>CM074737.1:16630969-17003469 GCA_037367245.1 Phrynocephalus guinanensis | reverse complement strand
TCTCTCTCTCTCTCTCTCTCTCTCTCTCTGTCACTAGCTAGCTAGCTATCATATAGTGCTAACTGAGTATGATAGAAAAAAATACAGTGGTACCCCAGTTTACAAACGCTTCGGTTAATGTAATTTTCAGTTTATGAAAAGAAGTCCACTGAAAGTACAATCCCCCCCCCGAAAAGGTCAGAAAACCCTGGTTTACGATTATTTTCAAAGGACTTCATTTCCCAGGATGCATTGCATGCACCCCTGTGAGATTCTGGTTTACAAAATTTCTTGTTTACAAAGCGTCCAGGGAAATGGATAAACTTCATGAATGGGGTTACCACTGTATTGGACTTTAAAGTTTCTCTGAAGCCCAACATGCATACATGGAAACATAGATGCATGCATACACACAAACACACAAACAAACTGTGTGAAGGAGGAGAGAGAGAGAGAGCAATGGAAGTGGCAGCTGGAGCCAGTGAGGAGGAAGGCACACCAGTAATGGATAAAGAGAAACCAAGTAACATTGACATGGTGGGTGGCGTCTAAGCTTGTGAAAGAATGAGAGTTTTTCCTTATCCAATCTTTCTCTCTGTGCTGGCTCTTTTTTCAGATTGGACTGAAAGGTTTTCCTGCAGCCTAAAACCTGTAATCCTGACAGAGTTTGGCATTTTATTATGCCAGCGGAAGCTAAGACTCAGGGAGACAAATTCCACATGAAACAGCCCAAGTTTCTTAAAAGCAGCTATATTACATATGTACAAACATAACCCTAACCACCCCCAGATTTGCATTCCTGGATACGGGTTGAGAGGCATCTTAAAATGCATGAATACATCTGGTAAAAATCTACCTTCTAATTTACTTATAGAACACGTCTAATTACTATTTGCTAAATAAAAAATATTAGAAATAATACAGACATTGCCGACATGCTTGTTACTGAATGACAAAGACAAAACAAAATAAGGAGGGGCTGGAGAGTCAGTTAGCATAAGAAGAAGCTGAACAGATGTGTACTAAGTGGCTGTTGAACATAAAAATCCATGAAAAAGATAAATGTCTTAGAATGGATAGATAACATTTATCTAAAAAGCCAACTTGAGTGTTGTGCTAGGATGGCCATCTAGGGAGAACACCAACAAAGTGATGGGATTGAAAATCTGTTGGGTTTCCCTGGGCTCCAAATACTTTGAAGAACAAATTGTCAAAAACAATTTCATGAATTCTGATCTTTGATAGTTCCCTTGACTGATCTGCAGATACTAGACTTGTTGAATTAGAGCCATCAGTTCAACTTTCCCCCTGGTGTAGTGGCACAGGCTGAAGGATTTAACTGGCTCACATTTCTCCAGGAGTTGGTGAGAATTTTGGCCTGGGAAACTGACAGAATCACCAATTTAAGCAGAATGCATTTCATATTTAATTCCCATGCATCTTATCAACAATCCCTGAGCATTGATCTGGTGCAAGGGCAACACATGTCATATGACAGAATGTAAAGATCCACAGAGTGCCAAGATGTACACCTTTAAAGAATTCACCAACTGCAATAGCAAGGGATTGCTAAATTGCCCTTGCAGCAAATTGTATTTTATTTATTTATTTATTTATTTATTTATTTATTTATTTATTTATTTATTTATTTATTTATTTGACTTTTATACCACCCATCTAGCCCTAGGGCTACTCTGAGCTGTTTACAACATAGAATAGCATAACAAAATAATAAAGTAACACATTTAATGAACAAAAATAAAAACAACCTAATATAAGCAAAATATACATAAATCAGCAAAATAAACTAAAGTAAAGCTAAAATGAAAGTGAAAATAGCCAGGAGATTGCTAAATAAAAACAGGAAAAAAGAAGATAAGCAGTAAAAAGAAGAATAGTATCTTACTGGATGTTTGAGAAACCAGGAAAGGCCATTTATACAACTGAGTTTTCAATAGTTTTTTAAACGTTTATAGCAAGGATGCCAAGTGAATATCTGAAGGTAGATGGTTCAATAACTGGGGAGCAACCACCAAGAAGGCCCTGCTCCTTGTTAAAACTTTCCGGGACTTTCTCGGGGGTTGGAACTCCCAGGTATCCTGCCTAGCTAGTTTGGGTGATCTGGGCAGTTCTTCTTTGGAGGAAATGCTCTGTCATATACTGAGGTCCCAAAACATTTAGGAATTTGTATGTTAGTGTCAATCCTTTGAAGTCACTGTGGTAGCATACTGGCAACCAGTGCAGAGCTGGCAGCATGGGGGTAATATGTTGGTGCCTTTTTTGGGCCCTTAAAAGTCTGGCAGCTGTATTCTGCACTAGCTGCAATCTCTGCATTAACTTCAAGAGCAGCCCCATGTAGAGAGCACTACAGTAGTCTACTTTCGAGCTTACAAGCCCATGAACCAGCACAGTTAATGCCCTGATGTCAAGGAGGACCCACAGCTAGGCAATCCTCCATAGTTCTTAATGAGCAGAACAGACCACCAACGCCACCTGGCTTTCCATGGCAAGCACCAGGTCCAGCAGGATGACCAAACTGTGGACCCCAACTTTCACAGAGAGAGTTACTCCCCCAAATGAGAGGAAGTTCCCCAACCCGCAGACCCCAGGGGGGCCCACATGCAGGATCTCCACCTTGAATGGGTTCAACTTCAGCCCATTAGCCCCCATCCAGTCCAAGATGGTCGACAAACAGCACTCAAAGGATGAAATGGCATCCACTGCAGAAGATGGGAATGAGTTATAGAGCTGGGTGTCATCTGCATATTGGTGACACAAAGCTCCATACCCTCTTAATACCTTTCCCAGCAGCCTTCATGCAGTTTTTTTCCCCGTGCTCTTCATGCTGTTTTTGAACATCTGGAGCAGAGGGGGGGCTATGCTAGATTGCTCTTTGTGGATTTCAGCTCGGCTTTTAACACCATTCTTCCACGACGTTTGATCTCTAAACTGGAAGGCCTAGGGCTTCCACCATCACTTTGTGGATGGATCTTGGATTTTCTGTCAGAACGTTCTCAGAGGGTACGGTTGGGCCCTTACACCTCTAATACTCTTAGTACCAACATTGGAACACCACAGGGATGTGTACTAAGCCCACTCCTTTATATTCTTTACACATTTGATTGTGTCTCTGCCTATCCTAGCAATAGGATCATTAAGTTTGCAGATGACACAACTGTGATTGGGCTCATCTCTGGCAAGGAGAGTGAGATGGCTTACAGAGATGAAGTGGAGAGGTTGACCAAGTGGTGCAGAATAAATAACTTGCACCTAAATATAAAGAAAACAAAGGAGCTTGTGGTAGACTTTAGGAGGCAGAAAACTGATATTCAACCACTGGTGATTGATGGGACTGGTGTGGAGAGGGTTACAGGTTTTAGATTTTTGGGCATTGAGTTACAGGAGGATCTGTCCTGGAGTGTCAACACAAGGGGGCTTGCAAAGAAGGCTCAGCAGAGACTATTTTTCTTGAGAACCTTAAGGAAAAACCATCTTCCACAAAAGCTGCTGCTGGCCTTCTATCATTGTGCAATTGAGAGTGTGCTTACTTACGGGTTATGTGTGTGGTATGGAAGTTGTACCCACCGGGATAAGACAGTGTTGCACAGAATTATAAGAATTGCAGAGAATATTGTGGGCTGTTCACTCCCCACCCTAGAACAAATGTATACTACCAGGTGCCACTGTAAAGCATTAGATATATTAAGAGATCCATCACATCCTGGTCATCGCCTCTTTGAGTTGCTGCCATCGGGACAGAGATATAGAGTACTCAGGGCAAAAACAAACCGTCTCAAAAATAGCTTCTTTTTTAGAGCAATATTGGCCTTAAACGGAAATCCTGGACTTTGAAGTCAGCTTATTTTATATGTCATATTTTAGTCATTTTATATGTCATATTATGTGTTGTACCTGTTTTTAAGTCTATGTGAAATGTTTTAAATGAGTTTTATATAGCAGCTACAAAATTTCGTTGTTCCTGAAAGGGGGCAATGACAATAAAGATTCCCTATCCTATTCCCTATTCCTTCCTTCCTTCCAGGGCTCCTCTTTTTAAGTAATTATCTATCAGTCTGTTACTACTACATAATGCTGTCCACTCCTGAAATGGCTATACCTATTAAACATGGCCAGTGCAAATGACTGACTAAATCATCTGGGCTTTTAAAAAGTAAGACTGATAAAGATTCATGCATTTATTCATTAATATGATGGGAGAAGCTAAGAATTTTAGAAAATTCAGATGGGAGGCCAGTTCCAGGAGTGGACATTCTGAAAGTGCTGTTTCTCTGAAATAACTGATTGTTGCACAGCTAAATGTTTCAACAAAACTACCACGGCTTCTATTTCTTTTCTTTCTACAAACACTTGATTTCAGCAAGCTGAAAAAATATTTGACACACCCATTAATACAACTATGAGCCTTATTTAAATATGATGCCTTATCTATTAATTTGAATTATCTCAATACCATGCCCCAAGCTGGTTACCTAGTCACAGTCTTGTATAACATAACATTCTGACCAGGACTGCTTCCCCCCACCACAAGATTATACCAATAATATTTAATTTTGGTAATAGCTGCATAGAATAGTTTACACTAGCATGTACAGCCTTAATGCAAATTGTTCTCCTTTTTGTGTGCAGTGATACCTTGGTTTATGAGTAGAGATGGGCACGAACCGAAAAAATGGTGATTCGTTTTGGTTTGGTTCATTTTAGGGTTTGGTTTGGTTCATTTCGTTTTTAACAATTTTTTCCCAAACATTTGTTTCATTGGTTCATTTTGTTCGTTATTCATTTTTCCTCACTTGGCGTGATTTAATCCATTTGCAAGCATGTGGGCGGGAAAAATATTCAAAAAATAATTTAAAAACACAGACGTTGACAAAAACTGCACAAATTGGACTGGCAGCATCCTCATCATCATCCACATCATCATCATCACCATCATCTTCAATCATCAACATATAATCTTTAATGCGCGGTGGCAGCAGCAGCAGCAGCAGCGGTGGGGTAATTCTGGCCCCTGCGGCAGGGGCTTTTTGAGATGCTGGCTTGGGGCCAGTGCCTCAGGGTTTTTTTTTTTTTCAAGCGCTGACTGCATGCCCCTGGGGCCGGGTAGGCACAGGGTTTTTTTATATATTTATTTTCTTTATTTTAGGGTGTCCTCCCGAACACCCCTGAGGCCGGGTCAGTGCTCCTTTTTTATTATTATTTTTATTTATTTTTATTTTATTTTTATTTTTATTTTTTACTGCCAACCATGTGGCCAGCTTGTTTTTTCTTTAACTTTTGCCAGCTGCGGGCCGGGTCCAGTGCTTGTGGGCCAGTACCAGGGCCCACGCACAGGATCTTTTATTTTATTTTATTATTTTTACTGCCCACCTGTAGTGCAGGCCAGTAAGCTTTAAAAAAAAAAAACTTTTGCCAGCCACGGCCGCCTACCAGCTGTAGCACGGTCTGGTCTGCTTTTTTTTAAAAAACTTTTGCCAGATGTGGGCTGGGTCCAATGCTCATGGGCCAGTACCAGGGCCCACACACCAGATCTTTTATTTTTTTATTTATTTTTATTAACTGCCCACCTGTAGCATGGGCCGGTCAGTTTTTTTAAAAAAACATTTGCCAGCTGCGGCCACCTACCAGCTGTAGCACGGTCTGGTCTGCTTTTTTTTAAAAAACTTTTGCCAGATGTGGGCTGGGTCCAATGCTCATGGGCCAGTACCAGGGCCCACACACCAGATCTTTTATTTTTTATTTATTTTTATTAACTGCCCACCTGTAGCATGGGCCGGTCAGTTTTTTTAAAAAAAACATTTGCCAGCTGCGGCCACCTACCAGCTGTAGCATGTCCAGTTGGGTCTTTTTTATTTTATTTTATTTTATTTGGCTTTGTTTTGGGTCGCCCTCTCCCTGCAGCCATGAAGACTGGACCGTCGAGGAAGGACCAGTCCAGCACCAGGTAGGAGACATCTCTGCCTTCATTAATGAAATGAACCAAAATGAACCAAAATGAACCATTTTTTTGGTTCAATTCATTTCGTTCTAAATCAATTCTGAGGTTCGTTATTCATTTTGTTACGTAACAAGATGAATAATGAATAACAAAATGAACTAAACGTTTGTTTTGTGCCCATCTCTGTTTATAAGTACCGTGGATGAAGAGCATTTTGCAAAATGAGCAAAATATCTATTCCTCTCTTTTTTCTGTTGGTGGCATTTTTTGTTGTTGATCCATCCATGCTGTTCACATTGCTAGTAGAGATGGGAAGGAAATGAACAATTTTTCGTTTCCGTTTTTGTTTTTTCATTTTGTTACGTAACAAAACGACAAACAAATTTTGTCTCTAAAATGAAACAAAATGAACAGAAACACCAGAAATTTTGTTGTCCGTTTCGTTTTCGTTACGGCAATACATTGAACTGCTTTAAATGCTAAAAAAAATCACAAAAATTGAAATAAATGGTAACAAAACAGTAATGAAACGAATGAAAATGAAAAGGAATTTTTTGCAAAAATTCGCAAAAAATGGAAATGAACCGAAACGGACCCCCTAAATGACAAACGACAAACAAAATGCCATTTTTTATTCGTGCCCATCTCTAATTGCTAGTATGTGGTCAGTAAAGAAAACAGTATATACATGCCTGCAATGTCAAGCAATTTTGATTAGAGGACATTTTGTATTCTTTCTCTTGCAGAAGTCTTAGAGTTACTGAGACTTTAAGTGCCAGTTAAGGAGAAAGAGTTGAACCCTGAGGAACCTGTAGCTAATGTCCTTTGTGGACTTTGTAGACTGTGTAGAAAAAGAGAATTTTACCAGAAAACCAAAATGTCTGCAAAATGTTTAACAGCCCCCCTCCCTTTTTTGATATTCTATTCACATGTGCCTCCATTCTCTTTAAAAGGCCAAAAGCAGTGTGCCATTCAGGCTGTGCTCTTATCAGGACTTGCAGGAGATCCACTAGAGAATGAAGAAAACAAGCACGGGAATGACCAAATGCCAACATTTTGCCCTTTTCTGTGTGCATCTTGAGAACCAGAGTATGTAAATGAAATTTATGGTCACAACTAGAAGGCATTTAATTAACTGAACCCATCCCCAGTCCTCCAAATGCGAGAATGATTTAGTTGCTGAAATCAAGTGGGTATATAAATCCTGGAAGTATTTGGGTTTCTTTTCTGTTCTTTTTCTCCTCTTCTCTTTTCCCTCCATAAAGTGTTTGTGATTGTTTGTGGGCTTTTGTTACCATCCTTTAGTACGAGGCAGGCAGTGTGAGAAGCTGAATGAAAGCCATGTTCCGTGGATTTCAGAGATAGGGCTTTCCAGCTCTGCCATACGGTAGTCCTTTTATCTGTACCAAGAAAGAGATAGTTTAGACAAGTACCATTCATTCACTGAAAATTTCCCCACATGTTTTGAAATGCCAATGAATAATTCATGACTATGAACAGCTTTACAGGAAACAGCTCAATAATATAGCAAAAGGTCATTTTGCAGTGTGTGTGTGATTTTGGAATGTCTTTTAAAACCTCTGCTGCACGCGTGCGCGTGCATGCGCGCACGCTCGCGCGCACACACACACACACACACACACCTTAAATTTGAAGCAGCAAAGCAAGGACACAAGCACACACATACAACAAAACATAGTTCTGCTATAAGTTAGAGAGGTTTGTGAAGTGCAGGCTTTAGACATTTGTGCTTTATAGCAGCTGTAATCCTCAGGGTCTAAGAGTGACTGCCACCTTGCCCACCCATTTCAGAATAAAACACATGACACAAACTTTGTATGGGTTAAACAAGGGCCATAAACTTTCTTTAACTAGCAAGGCTGAAACTGCCCACCAGCAAAGGGGTCTAAATGTAGTGCAACCAGTTAAGGGCTTTTAAATGAATTACTTTTCAGCCCCAAGGAACTCAAAACATTTTACAAATCTGAAGGATGCTGCCCACCTGTTCAGCATCCTCCTGACTCTAATGCAAACCTAATTAAATGCAACCCTCCAGCTAGGACTTAATGATCCTACTTAACAACCTGTCCTCCTTATCCTATTTCACTCTAATGCTTCAGGGCTGCATGCTAACTGAAAAAAATATCCTGGCAATAAAGATTTATCTGTTATTGGTTGTACTACCTGCCATTGTGACCAGGATATTAAGTACCCACCCAACACCAAAGCGAGAATGGGATGGGTGAAAAAACGCCACCAATCAAGGCCAATCAAGGCCATTCAGATTGATAGTCAAAAATTCCCACCTGGCCCAAACAGCGACCAGAAAAACTTCACTCCCACTTCAACAAAATGGGATGGTGGGTGAGAGAAAAAGAAAAGAAGCCATGAGCCTCTCAGCTTGCAGGCTTAAATAGCCTGCCTGCCCCACAAGGTAAGCACTGTGGTCCGGGCATTTTGCGCCAAAAACCCAGGCACTCGGGCAAAGATGCCCCACACTGAAACCAGTTCAGTGCAGAGCCATCATTTTCACTTGGGATCATGTCACGTGCTCTGGTGTTATTATATAAAGACATTGCTTGTTGATCAAGGCACAATTTAGAAGAAATGTTTGCTTGTCTTACAAAATATTTTTTAAAACAGTGGCAATGTGCAGCATGCATAATTAAATTGTAAACCGTCCAGAGATTGATTGTAGTGCTATGGGGCAGTATATAAGCAGAACACTTTTTATTACTATACATTGTTGAGAGCTAGTTTCATGAACTCTTTTTCAACTCAGAGTGCTCTTTTTCAACTCATAGTGTACCTCACAGAGTTGCACTGATACAGTATCTGAAGAGGTCCCATGTCAAATATATTTTCTTTTTCACTGCCATGATGCAATTTCTTGGGGGCAATTATATTGCCATTTGGACTGTGTTCCACAGCATGCATAATTGACAGTAAATGCTACTGAAATAAATGACACTTATTTCTGAGTAAGTACGGTAAGTATGAACTTGATTTCTAGTCCACCTATTTCATCAGGCTAAGAAAATCCTTATAGCGTTTGGCAACATGCAGAATCATTCAAGCCAACATCTGCTTGTACAATAGGAATTCTTTTTCTCTCTCTTTCCCCCTGTATTCATCACCTCCATAGATGTGGTCTTGAGGACATGGACAGGAAGAAGAATTTGAACATCTCACAGGCATCAGAGCACCACTAAACACTACTCATTGATGTAGTTCTGTGTTGTCAAGTTGCTTCTGACATATGTTGACCCTTTGACTTAAGCAACCATAAGAAGTTCCTAGTAACAACAGCTTTGCACAGCTCTTATAAACTAAAGATTGTGTCTTTCTCCTACTAGTGGCATAATCACCTGCATGCAGGCACAACTTAAAGCACAGGATCTTGGCCAGAACTCCCTTTCTAGCACTAACACAATTCCCTCCAGAAATATTTTCCAAAATTGTCCATAAGTTTTCAGCTTTTGGACACCATTGTCTTTTTGCATGCAGTGCATACAACAGTTTATCAGACCACCCCTAGACATGGAGATGAATGGTGCCTCATGGTTTGTGATTCATCAGTGCTGATAAATCGATGAATCAGCAAATTGGCAAGTGATTAAGCAAATCAATTCATCTCCCATTTTAAATGTTCGAAAAAGAATCATCTAGCATTTAGAGGTCTGAATCTCCCTCCTCTAGAAGCCCTGCAGGTTTGGTGAGGATTGTGGTTCAGAAGTCTGAACAGTGGAACCCCAAATATTTCCTGAAGTGGAAATATTTGTCTTTTGTGATGGCTACATGGCTCCTTGAATTGTTTTACTTCAAATATTTCCTCTCACCAAGCTTGCAGAGACATTTCTTTCAAATCTCCTGTACATAAGTCTTCTAAGTTTGACAAGGACTGGGTTTCAGATACCTGAGTTATGTGGGGCCCCTAGGAATTTGACCTTTAGAAACTCAATTTGAGGAACCTAATAGTCACTGCACTTGGAAGGAGTGTAGTTAAGAACCAGAGGAAGCTTCTCTGCAAGTCTGGAGTTTCTAGGTGTCTGGGGTGAACTTTCCTGGGGAATGGATATTTGGCAATGCATAACTCTTACATCAAAACTCCAGTCTCCACCAATCTTGAAGGGGTTGTAGGGGAGAGTCGGGAGACGCTTCCCTCCAAATTTGGTGTCTTTATATCTCTTGGGACCATTTTGTAGCCCAATAAATTGACAATGCAAAAAATTGTAAAAAAAATCATCATTTTGTATTTGTCGGGGAAATTTATTTACGATGAATACAAATCAATGAATCTTGATGAATTGGCCAAATTTGTCCAGAAACATGATTTGTATTTCAATTTGTTCCCATCTCTAACCTCCAAAATTCTATTATAGCAAAGATATTATGGGACATGAAACAAGTTTATTAAAAGTTCAAAAATTATAATTTACAGCAACAAATTTGGTTTGCCTAACATCACTTTGGAGTCACTCTTAATTTTAAGTAAAATTTGTCAGTAATAATACAGTGTATAAGGAATGGCAGAAGACTTTTTAAAATGTTCTGCCTGTTTGTGTTTTTCTAAATAATGGCTATATAGCATTTTTATTGACTGTAATGGAGTTCCAGATATCCAGAAATTCCACATTTTTAAATTTCAGAATTACGAATTCAAAGGGCTATGATTTTGAATCCAATATTCCAAATGTGAATGTTGGTGCTAGTGCACATCCCTAATGACTGTGGCCAAAGTGATCATTTTGGAGGTAGAAAACCTCTGGTTCAAACTCTTGACAATTAAGTACAGTTGTTTCTAATTCTAGGAGCTGGTGCTCATCTTTGTTTATAAGTCAGAGAGCTGTCATTTGTCCATAGACATATTTCCATGGTCATGGGGCATGACTAAAATAGCAAGTGCACCAAAAACCATTACCTTCCCACCAAAGAGGTGCCTGTTTATCTACTTGCAGTTTTACATACATTTGAAGTGCTGGGTTGGCAGGAGCTGGAACAAGCAACAGGAGCTCACCCTGTTGCATGGACTCAAATGGTGGACCTTTCCATTGACAAGCATAGGGGCTCAGTGTTTTAACCCACAGTGCCATCCATGTCCCTCCTTCCAAATTGACCTAAGCCTTATTTAGCCTTCCCAATGCATTTGTTTTCTGTATGTTATGAGGACAATATGTGCAATTTTCGTCTAGACAGGGCAACACTGTTAAAACCATAGAATTACTTCATGAGCCACAGCCTGTCTTTTTCATGGTCTGAATAGAAGTCTCTGTGGATACAGTAGCCTCTCTGTCTTCAGATGGTCCACTTGAATGTGGTGAAGTTGAGAGCAGAGAGGGCAGAGCTAGCACTGTCCTGTCAACACGTGTTGAGAACATATACTTTATGGGCTTTGGAACACATGATGGACTTTGACAGGAGAGTACTGGAATGTTCTGTCAGGAGACCTGTATCCAAAATTATGGCATTGATACTATACAACCATAAAAATAATAAAAATTGATAAGAAGAAAATGTGAAGCTGTTTTGGAACACAAGTAAAATCCATTAAAACCTTGATGAGATACTTAAAACTTACTGGGAATTAATGTAGAGTATGTATGTCAATGAAGCACAATTGTAAAGTCAATTCTTCATATTGCTTTATAGCCTTTATTGCTACAGTGATAATAATCCTCCAGTGATAATATTCAGAGTGACCAGATTTAGACATTGTTCTCAAAGAAATAGAAGCTCTCTTCAGTTAAGAAAGTGAATAGGATTGCCATATGTGAAGTGGGAAGGAATATATTCATCTGTCCTCTCTTTTAAGATTGTTGTGGAGTTGCAACATGGAGATAGACTCCTTTAGCAATGGAGGCTCTCTGTATGATTGAAAGCCACTCTCTATCTGAGGAGGGCAATGGGAATTGTGACAGAAAGGAGGAAAACACAATATTCAAAGTCAAATCCTCTTTTTGGATTTACATATAAGACTTCCTTGATCCGCAACTAGTTTTGTACTGTAACAGCATTGGTCACGATCATGTGGTCTTGTCCCTGGTTAGTCCCTGTTTCCGTTTTCTCACGGTTGTGATAACTTGTCTCAATGACAACTGTTACTTCACGGTCTTGTTCCATGAGAAATTCTGAATTTGTCCTGCTTTCTTAATCCTTTTTAAAAATATTGTAAATAAAACTTTTTCGATATTTCGATTTACTGGTCTTCTGGAATTTACACGTCAATGCTACAGGAACCTGGCATAAACCGTGATAAGAGAATATCCCAACCCAGTGCCAGGTACAGTGTTGTCACACACTGATCTCGCTCCGGGGGCGTGACCAAGACAAATTTCAGCTGTTACGCAATGGATGTGAAGTAAGATTTTTTTTTTGTACCAGTCCGAAGCACAACACTTACAGAGACAAAGCGGACGTGAAGTACCTGCCTTACTGACCTTCTCAGAACAGATGGGAAAGACGGGATACCAGTATTTCTCAATCTATAAGATGCCCCCATGTTTAAGACAACCCCCTCTTTTCCAACCTAAAATTGCAGTCTTTCAACCATGCAGTTCTCTCCTAATCATACTTCCATGTATGAGACAACCCTTAATTATTAGTCTAACAATTTTAGACAAAAATGTGGCTTACCTAGGCTTATCCAATGGTAGGATGCTTTGCAAACCACCCCACACAAATGGCACAAAAATGTGCCACGAGATGGGGCTTAATTGTCTAGGATCCACCTGCTTTAAAAACAGCGAGCTGCATTTTGCACGCTCCGCGGGTGGCTTGTCTGCCCGCGGAGCCGATTTGCCCCTCGCGAGAATGGCGAGGGGCGAGACAGGACTTGGATGTCCTGGGAAGGAGGGGGGAGGAGCGCCCTATAAAGCGCGGCTCCTCCCCCCAAGTTCCAGCCAGTCTTTTGCCGGCGTTCGTGGGAGAAGACCCCGAACGCCAGCTGCGCACCGGGCGCCACGAGGCGGGTGCCATGTCAAAGGCCGCAGCGGCGGCAGAACGGGCAGCGAGGCTCCGCTGCCCGGTCGGGGCCTAGCCGGAGCAGTTCGGCTTGGCCCGGACCGGCGGGAGCGGAGCCTGGCGGAGGAGTCTCAGCGCTGGAGCTTCGGCCCCTTCAGTGGGGCCCGACCGGCTCCCGACGGATCGCTGCTGCTGCGCTACCACGCAGCACAGCTGACGGTCGGGGGAGCTTTGCCGCGCTTCCGCGGCTCTGTTTCATGCCAGGCTCCCGACCTCTGCTGCTGCGCTACCGCGCAGGACAGCTGATAGGCGGGGGAGCCTGGCAGCGCTTCTGCGACTCCGTCCCGGCTGCGCCTGGCCCCTGGGCGGTCGGCGCGGCCCCGCTCCCCGGCTGTCGGGCAGCCGGGGCGGGTGGCTGGGCCCAGTCCTGCGGGGCTGAGCCCATCGCCGGAGGCGCGCTCCGGCGAGGTCGGCGGCCAGGCGGCGGGGTCGGATACCGGCACTGGTGTGACGACAGACTGGGGGGAGTGGCATCGGCCCTCCCCCCAGGGTGAGCGGGGGCGTTGAGCCGGGCGGCACGCGGCAGAGTCGGCCGCCGGGCTCCGTCCCATTGGGGCCGAGGTGGCCGGGGACTCGGGGCCAGCCCCGGGAGCCGGGAGGGCGGCCAGACCGCGGGTGGACGGGAGGCGTCCGGGGGGGGGTGCTAGCGTGGGTCCATCACCCCACCCACCCCCACTGAACGGACCCGGCAGGGAAAGCAGGGAAGCTCCCAAGGGGAGGGAGACCAGGGAGCCGCAGGGCTAGCCAGGGCCTGGGGATCAGGGGGGGGGGCGGCTGGGACCGAGCTGGGCCGGCAGCGTGTCCTGCCTGGTGGGCGGCCTTTGCCCCCACCCAGGCCTTCGGCCCCACTTACCCACCCGGCGGAAGGAAGAGCCCGAGGAGCGGTGAGGGAGTGTTGGGCCCACGAACAGGCCGCAATCGGTGCTGGACCGGGCTGGGCCGGCCGCGCGTCCTCCCGGGTGGGCGGCCTTCGGCCCTACTCACCCACCCGGCGGAAGGACGAGCTTGAGGGGCGGCGGGGGAGTTTTGGGCCCGCAAACAGGCCCCATTCAGTGCCGCACCGGGCTGGGCCGGCTGCGCGGCCTACCGGGTGGGCGGCCCTCAATCCTACCCACCCACCCGGCGGAAGGGGCGGGGGAGTGCGGGGGTCACAAATAGGCCCCAACCAGTGCTCTTGTGGGGGATGCGCCATCTGGGCGGCGGGTCAGCAGGGGGGGCCACGCGTAGGCCCCACCCAGCGTCCCGGGGAGTGATCGCCCACACGGTGGCAGGAGAGCGCCGTAGGCCCCGACCAGCGGCCAGGGGGACTTGTGGACCGGGCTCGCGCTTCGGCGGGGCTAGCCGCACCGGCAGGTCTGCGGTCATGGCACTGCTGGGAGGGGCAACAGCCACCGCAAGGCCTTGTGACTTCCCAGGCCGCGAAGGCCCAAATGGGAAAGTATCCCCCGAATGGGGCAGGAAAAGCGGCCGGGGGGGAGAGCGGGCTGCTCTCTGGATCCCGGGAAGCGCGGGTACAGCCTGCGCCTCACCACTTATCCCCTTAGCACAGGCCCACACCCGCCCTCGTCCACGGCCGAGCCGCCAGGGCCCGGACCAACCTGAGCCAGGGGCCCATTTGGCCAAGGCAGGGGGTACGTTTGGGAGGATTCTCAGTCATCCAGGTGTGTTAGCTGGGAGTTGGGTCATGGCTACTGGACTTCCTTTTTTTTTTTTGAGATAGAAATGTTTTGTTGTTCCTCCAAACAGCTTCATCAGTTCGAATGCAGCTAGTGCGAGTAGACTTTTGTATACTCAGGTTGCCCCTTTTGTTCCCTGGTCTGTTTGACCCATGGGATGAACAAGGGCCGAATAGGCTCATTAGGCAGACAGTAGTGCCCATGGCCTTGAGGTAAACAATGGCCTGAGGTGCTGAAACTCATCAAGAAGGGGCCGTGAACCGTGACCTGGTGGCGACAGATCCTTGATTCGCCTGGGTACTTTAGAGAGTACAGCCTGATAAGTAGCAGATAGACTATGCTGGAGCACACCACCTCTGTTGAGGGAGGGATTTTCAATGCTAGCATGAGGGGCTTCCCCTATCCCTCTCTCAAACCACCTACCTTCTTTGTCGGCTACGGGTACATCCTCATCCTTGGAAGGGTGGCCTTTGTCCTTCAGAAGGAGGTATTGCTGATTTTGGCCCTGTGCCATTGACCCTCCTAGGTGGGGCCATTCTGCTGTTTCATGGCTGTTTAGTTCCTACAATAGAAGGCTGAACACTCCTTACTGCATGGGAGGACATATACCATATTGCTCTTTTACGCAGTGGGCGCGGGATGGCGACAGCGCTCGAGTAGATGGCAGCGGAACCGGGACTGACCGCAGGGCACAGCGAGGCCCCAGCCTCTGTCAAGTGACCACGACTGATCCCGCAGAACGCGGAGGAGGACGAAGCTCTGGCGGCGGAACCAGGGGCAGGAGACCAGCCCCCGCTGCCTGCAATGGAGAGCCCAACCCCCCGTGAGTTGGTGTGCGCACCCGAGACTGCGCCCACAATTATTGGGACTTGGCCGGGAGGTAGTGTCCAGGCTGGGGTAGCTGCCCCGGTGCAAGGAACAGCCCCGGAGCCGCCTGCCCTACTGCCAGCGGCCCGGCTGCCGGCGTGGGGGCCGGTCCCTTTAGGGATGCCCGGCACGGTCCCCCCACTGGGGGGCAGAGACCGGGCCAACCGATACCCCCCAGGGGCGGACCGGGTCAGCATCAGCCAACTCTGCCAGGATTCCCCCCACTGGGGGCACCTGGCCTGTTGCCGGCCAGGGGTCGGCCACATCACTGGGGGGCTGGCACCAGGGCGGGGGAAGGGGTGCAGACCCGGGCTACCCGGGGGTGGCAGCGGCCGCCATGCCATAGGGTGACTACGTGTCCCCACTGGGGTGTCATTGGCTTGCTCGATTGGGTGCTGGATTTCGAGGACTTGGGCAGGGAAGACCCACAAGGCGGGGAGCACAGGCTCAGGGAAAAGCAGCTCGCTACTGGGCAATAGGGCGGCCAGCATACCCGAATTTTGTCGCTTTGACCTCGCAGGCCCAACCATGGGGGGGCCCAGGCGATGCTTAAGTATCTAGATATTATACAGGGCTGTCAGGGATTCTCCAGGCCATACATGGCGTACATACGACAAGGGATTTCGTCATGGGGTGGCTCTGGACACCTACGTCTGTTGGCATGGGCCGCTGCCACCCATTGTCGCAGTTCATGACCCCCGTTAGGCCGATACGGGGGGGGGAAGGTACGCCAGTGGCCACACCATAAGGAAGGGGCCGGCCAACATGCCCGCCCGCGCTGCAGGCCGGCCTGGGCAGGTTTTGCTGGTCTGCCGGGGTGACAGTGGTCAGGGAGGCTATGATAGGAAACCCTGCCGTTTTAAGCAGGAGCGTTCGGTTGCGGTGCAGATCACCCGGTGACCGCTTGCAGCAGAGCCCATCCCAGCAAGGATGGCCCACGGTGGGGGGGGAGGCCCAGAACGTGGGAGGTACAGAGGGACCCCCCCTGGTAAAAGGGCCCAGCCCGATTAGGCCGGAGGGATTGCGGCGATGGTCTGCAGTAAACCCCGTTGCGGCAGCGGCACGTTGCCTTGGGCAGGATGTTGAGTCGGGGTGCCGTCGTCCGTTGGAGGAGGCCCGTATACCTTGGTTAGCAAGCAACTGTAACCCCGGGATATGGCGGTAAGGGGGGCAGAGGACAGCAGCCCCAAGGAGGTCTGGGAGGGCCGGGTCCGCAGATCCTGCTAGGAGCCACCAGTTCTATATCTGCAAGTGTCCCCGATTGACTGGGTGACAAAGGTATTTCCAGGGGAGTTCCAGGTACTCCATCACCCGTCCCACCCCAGCGGGGTATCTACCAGGGATGAGACGTCACCTGTTCGGGGACTCAGCGACTCCGGTGGGGGCAGGGCACCGTGGGATCAGTTCCGCGCACCGGCCCACGAGCCGTGGCCACCCGGGAGTCGATGAAAAGCCTGAAGGGCCCAGTCAGGTGCTCCCCTTCCTGGGCATATAGAGTGACCCCAGGGCCCAGGCGTACAGGGTCCCGCAGCCACGGCGCCGCCCTCTGGGGACGCCCGAGGTCTGGGCTAACGTTCCCCCCCTGCACGCAGGGCGCCTTCAGCGATTCCTGGTCTACCCGCATCATGGGGGACCGGCTCCGTGCTCCTTGAAGGGGTAGTTGGCCGCTCACGGCGGCTGTGGAGGGCCATGATCTGTCCCAATTTGCCAGCAGGGAGGGGGGCCTCTCTATCTTTGATGGATGCGTGCGGCCGTTGCCAGCGCTTTAACGTGTTGTTTTGTTTCCCCAGGATCAGTTGGCTGCCCATGGCATGCGTGAACTAGTATGGTGGGTCACAGCTACGTATAGCAGGCCGAGAACGGCACATGTAGGACAAACGGGCTACCATGGAGTGGTGGGGAACAAGGGGAGCAGGGTGCCTGGAGTGGCCCAGAGTAGCTACGGCTGCGGCGAGGGGCACCTCGACAGACATGTCCTGGACTCGCTTGGGGGGAAAGGATTTGACCAGGCAAACTGGCAAGTTCCTAATTCGCAGAATCGGGCGACCTGGCATTGGAGATGGCCCGGTGCAAGGCCGGCAGGGTGCGTTGGTTAATGATGACTGCGCGCCAGGTGGGGAGAGCAAACTATGACCCACACAAAACGGAACCACTCCTGAAAAGGGGACGAACCAGGAGGTTTGTCCGGCGGACTTCCGGGATGGTGGGGCAGTGATGGGCCACATGGAGATCGATGGGTGCAGGAAGGAGCCATGCAGGCTGGACGGTGTACACATGACGGACATGGGCACCGAAGTGTTCCTGCCGGAGTGGAGGAGGGGCCTGGATATGGATGTGGCTTTGTGGGGTGGCTGGGGCCATAGCAAGGCTAGGCCCTCGGCAGTGGCGGCTAAAAGCTGATGAAGGGCAGCGGTGAGCATAGAATTAACATCTGAACACAAACCTCCTCATCCACAGCACCGCGGGCCAAGAGGTCTCGGTGCTGGGGTGGGAGAGAGGAAACGCCTCCCTGCCCTGGGAATATCCCAGATGGGTGACAGAAGGGGCACGGAGGATCAAATAAAGGAACCGGCCTGGGGGGTGCTGTCGGAAGACTGCACCACCTGGGGGTTAGTGGCTCGCCCAATGTGGCCCGGTTGGAGGGGTCCCGGGAGACCCCGGGGTTCCAACCAAGCTATGGATGCCTGGCCCCTCCTGTTGTTGCTGATGATGTTTGGTTATATGTGTTAATAAAGTGTGGCCCATTTACCCCCAACACACTGTCTCGCCTAGTCATTTCGAGTGGGGGGCAATGCACGCTCCGCGGGTGGCTTGTCTGCCCGCGGAGCCGATTTGCCCCTCGCGAGAATGGCGAGGGGCGAGACAGGACTTGGATGTCCTGGGAAGGAGGGGGGAGGAGCGCCCTATAAAGCGCGGCTCCTCCCCCCAAGTTCCAGCCAGTCTTTTGCCGGCGTTCGTGGGAGAAGACCCCGAACGCCGGCTGCGCACCGGGCGCCACGAGGCGGGCGCCATGTCAAAGGCCGCAGCGGCGGCAGAACGGGCAGCGAGGCTCCGCTGCCCGGTCGGGGCCTAGCCAGAGCAGTTCCCCACCCACCCTCCGCGTTAGGGCTAGTGTGAGTCTGACTGGTCGCCAAGTTTTGGGGCCGGATAGGAATTTTTGACCCGCTCTCTGGATTGGCTATTGAGGGCGGGGATTTTTCGCCTATCCCACACTGGTGCCTTGGAGTTAAAAGTTTGAGTCATTTACACACTGGTCACACTATGGCGGCTAAAAGCTGATGAAGGGCAGCGGTGAGCATAGAATTAACATCTGAACACAAACCTCCTCATCCACAGCACCGCGGGCCAAGAGGTCTCGGTGCTGGGGTGGGAGAGAGGAAACGCCTCCCTGCCCTGGGAATATCCCAGATGGGTGACAGAAGGGGCACGGAGGATCAAATAAAGGAACCGGCCTGGGGGGTGCTGTCGGAAGACTGCACCACCTGGGGGTTAGTGGCTCGCCCAATGCGGCCCGGTTGGAGGGGTCCCGGGAGACCCCGGGGTTCCAACCAAGCTATGGATGCCTGGCCCCTCCTGTTGTTGCTGATGATGTTTGGTTATATGTGTTAATAAAGTGTGGCCCATTTACCCCCAACACACTGTCTCGCCTAGTCATTTCGAGTGGGGGGGCAATGCCCATTCTCTTGGTCAGAATGGATGAGCACCACAAAGCTCCACTGTTTGCTGAGAGCCAGCTTCGCTTTCAGCTTCCGTCAGAGTGGTGATAGCAGTGAGGGGCTAAGCGTTGTTTTTTTCTTTTATCTAAATAGTTGATTTAACTGTGTTAATTTAATTAGTTGATTACTTGATTCATTTAGTTTGTGCATTTTATTCATTAGTTTTAGTTAATTGAGAGGAGAGGGGATTTCCTTTCTGCAGCTGTGTGGCATCATGTGCTTGAGCGCAACCCGCATGGTGGGAAGGGACATTTTAAAAGGGATTTGATTGATGCAATTAACAGTTATTTAATGTCAGTTGATTGCCGCTACCCAGTGGTTCTGTGCAGTCTCTCCTGGGGCGATTTTAAAAGGAGTTGGCCGGACATATAAGAACATAAGAATAGTCTTGCTGGCATCCTTGATGATAGCTATTGATACCCTTGTTCTCCATGAACTTGTCTAACCCTTTCTTAAAGCTGTCAAGGCTGACAGCTATCACCACTTCTTCTGGCAGGGAGTTCCACAGACCAGTGATCCTCTGGGTGAAAAAGTACTTTATCATATTTGTTTGAGATCTAGCACCCAAAAGTTTCATTGAATGCCTCCTAGTTCTAGCATTGTGCAATAGGGAAAACAGTTTTCCCTTATCTACTTTGCCCACACTGTGTATAGTTTTATAAACTTCAATCAGGTCACCAATTAGACACTGTTGTTCAAGTGTGAAGAGGCCCAGCATTTGCAGACTCAGATGGTAAGGAAGGTGTTCCAGTCCCCTAATCATTCTGGTTGCCCTCCTCTGCACTTTTTCCATTTCCATAATATCCTTCTGGAGGTATGGTGACCAGAATTGTACACAACACTCCATATGGGGCCTCACCATAGATATATATACTTGCTGACTGATTTTCTATACCCTTCCTAATGATCCCTAGCATTGACTGTGCTTTTATCACAGCTGCGTCACACTGGGTTGACACCTTCATTGAGCTGTCCCCCAGGACAGAGAGTTCAGACCCCATCAGTTTATAGAATAGAATAGAACAGAGAATATAATAGAATAGAATAAAAATTTTATTGTCATTATGCATATGGAAGGTATGCACAACGAAATTAGAGTGCTGTTCCACAACACACTCTAAACAAGGAACCATACAAAACACATAAAACACATAAAACGCCATACAAAATATTAAAAACTCTTAAAATTTAAAATTTACAAAAAAATTAAAATTACAAAATTTAAAACACTTCTTAAAAACTGATTAGGATGGTGCTAAAACTGTCGCATTTAACTGGGATACTGCTCTGGGATAAAAACTGTTTTTTAGTTTATTTGTCCTTGACCTAAGAGTCCTATATCTCCTGCCAGACGGCAACAGTTCAAAAAATTGGTGGCCAGGATGCGAAGGGTCTCTCAGAATTCTAGATGTCTTCCTCAAGCATCTGGAGTTGTATAGTTCTTCCAAAGGAGGAAGACGACAGCCCACTATGCTCTCAGCAGTGATTATAACCTTCTGGAGCGCCCTTCTATCTGCCACTATGCAACTGGCGAGCCAGACACAGAGGCAATAAGTGATAGTGCTTTCTATAAAAGCCCCAGTAGAAGGTTACCAACAGTTTCTTAGACAGTTGTTCCCTCCTGAGAAGTCTCAGAAGATATAATCTCTGTTGGGTCTTCTTAACCAGTGCTTCAGTGTTGGCACTCCAGGTCAAATCCTCCTGTAGAATGACTCCTAAGAACCTAATGTCCGTCACCCGCTTTACACAAACTCCATCAATAATCAAGGGCTGAGTGTCTGGTTTCCTTTTACGGTAGTCCACTATAAGTTCTTTGGTCTTATTGATATTTATTATCAGATTGTTAGTTCTGCACCACCATAGCAGCCAATGCACCTCCTCTCAGTAGGCAGACTCATCTCCACCAGAGATGAGTCCAACTACTGTTGTGTCATTGGCAAACTTGATGATTTTATTTTCAGGATGAGTGTGAGTGCAGTCAGAGGTGTAAATACTGAACAATAGTGGGCTCAGTACACAGCCCTGTGGAGTGCCCATGTTGAGAGTGAGGGCTGATGACATGTGGTCCCCTCATCTGACCCTCTGTGAGCGATTTGATAAGAAATCCATGATCCAGGCACAGATGGAATTACAGAAGCCAAGGTCCTTAAGTTTGGATATCAGCTTGTGAGGTATAATTGTATTGAAAGCAGAGCTAAAGTCCACGAAGAGCATCCCTACATAGGTCCCCCACAGCGCCAGATGAGTAAGAGCAGTTTGCAAGGTGATATCTATAGCATCTTCCATGGATCTATTTGCTCTGTAAGAAAGTGATATTTATCAAACATGCCTGGGAGGCAAGAGATAATATGCTGGTGGACTAATCATTCCAGACACTTCATTACAATGAAGGTAAGTGCTACAGGTCTATAATCATTTAAGTGGTTAATAGATGGCTTCTTTGGCAGTGGAACAATAATGGAGGCCTTCAGACAAGATGGAATAGTTGACTGGGCTAAAGACAGGTTAAAAAAATTCAGTAAAATCTCCAGCCAACTGGTCTGCGCACTCACTAATCACCCAACCAGAAATGCCATCAGGTCCTGCAGCTTTCCTTGGGTGCACAGTTCTCAAGATGTTTCTCACTTCCCACGTCTCAACAAGAAGGAAGGGGCTAAACTGTGCTGAAGGCTGTAATGTAAATACCTCTGTTTGTTCTGTCTCAAATCTAGCAAAAAAATTGTTCAGTTCCTCAGCCAAAGAAGCATTTCCTGCAGAAGGGGCAGCATGATTAGATCTATAACTAGTGATTTGCTGAACCCCTTGCCACATTTGCCTCAAATTATTATTACTGTAAAAAAAAGCCTCAATCTTCTTATAATCCACCTTTGCTTTTTTAATGTCTCTTCTCAAATCTGCTTTAGCAACACTATACCTGATCACATCACCGGACTTGAAAGCCTTATTCCTGTCATGCAGGAGACACTTCACCTCTTTGGTCATCCATGGTTTCTGATTTGGATAGATTCGGACACGTTTATCTACTGTAACAGTATCTATACAAAATTTAATATAACCCAGAATTCCTACAGTATACTCCTCAAGGTTTGAGTTATCAAAAACGTCCCAATTTGTTCTTTCAAAGCAGTCCTGCAGCTGCAGTGAGGCTCCCTCAGGCCAGTGTTTCACAGTCTTTGTTACAATTGCAGTTTGTTTCCTTAAAGAGATATAAGCTGGTGCTAAGATCAGGGACAAATGATCTGATAGACCCAAGTGTGGAAACTGCAGGGTCCTGTAGCCATTCCTTATATTGGAATAGACCTTATCCAATATGTTTGCTCCTCTTGTGGCACAGTTCACATGTTGATAGAATTTAGGGAGTGTTGTCCTCAAATCAACATGATTAAAGTCCCCCGCAATAATAAGCACAGCATCTGGAAACTTATCTTGCTGCCTGCTGACCACGTCACCCAAATAACCCAGAGCTAAATCAGTGTTGGTGTCCGATGGAATGTAAACAACCATGATTAAGACAACAGTAAACTCTCTGGGAAGATATATTGGTCTGCATATGACCATCATATACTCCAATACCCTGAAACAATGACTGTCTACATACATACTCCTACTCTGCTCTTCCCACAATCTCTGTTTGTATTGGCGCAATGCATTGTGAAGCCCGTCAAACAAATAGTTGCATCTCGGCCAGCTGGATGGAGCCAAGTTTCTGTTATCAGCATAAGACAGCTGTCTTTAACCATTCTTCTTGTACTTGCCTATAGTCTCAATTCATCCATTTTGTTAATGAGGGATCTCACATTGGCAAGAAAAATACTTGGGAGCGGCAGCTTTCCTGAATGGTTATGCAATCTCACCAAAACACTGGATCTGCAGCCTCTCTTCTGCTTTCTTTCCCTCCTTCTCCTTCGTCTCCTCCACACAGCAGGTGGTCCAATCCATGGAGAGCCGGGAGCTCTTGCAATATCTGCCGGTATACTATAATGATGAAGATACTCAGCTGTGACTGCTTGCTCACTTTTCAATCTAATATTTAAGAGTTCATGTTGGTTTTAAATATTAATTGCCCAACAGGATGCATTCCAATCAGCTAAAAACACACATAAAAGCAACCATACAAAGCGGAACGAAGAGCACAGAGCCGCTGTGTGTGAACGCTCCGCCATCTTTATAAATGTAATTGGGTTTTTTTTGCCCCAACGTGCATCACAATGCACTTACTAATGTTGAAGTTCATTTGCCACTGGTTTGCCCACTCCCCCAGTGTCAAGAGATCTCTCTGGAGCTCCTCACAATATCTCTCTGTTTTACTATCCTTTATAATTTAGTGTCATCGGCAAATTTGGCTACCTTACTATTTACTCCTACTTCTAGATCATTAATAAGGAGGTTGAAAAGCAGGGGTCCCAGTACTGAACCTTGGGGGACCTTATTCTTTACCTCCCTACACTTGGAAAAGTGTCCATTTAGTACTTCCCTGTTTTCTGTTCCATAGACAGTTGCTGATCCAGGACAAGACCTGTCCCTTGATTCCATGACTGGCAAGTTTATTCCAGAGCCTTTGGTGTGGGACCTTGTCAAAAGTCTTCTGAAATAACAAATAAACAATGTCAAATGTATCTCCCTTATCCACATGTTTGTTGACACGCTCAAAAATTCCAACAGATTAGTGAGGAATGATATGCACTTGCAGAAGCCATGTTGGCTTTCCTTCAGCAGTGCCTTCTCTTCTATGTGCCTATTAGGTTTATCTTTTAGTTTGGTTTCCATCACTTTACCCGGGACACATGTCAAACTGATGGGTCTGTAATTTTCCAGATAGTCTCTGGAACCTTTTTTGAAGATTGGTGTTACATTTGCTTCCAGTCATCATGCACAATGCCTGATCTGAGGGAAAGATTATATAATTTGACTAGAACATCAGCAATTTCATATTTAAGTCACTTGAGAAGTTCTGTCTGGTCCTGGTGATTTGTTAGCATTTAGTTTAACAAGATATGCAAGGACCTCCTCCCTGGTTATTTTTATCTGGCTTAATTCTTTGGTTTCCCTCCCTACAAAGATAGGCTCTGTTTGGGGCATGTGGTCTCTTTGTTCTTCGGTGAATGCTGAAGCAAAGCATTCATTGAGTATCTCTGCAATCTCTGTCTCCTCTTTAATAACCCCTTGCCTTCCATTGTCATCTAATAATCCAATGGCCTTCCTAGATGGGTTCTTATTTCTAATGTACTTAAAGAACTCAATATTACATTGAGTATTATTAGCCATATGGTCCACCAAGTCTTCTTTGCTTTCCTGATTGTTGCCTTGCATTAGTTCTGCCAGAATTTTTGTTTCTGTCTGTTGTCCTCATGCCTTCCATCTTCTAAATGAGCTTTTCTTGCTTTTGGTCACTTCCCGAACAGATCCTGTAAGCCACATTGGAGTCCTCTTGAACCTGGCAGTGACCTTTTCCCTTTTGGGTATGCATTACAATTCGGCCTCTGTTATTGTTTTTGTGAGCAGCCTCCATGCCTCTTGGAGTGTTTTGACTTTCTCAAATTTTCCTTTCATCTTCTTTTTTATTAGTTTCTTCATCTTTGGGAAATTTCCTTTTTGAAAATTTAAGGTATCTCTGTTAGATTTTTTCAGTGATTGACAGTCAATGATTAAGTTAAAAGTAACTGTCTTGTGGTCAATGTTCCCTACGGAACCTTCAAAAAGGGACCTAGTCTGATTAAAATTAAATGACTGCAGGACTGGCTGTGCAGCTATCCTGATGATGAAGCAGCTGTATATATTAGTGAAGGCTTCCAGTTGGGATTTAAAATCCCAGCATTCAGCCAATGGGTACCTATGTTTGCAAAACAATTGAAGTCTCTCCAGGGAATGGAGAAACGAGTTAGGCAAAAAATACAAAAGGAGATGATTGAAGGTAGGGTGTTATGACCGTTCACATCACCTCCCACCCCAGAGTTTGCCCATTGAGTATCATTCCGAAAAAAGCAGTGGGAAAATTTAATCTAATAGACTACCTTTCTTATCTCAAGGGTGGATCAGTCAATGATATGATACCCCAAGAACTTCCTAGCATTAAATATAAATCTCTAGATGCTGCAGTTCACATGGTGAGAAGAGGGTGTTGATCAGAAAGGGGTGTTGATTAGAAAGGGGTGTTGATCAGAAAATTTGACATTAAGTCTGCTTTCTGTTTACTGCCAATTCATCCCAATTATTTTGAACTTTGGGGTTTTGCTTTTGAGGGAAGTTTTTATTTTGCCCATGCTATGCTATTTGGCTGTTCAATATTGTGAGCTGCATTTGAGCGGTTCGGCACTTTTGAGAATTGGCCTTACATACAAGAGCAGGTTCTAATATGGTCATCCATTATTTAGATGACTACTTGTTGTGACCAATGCCACAAGATGATGGCCCATGTTAGGGAGTTGACAAGGGAACTCAGTGTCCCATGGTCAACAGAAAAAGAAAAAAAAAACAGAAGCTCCCACTACAGTTTTAACATTTATTGGGATTGAAATTGACACTACAGCTCAGTCCAGTTGTCTCCCACATGAGAAACTGGAGGTTAGACCAGCTATGAGAGCATGACTAGTAGCTGTGATTGAACACCCAGCCATTACAGTACAGCATCTGGATCTTTACAGAGTGGATGGTGTGCACCTGTCTAACGTTGGAATTGAAGTATTCTTGAAGGATATTGGGGGAGGGCTCCTGTCTGACATTTGTGATCTGGTGGGGGGTAAGGAGCATACCGTGTAACCCCTTGCTGTTGGCAGGTAGTGCAAGTTTTATGGTGGTAGGTGAGTTCATGGTAATGGTCCCAATAGCAAAATGAAGCAGCCTGTTAGGTTAAGGTTAATAATTCAGGTTAACATTAGATGAGTTGTAATAAGATAACAGGTAGTGGGAAATTGGCTTATGGTTGCCCCAGGCCATTTAGTTATTGTGAAAGCTGGTTATGAAGTATGGACTCACCACTAATTGATGTTGAATTGTGGTTAATTGGGTTTCATCCCAGGTTCACTTGCATTACGGGTGCCCCCCCCCCATTTTAGTTATTAATAGTTTTAAAAGTTTTTGTGTTGTCTCTTATTGTGGGGCTGGGGTTGCAATATAGTCTTGTACATGGAAAAATACTGTACTTAGATTGTCCCATATCAGACCACAGATTTCACTAGACTGTATACAGGAAAAGGTCCCTTCATGCAGAAGACTGTCAAGGGTAATGATTCTAGCTTATCAAGTTCATTTTCTATGCATACAACCTTTTGTTTTCAAATAATAGTCAAAATTCCATATTGTGGTCTCCTAACTGCAGACTGAAGTAGCACAATGAAGATACAGTAAGGTAGTAAACCTCAGTGAGGCTTGTTACAATGAGTCAGTATTATAGTGGAAGTGCAATTTGGTGAAAATTGCCACCCATTCCTCTGGAGTAATACCTATGCTGAATCCCTCTTCCCTTTATGTAAAAGAGGGGTTATTTTGCATGGAGAAGGACATCTGTGTTCATTCCCATTGTGTAGAAATCCTAATAATCTTTTAAAGGAAGTTTTAGGATCTGTGCTTGGAATCGCTTAATCAGCTTTGCAAACTGGAGGCAGCTTATGTGGAAGCTAGTCTTGCATGCACTTTTTTAAAGAGCAATCCAATTTTTGTCAGAGCAAAGCTGTCAGGAAACCCCTGTGCCAAGGGAGCATGTAGATCAAAGACTATAGCTTTGCCATCTTGAAAATTACAATATGATAAGATTTGCATCTCAGTGTAAGATATAATTCTAAGCTCCATTCCAGCAGATACCCATTATTTAACAAATCTTAAAAGGGGAAAGGATGGCACACACTTTCAATTTTTGAAGCAGAGTGAAATGATGTTTCGTCTTTCCTTTCTAGATCACTATTAGCTGCCCATTCACCAGCTATTATGAAGGTGGTAGCATTTTTACTCTCTGGGTGTTTTGAGCATCAGCTTCCAGAAGCCACAACCAGCTATGGTGAGGAACTATCAATGTTGTGGTCCATAATAACCAGTGGACCAAATATATTGAGGACCCACTTCTGCATTGTGAAGAGTTGTTTGCTTTCTTGCACAGACACATTTTTCTAACTGTTGGAGAACTGCTTCCAACTGTTGGAAAAATGTGGAAAAATCCACATTTTTCTAACTCTTTCTTGCCAGTGGAAATAGGTCACATAAAATGGAAGACAGATCCTTCTCTAAACGGAGAGTTGTTCTTAGGTGTGGTTATGAACCAAAAGCTATGCGTGTCAATCATGTATTGGGATAAGGAAAGATAATCTGAGGAAGAAGATAAGGAGACGTTACTGGCAAAGTAAAGAGTCACTGAAAAAAGCTACAAGGTGAAAATAAACTAAAAGAAGGGAGGAGAATACACAGCTGAAATATATTCTAGACAGGGGTGCCCTTGAAGAGTGTTCGGAAGCCACAGATGATGTGAATTGTGATGTCTGGTATGTGCTCTTTAGAGACCATGCATTGCCTGTCTTGAACCAAAAGAAAAGGGTCCTGATTTGCTTTCAAGCTTCATGTAGATGCTGCTTTTGACAAAACACAAAATTGCTCTCTGGAGTCCATGTTGCATAGAAAAGGGCTAGGTTACTCAAGGAGACAGGACTTTCTGTAGTAGCACCTGATTGTGGAACTCCCTTCCAGAGGAAGGCAGAGTGGTTTCATACATCTTGATCTTCTGGTGGGCAGTTAAGACTGTGTTACTCTATACAGTCTTTGGTCACTAAGACTTTTTTAAATTTTATTGTTAGCTTCTGGAATTGTTTTTAATCCATTCTTAAACTAAGATTCCCCCCCCCCCAATTGTTTTCCATCTGTTTTTAAGGAATGGTTTTATTTATTTTATTCTACATCATTTGAGGTGCCCTAACAGACAGAAAACCAATCAGTAAATACCACATATTAATCAGTTATGTGCCTTAATAATATTGCTCTTTTATCCATTCAGTCATGTCCAGTTCTCAGTCGCTTTGGGAATCGATGCTCTCCATACTTTTGTATTTCCTACAGCTTCTTTTAGTTCCATCAAAGTCATACCAGTGCCCCTTTGGATGGTGTGAAGAATGTGTATCCTCGGGCACTCCTTCTTTTACCTTTGATCAATCCCAGGACCACACTTTGCGTTACCTTTCTTAACATGATTGAAGCATGGCATTTTCTGTCAGGTGATCTTGGCTTCCAGAGATATTTTTGGTTTGACACTGTCTAAGATTTCCTTGTTGATTTCCTTACTGTCCTTAGCACCACAGGTCAAATGAATCTATCTTTTCCCTATCTACCTCCAAGTCCAAGTTTCACAATTGTATGAAGCTATTGGAAATATGATCAAATTATCTAATCTGCATTTGATTGGGAGGCTGATATCTTTTATTCTTCCAGATTTCCAGGCAATCAATTGATCAATCAATCAATCAATCAATTAATAAACGACAAAGACATGTGGCACCTTAAAGACTATCCTATTTTAATGCAAACTTTTATGGACACATCAATGTCTTCAGACATATAGTAGTAGATTGAGGTGTACAATTAATATACAATGGAATATAAGTTACATACCAAATGTTCATTGGCTGTTGGATGAGTCCCACCATTTGATGCAGTGATTACGCTGTATTGTTTAGGTCTTTGTTGTGAAAATTCCTCAAGAGACAGGAATTTGTAAGCAATAGAGATGGGCACGAATAAAAAAATGATGTTTCGTTTGTCGTTTGTTGTTTGGAGGGTCCATTTCAGTTCGGTTCTGTTTTTTGTGAATTTCTGCAAAAAATCGTTTTTGTTTTCGATCATTTTGTTACCGTTTTGTTACCAGTTATTTCAATTTTTTTGTGTTTTTTTAGCATTTAAAGCAGTTCACTGTATTGCAGTAACGGAAACAAAACACACGACAAAATTTCCGGCGTTTCTGTTCATTTCGTTTCATTTTGGAGACAAAATTTGTTTGTTGTTTCATTGCTTAATGAAATGAAAAAACAAAAACAAAAATGAAAAATTGTTCGTTTCGTGCCCATCTCTAGTAAGCAATGATTTGACTATTGTTTAGGTGTTGTGAAGATTCCTCAAGAGACTGAAAACAGAGGCCAGGGAGGGGGGAAAGGTGGGGGAAAGGTGAAGATTGGGGTCCTTACATGAGAGAATGAGGGTTTGTTTGTTTTTTGAGACAGAAATCAGATCCGGGTGTGGATGAGCAAGGGACAAGGAAGAGCGGGGAAAACCAAAGGTTGTTGATGTTCCTTGTGCCAAATTTACACCAATATCACATTCTACCATATGTGCCTTTCTCATAGTTACTTCTATGTACATGTTATATAATGAATGTGAAAGAATACAACCCTGATGAGTGCCTTTTCCAACTTTGAACCATTCTGTCTCCAAAAGCTGTCCGTACTGTTTCTTCTTGATGAGAATACAGAGAACATTTTAGTTGGATGAGGCATGGTGAAATTGCCATTTCTTTCAGGCAGTTCCAGAAAGAGCTTTTATATAGTCAACAAAGCACATGTAGAGGTCTTTTTTGTATTCCCTTGCCTTCGCCATCATCCATCTAAGGTTAGTTACATGATCATGTGTTCTTCTTCCTTTCCAGAAACCAGCTTGTACATCTGATAATTCTCTTTCAGTGGCTGAGTCTGTATGTTGTTGGATGATCTTCAGGAAAATTTCACTCACAATTAATATTAAGGTGATGGTGTGGTAGTTTGAAAAGTATTTCATGTCACCTTTATTCAATATTGGAATAACTACCTTTTATGTATTTTATGTATAACTACCTTTTATGCATTTTACCCTCTTCTGGCTACTGACCAGTCAACCATACACTTTGACATAGTGCTGTGAGTTCTCCTGCTGTTCCATCAACTCCAGGGGCTTTGCATTTTGGCATCTGATTGAATGCCCATTCAAATTCCTCCTCCAGGATATCTGGTTCCAGCTCTGTTAACAGTAGTTCTTCCTCTCCTCTCTCTTGTGTTTTGGTTTTGATTTTCATTTATATAAAGTTGCTCTGTATATTCTTTCCACCTTTCTCTGATTGCTTGCTGGTCATGTAATTCCTCCCCATCATGTCCACTGACTTGCCATAAAGGAGCTCTGACCTTCACACATGCAAAACATGAGTGTATTTGCTACTTTGATTAGTTTGGAATGCAGTCAATCACTCAGTCTTTACTGCTTAATTCAAGGGTTATTACAAGCCATAGCATCATAAATACTGCTCAAACTATGATTAAAACATATCCTAACATATTGTGTTATTGTATATTTGGCATCTCATATAATAATAAAAAATATAATATATAAAGTGTATTAGTGATATAAAATAAAGAAAGAAAGTAATTTGTTCAAAACTATAGAAACTCCTGCATTTATAGCAAGCAATATGAGCACCATTTGTTATGTCAAACATAGTAACAACTGAAATAAAGAGCTCTGTGATTGACACTCCAATTCTATCAAATATTATTCACTTATTTTCATTGCTCTGAATCGCTCTGGCAGCCAAGCCTCCAAACTGACTCTAGATTAATAGAACTTTGTTGATTTTTGTTTATGTTTTTCCTAGACTTTTGTAAAGCCATTTCATTCACCAAATATGACCACCATTAGATGTCTTAATCTTAATCATACTGGCTAATGCTAGGGAATAGAGATGGGCACGACTTGAAAAAAAAAATTTCGAGTTGTCGTTAGTCGGGCCGGTCCCGTTTCGGGTAGTCTCCGTTTTTCGTGAAAATTCGCAAAAATTAGTTGGTTCGTTTTTTCATTTTTTCGTTTTCATTAGTACTGTTTTTTTTTTGGGGGGGAGCGGGCTCCTGGAGGCACCTCTCTGGGGTGGGTGCCTCCTCTGGCCCGCTATAAGGGAAAGTGGGCTCCTGGAGGCACCCGTGGGTGCCTCCTATCCTCACCCACTAGGAAAGGGGAAGCAGGCTCCAAGAGACCCCTCAACATGGGGGTCTCCCCTCCTCACCTGCTGCTGCTGCAAAATGCTATGCAATAGCCATATGGATATTGCATAACATAATGTGCAGACAGTGACTGTGAAGACTAGTGGATGGCACTGAACCCAGAGCCATAGTGAGATGCCTAACTAAGGCTCTCGCACCACCATGTCTCACACAGAAGGGAATTGTACTTGCTGCGTGTAGTGCAATGCAAGCAAGTAGATCTGGCTTTAAGGTGGCTTAGTGCAAGGGCTAGGGTTAGGCTAGTGACGGGTAAGGTTACGGTGGGCTAGTGGGTTGCACCTCTGGGTGCCTCTCTGACCCACTAACAAGACAGTCTGTGACGTATGGGTACGGAGTCAAGGGTTAGGGTTAGGGTTAGGGGGGCTAGGGCAGGTTTTAGGGGGCTTTTTGGCACATCCCGGAAGTCTCCATGGCCAAGTGGCCATGTGATTGGTGGGATGGCTCCAAAAATTTGCATGGTCGTCCACTCCCACATGGCTGGCCACTCGGCCAGCCCATCATTGCGCAGGTGTAAATAAAACAAAATAAAATAAAATCAATGGAGGACAGAGGAGGAGAGGAGAGACATTTTGTTGCAAGAAAAAACCCACTGCTACTGTGAAAAATCTGGCAGTTTATAAATTTTCGCGTGTTTCTGTTGTGCTTGTGTGTTTTTGGACCACGATTTCAAAAACAATATTGCGTTCGCCGCCCCATTTTGGATCCCCCGCCCGCACCGCATGGCATGGCGATGGCGACTCACGAGTCCGGCTGCCCAGGACGGGGGGGAGGCGGGACCCCCCTCCAGAAACCCCCCCTCCGGTAGGTGCCCTGCGCCCTTAGCCAAGCAGGCATTTTTCCGCCTGCTTTTTTGGCCCGGGAATGGGTGGGGGGAGAGTTTAAAAGTTTTTTCCTGTGCCGTCCGTGCCGCTTGCTTGCGCTTTAATTGTGGCGGCCGGCGGCCGGCGAGACTGGGCTTTTTGCTGGCTGGCTGCGAGCCTGCGGCGAGTCCCACAGAGCAGCCCACAAGGACGGGGGATGGGGAGGCCGGGGACCTCCAGAAACGACCCCTCTGGTAGGTGCCCTGAGGCACGGCAGGCATTTTTCCGCCTGCTTTTCGGCCGGGAACCGTTTTTTTTTTACTTTTAAAAACTTTTTTTCTGTGCCGCGTGGCATCGCGCGATTGCACGATGCAAGTAACGAGCACGACAAATCAGACCAAAATTGTTCGTTCGTCGGTTCGAGCTCGAAGTCTGGCGGAGTAATTCCCGTTACCGTTTCCGTAGAGTAACGGAAACGAGTAACAGAAACGGAAACGGGAATACCGCTAAGTCGTGCCCATCTCTACTAGGGAACCATCACCTTACCACAACTATACTCATTTTCCTAATCTATTTTCTTCTTTATAAAGATAGTCCTAAAACTGTCCTGAGAGGTAGCATCAACATTCATTCCCCTACCCCCATTATATATTTTGGATGTTGCATTATATTTAAATATATAATGGGGGTGGGAGAGGAATGGTATGAAAGCAGATGTTTAATTTTATTTTATTTTTCTCCTATTGGTTATTTATTGACTTATCACATATCTACAAGTGTAAACATGAACACTCTAGCCCTTGTGTTCTATTAACGTTTCCACTTTGACTTTTCAATATTCCTCAAAACAAAATGTTCATCTCCTGTCAGGGAACACTGTAATAATGGCTGAGAAACCAAATGAGTTTTTGCACCTGAAAAATTCAAAGAGCAGAGAAATGAGAATTCAGGCTGCCTGCTTGGCTGGTTGTTTACAAAGGTGTGACAAGTGCCATCTGCTGATGATGGGGATTTAAATAAGGGACTTCTACATTTAAAAGCACAAGCTGCTTGTGCTTTCTGTGGGCAATCTCCTACCTAGGCACTCCAAATCAAATCACATTTTTGCACTCCGTTGTCTCCCATCCAACCCAGAGCACATGAAAAATAGAACAGGTGAGGCAATCTTTAAGGGGATCATCGTCTGTCAGTGAAAGTACCTGAAGATTTTCAATATACAAAAATACTTCATTAGACAGAATGGAAAGTAAAGTGTGCAAATATCATCTGGTTTTATATGTATTAAATATTTGCCAAACAGATCACAGCCTATGCACTGTGAACTGGTTTAAAGTGTTCCAAACTGATTTATCTATGTTTTCTCCAAAAATATTTTTTTCTATTTTTCTGGGAATGTGGGAATGGAAATTGCTCTGCCATCCGATGTGTTCCAGTCAGCGTGATGGTTTTGCCTTCCTCCTTGGAATTGTGAGACATTAAATCACACCCTGGAGGTGAGGGGGAGGAGTGGGCTATATTTGCCCCTGCCTCCCCAGCTTTGTTCTCTTTGCCAGCATGGACGACGGAGGAGAGGATGACTGCCCACCCGTGGCTCGAAAGCAAAAGGCTTTTGCTTTTAGCCACGTGGCCGGCAATGCAGCAAACAATTTGCGATTGGGGTCTGCATTGCAGCCCCGATCAGAAAATACTCCTGGGGAGGGGGTGTTTGTTGTGGGCAGCCCCAGAAGGGTGTCCAACATCAGAAGCAGTGGGTGTGGGTGCTGACTCACAGCAGAGCGTGTCGTGACTTTGGGCCCTGTGGGTGGCCCTCTGGGGCTTCGTTAGCCTTGCCCCCAGCAGGGTCACTAGGCAGGGGCTGGTCTTGGGGAGTCAGGTGGCCTAGCGAGCAAGGGGTGGTAGATTGGTAGGGCTTCCACCTACCTCATACACCCATGGGAGTAGCTCACCCCCACATCTCGTTAATCACACATTCCCGGTGTGGACAACGACATTGCTGACACCCTCTCCTGTCAACAGATCCATCTGTTTTGGAAGTTGGTGCCGGCAGCTTGGGATCAGGCAGAAATAATACCACCAGTGGTATGGTTAATTGGCTGGATGAAGCCAAGCATGCCATAGGTCTGGCTTTAGCTCCAAGCCCTAACTGCAATTATGATCTGGTGATTGGCAAATTCCAAGACTTTAGAGAACAGGAGGATCTCACTACTGAATGGCCTGCCCTGGTGGAGCACATACAGCAATTCATGGTACATTTATATAGGTGGGGCTGGCATCCAGTTCCATTCAAGGCAAACTTTCAGTGCTGGCCTTCCACACTAGGATATAGGGTCACTGGGATAACATGGGAGATCTTTGGATTTGGAAGATTCTACAGGGATGCTCCAAGGAGCGGGGAAGGACTGCTGTGCTCCCATTACTCCCCAGAATTTATTGGAAATGAATCAGGCCTGGAGCAACCAATGTAGAGACCATTATGAGACTATCCTCTTGATGGCTGCCTCCTTACTGACCTTTTTTGGGGCAATGAGGGTGAGTGAGCTCATGGCATTGGGGAAGAGTGATGGTTTCATAATCTCAAACAGTGTGAATATTTGCATTAGACATTTAAAAACTGACCAAGCTGGCAGAGGAGCCTATATTATATTGCACAGGTATTCTGTGGAGGCCTTATGCCCAGTCAGAGCCTTAACAACCTATTTAGAGCTAAGGGGTACCCAGGAGAGATATTTACTTTGTCACCAGGATTCCAAACCGCTCATGAAATATCAGTTGTGGCACCTGACAAACTGGTCCTTACAAACAGTTACAAAATGGGAGATACCTAGCTCAGTGATATTACACACAAGAGGGAACTTGGAATTGTCATTAGTCATGGGCCATTTCAGAATGGGTCCAGTTCTGAAATGAAGCATGGCAGCACATGTGCTGTTCAGACCTTGGACCCACCCTCCAAAATGAAATCACCCGCTGACTTGCATTGCCTCATGGGTGATACTCTGATCAGAAAGTAGCTTTCAACGTGTCATTGTTCCTTCTCCCTGGCACTGGCCAATCAGGAGCTGGCAAAGAAATGCATTATCCTGCCTCCCTGTCTGATTGGCCAGCATCAGGAAGAAGGTATGATGATGCATCAGAGGCTACTTCCTGGTTGGATAATTGCCCCATGCAAGGTAAGTCAAGGTAGATCAATGGGGATTTTGTTTTGGAGGGCGGGTCCAAGTTACAAATGGCACCTGTGGTGCTGTGCTTCATTTCACAACTGGACCCCTTCCGAAATGAAAGGCCTGTGCCTGATTGTCATAGATCACAAGCTGAATATGAATCGACAGTGTGTTGCGGCTGCAAAAAAAGCAAATGCTATTTTAGGATGCATTAGTAGAAGCATCGTCTCCAAATCCTGTGTGGTACTGGTTCCCCTCTGTTCAGCACTGGTTAGGCTTCATATTGAGTACTGCGTCCAGTTCTGGACACTACACTTCAATAAAGTTGCTCACAAATTGGAACAAGTTCAGAAGAGAGCAACAAGGATGATTAGGGGACTGCAAATCAAGTCTTATGAAGAAAGACTGAAATAACTGGGCATGTTGAACCTTGAGAAAAGGAGACGGTGGGGAGATATGATAGCACTTTTCAAATACAGTACTTGAAAGGAGGGGCAGGACCTTTCTCAATCATCCTGAAATGTAGGACATGCAGCAATGGGCTCAAGAGACAGGAAGACAGATTTCTGTTGAATAGCATGAAAAATACCCCACCTGTTAGAAGAGTATGGGAATGGAACCAATTACTAAGAAGTGATGAAGGCACTAAAGAGAAATCTAGATACCCACCTGGTAGGGTATTCTTTGATTTGCATTCCTGCATTGAGCAAGGTGTTGGACATGATGGCCTTTTAGGCCCCTTATAACATAATGATTCTATGATTTTATGATTCTATGATTCAGTAGACAATATGAAGCTGTTTTATGTTAAGCACCGTTTGACTGCTGGTGTGTCTTGGGATATAATTTTGTAACATTGGACATTTGTCAAAATCAGAAACACTTGAATTCTGATGCAACAGTTTCTCATTTGATGCTTACATGAGGGGGCAGAAAATAGGCTAATTTTAAATAACTGCAAATACTCAGTATCTAGATGTAGCTGAACATGAGTGGCACATCCCAAACAGCCATGTGAACTTTTAACAGAAGTGAGATTTCAGTTTTAAAAACTACATACATTGGGTTTGCCTCATACTTTTAAATCCCATTACATGTTATGACAGCCTATTAATGTACTGAATGAAATATGCATGAGCTTGTTGAGTTTTATTTCACAATAGACAAAACTGAATGCTATTGTTAAAGTAGTTGAGATGCTACAATGGCCTTCATAACTGCACACAGCTCTGTGCCCATGCATTTACCACAACTGAAATGCTTGGTCAGAATCCTGATGCTGATTTATGTCAATCAAAGTGTGCAATCCACTGTGAAGGACTGCTGCAAATTTATTTATTTATTTATTTATTTATTTATTTATTTATTTATTTATTTATATACTGCAACCATCTAGGAGAAAGCTGCTCTGGGCAGTTTACAAACATAAACAAAAATAATAAAACACATTAAACAAATTAAAATAGTAAATAAACAAAATAATCAATCAACAACAACAAGTAAACACAAATAAATCAAAAGCAATCAGCAGTACAAAATAAAATACAAATTAAAAACTAAAGAGCTTGTAAAGAATTATCATAAGGTGGAAAGGAAGAGTAGCATTCTATTTATATGTGCAAGTTGGAACTGAATGATCAGGAGTGCCAACAATAAAACTTTTCAGTAATTTCAGTAACCTAAGGAGGCAGTGTTCCCTTTAGAAGGCTCACACCCATTACAAAACATGTTAGGTGACTAGAGATGGGCACGACCAGAAAAAAATATATCGAGTTGTCGTTTTTGGGACGGGTCTGTTTCGGGTCGTTTCCGTTTTTTGTGAAATTTTTCAAAAATTTGTCGTTTTGTCGTGTTGTTTGTCGTTTGTCGTTACCGCCGCGATTTAGCGCGACTTGACTTCCCAGAACATGGGGTTAGGGGGTAAGGGCTAGGCTTAGGGTAACGGTTAAGGTTAGGGTGGGTTAGTGGGCTGTACCTCTGGGTTCCTCTGGCCCATTAAGAACACAGTGTACTGGCATATGGGTTAGGGTTAGGGTTAGGGTTAGGATTAGGCTTAGGCTTGGTGGGCTTTTTATGCCCTCTCTGGCACATCCAGAAGTCTCAGCAAAACCTGGCCATGCGATTGGTGGAATGGCTCCAAAAATTTGCATGGTCCCATCCCATGGCCAGCCCATCATTGCACGTACGCAGGTGTAAAAAAATAAAAATAAAATAAAATAAAATCAATGGAGACGTTTTGTTGCAAGAAAAACCCACTGTTGCTACTGTAAAAATTCAAGCATTTTAAATAGTTAATTTTCGCATGTTTCTGTGGTGCTTTGGTGGGTTTTTGGACCACAATTTCAAAAAAAAATTGTGGTTGCCATTTTGGATCCCCCCGCACCGCATGGCAAATGGAGACGCCGAGGATGCCCCCTCCCAGCCTGGTACCAGCAAGTCTCAGCAAAACCCGGCCATGTGATTGGTGGAATGGCTCCAAAAATTTGCATGTTCCCATCCCATGGCCAGCCCATCATTGCATGTATGCAGGTGTAAAAAAATAAAAATAAAATAAAATAAAATCAATGGAGACGTTTTGTTGCAAGAAAAACCCACCGCTGCTACTGTAAAAATTCAAGCATTTAAAATAGCTAATTTTCGCATGTTTCTGTGGTGCTTTGGTGGGTGTTTGGACCACGATTTCAAAAAAAATATTGCGGTCGCCATTTTGGATCCCCCCACACCTCATGGCAAATGGAGAGGCCGAGGATGCCCCCTCCCAGCCCGGTACCAGCAGCCCAGGACAGGAGGGGGGGAAGGCTGGAGTGTGGACCCCCCCCCCAGAAACCACCCCTCTGGTAGGTGCCCTCAGGCAGGCATATTTTCACCTGCTTTTTTGTCCGGGAATCGGGGGGGGGGTATTTCTAAAACCTTTTTTTCTGTGCCGCTTGGCATCGCGCGATCGCTGCGATGCCAGGAACGACAACGACAAATCAGACCCAATTTTTCTTTTGTCGGTTCAAGTTCGAGTTGTGGGGGAGTAATTGTCCTTACTGTTTCCGTTGCATAACGGAAACGAGTAACGGAAACGGAAATGAGAATTTCGCCAAGTCGTGCCCATGTCTATAGGTGACTTGCCTAGTAATACAATTAAATGGGTCCCTTGTTAGTTTGTGGCAATTCACTGTGGTGAATTAGACAGTTTAACTTACACTGGCATAATGCTCCAACAGGATTTATCCTGTATGGCCAAATGTGAGGTCACTAGTTGGAGTCTGTATGCTTTTAAACTCTGAAGCTTCACAGAAATTAAGTTGGATCATCCCATAAATCTTTCTGGATAAATTTGCATTTCTTGAAATCTTGTTGGGTGGGTATTGCTTTTCAGACACAGCCATTCATTTTTATTGCATCAGTGTCAGATAATGCATTACTTTTGCAGGTTGATTTATTTCAAGCTATGTTTTTTTCAATTTAAAAGTAAACTTGTCAGGACAAAAACCTTGAGAGAATGCAAGTGACCTTAATGCAGCTATCCAAGGCATACTTATTTACAAGGTGTTTTTTCCTTATCACATAACATCCCGCCAGCATTACATATTGGCTAAGAGCACACCAGTCCTACCCCTGTCCCCCATACTCCCAGATAACTGCTGTAATATTTAAGAGTTTGCAACCAGATGGGAAGGACCAATAATGCAACTGCATGACTTAGCACAGCAACATTTCCCCCAGCATAGCCCTGCACTAGCATTTATCACACAAACCATAAAAGTCAAGGATCTTATTGGGGCCCTGAGCTTGGAACACATATCTGGCACATGCTAGATGCTCTGTGTGGACACACATCCATGGATATAAATGCATACATGAACAACTGTTTTACAGAAGGCAGGGAATAAGTATAATGAACGTTAATGCTCTCTTCGGTTTTAAGTCTGTATAAATGTTTAAAATTACAAAAACTAATATTTCACCACAACCTTCAATAAGATCGAAACTGCAACTTCATTGAAAGATGGTAACTATCCTGTATCATTTTCCATGTGTGTAAAGATTAGATCTTCACAAGGATGATATTCGTTTTAAAGGTAACAGAGCTGTGGAATTAGCCCCTCAACAACAACAAAAAAATGTACAGCTGTGGAAAGTGGCATAAACCTTCTCCATAACATGAAAATACAAATTGGACAGGAGTTTCATTTACCTCACATTTCACAGTATTTACCAGTAACTTTTTTCCTATTGAGAATTAGTGTTAATAAAGCCTTCTCTTTCATTCAGCTAAGTAGTGCCCCAAAGAGGAGGAATTTAATGGCTGATATGCAGGAGATTCCACTTTCTGAATTGATAACAGCATTTCGCACTCTCTTTTTCTCTCCCTTTCTTTCAGTACTGGATTTTTCAGTTAGGATAGTAATAATAAAAAGAGGAGAGAATTGTGTTACCTAAAGTGAGAGCATAAAGGATTCATTCACAGATACTTGATGGGAAAAGCACACATGTGTGTACAAATATCAAAGTGGGTTGTTGTTTTTTCTGACTCACAGTTAATATTCTGCAGTATTTCTGGCAAAGGAGAAGAAGGAGAGAAACAGAGGAGGGGTTCGTATCAGAGGGAAGGAGAAGAAGAAGGCCTACAAAATATGGTATACAAAGCTTTGCTTTTGGTATACAAAAGCCATGTTATATGACTGAGTTACATAATTTCTAACCTTGCTTTACAGTAAGAAAAGTGGTTGAACTGCATCCTAAACATTTAGTATGACATTTAGCTTCATGTAGAACAGGGGTGCCCAAACTTTTTGTAAGGAGGGCCAGATTTGGTGGCTGAGAATGTGTCAGGGGCTGGTTGCTCCCTGACCCTGCCACCCAACTGCAAGCCCCACCCACTGACCCATAAGCCCCATCCACTGACCCCTTGCAACCCCACCCGCAGGAAGGAAGGCGGGGACCAAGGGAGGGAGGGAGGGAGGTGGAAAACAAGAGAGGAAGGAAGGACGGTGGGGAACAAGGAAGGGAGGAAAGAAGGAAGGTGGGGACCAAAGGAAGCACAGGGAACCCTGGCCACAGGTTGCCCCTTGGAAGAGACGATCTGTGCGACCTTGTACCCCCCCCAAGCTCCCCAGTGGTGGCAACGGCTCGCCCACCAGCCCACCCCAAAGCTCCTTGGCAGTGGCAGAGGCCCACTGGCCTGCCCACCCCCACACATTCCCCTGCGGTGCCGGTGGTGGCAGACCGCCCGTCCGCCCAGCCGCCCAAGCTTCCCAGTGGTGCCAGTGACACTGCCCACCCGATCACTGCCCCGCGCATGCGTCCAACCTCACAATGTTCCTGGCTATGCCAGTGGCAGTGGCCCGCCCACATGCCACCCTGCGCACACGCACCATGCTTCACAATGTTCCCAGTGGTGCTGGTGGCGGCGGCCTGCCCACATGCCACTTTGCACATGCGCCTAGCTTCACAAGGTTCCCGGTGATGCCAATGGCAGTGGCGGCCCGCCCACCACCACCCCTGCACACACGCCCAGCCTCACATGGGTGCCAGTGGCAGCCGCCCGCCCAGCCCCACAAGCTTCTGCTCACCGGCCAGCTGGCCCACCCAGCCCCTCAAGCTTCCTGGTGGTGTCAGTGTTTGCAGAATATTTTTTTAAAAAAAACATGGAGTGAAGGAGGGGGGAGGGGCAGGCCAGCCAGCTGCGGGCCACTCAGAATGGTCTGACAGGCCGGATTTGGCCCCCGGGCCGGACTTTGGGCAGGCCTGATGTAGAATGTTCCTTTATCTGGATTCCAAATGGTGCAGAACTTTGTTTGAAAGCTATATTACAAAGATGTTTTTAACATCATGATATATTTCATGGGGTGAATATTTGTGCCATGCAGATATTCTCAGGGTTGTGTTTTTAGTGGTTTCCTTTATATGATGACAGTTTCATTCGATTTTTGTTGAACTTAAATCTCAAAAGTAAGCATAAGAAAGAACACTGTACTGACAGGTTGCATAATGTTCTTTGAAAAGGAGAAGTTGCATATATTTTATTAGTTTGCATCAAATAAACTATTGAATTCACAACTAAACAGGGCTTTGCTTGTTTTTAATGTAAATTCTATTTTGAAAAATAAGAACGGTTCACTGCTGAAGTACACCAAAGCATAAAATTGGGAAGAAATTTGTCACTATGTGTTCAAATATATACAGCATGAAAAAAATTCAGTGGAGGCTACAGCTAGTGCAAGATGTAGTGATCTGGTGATTGTAGTCCTTAAACCAGGAAACACTTTGTTCCACTTTGCTTCTAAATCAGCTGAAAATGCTGATGTACACAGGTCTAAATGGCTCGGACTCATGGTATTTCAGATTGTCAGTGTGCAAGTTTATCCAAAACTTGATACCTTCAGCAAGTGCGACCTCCTTCCTCCAAGATACTAGGCTGGTGAAGACCAGGGATGTCATCCCTGCTGAACTTTTAGCAATCAGTGAAAAATATGTTATACTTTCTCAACGTTCATTCTCAAAGCTGGTTTACAAAACCAGCTTTTAAAAATGGCTTTATTTAAGCCTGGTTTTAAACATTATTTTATTTGTCTTGTTTACTGTGGAGGAGGCTGGTGAACAGAAAAAACTTTGCAGAAATACTTTTTACAAATTAAAAAAAGCATAAATAATGTTATTAATTTCCTTGAGTATCACTTGCAAATCAGCAATCGTTGAAGAACCATAAGTGATGAATACTGGGAAGATAGAAAGGGATGAGAATTTAATTTTTGGTTCACTTTGTCTCCTGATGTTTTAGAAGTATTCACAAATTTCTTCAAACTAGATACCAAGGAAAGAGTTTCTAAGTGGAAGGTGGGTATGCTTTTTATGTGCCTTGAATTTGTTTTGAATTGCTCGTACTCAATCATTTTATGTCGTATGTCCCATTTTAGATAGATAGATAGATAGATAGATAGATAGATTAGATAGATAGATAGATAGATAGATAGATAGATAGATAGATAGATAGATAGATAGATAGATAGATAGATAGATTTTTATTACAGTCCTTAGACTGTAATTGAGGTCTTAACACAATTCTAGAATGTCTGGCTTTGAAAAAAATCACACAGGTGCTGAAATAAGGTTGTAAATGCTTCCCACACCCACATAGGTACCTAAGCTTCAACCTTTGTTTGGTAGGCTCCACTCTTAGAATTCAGTTATAACTCTGTAGATGATCAACAATCAGCAGCTCTGAAACCCATTGCTCCCCCCACCCCCACCCCAAAAAAGCACACACAACCCTGCTGGATAGTTAAGTTGCTTGGGAGTGACCCATTTCTTCTTGAATTTTATGCAGGTTTATGTTGCAATATAGATTGTATTTTATTTTGATGGTGAACTACATGTTACTATCACTGGTAAAACTTGCTCATGTTTTCATATCCATGTTGCATTTTGACACTAGAAGCTCCATTCACATGCTTGAAAAGCTCATTAGAGATGGGCACGACTCGGGAAAATGACGTTTTCGAGTTGTCGTGTGTCGGAGGCAGTCCGTTTCGGCTCGTTTCCATTTTTTGCGAAATTTCGCAAAAATTAGTCGGTTCGTTTTTTCGTTTTTTCGTTGTCGTTAGTACTGGTTTGGGGGGGTAGCGGGCTCCTGGAGGGAGCTGCAGGAGTCAGCCAGAGCCACAAGTGACGGACTGGCAGACTCTTTGCACCCGCTGTGTCTCACGTACTTGCATGTAGTGCAATGCAAGTAGATCTGGCTTAGGGTTAAGACGGGTTAGCGCAAGGGCTAGGGTTAGGCTAGTTACGGGTGAGGTTAGGGTGAGTATTGGGGTGCATCTGGGTGCCTCTCTGACCCACTTAGAAGGACAGTGTACTGGCGTATGGGTTAGGCTTAGGGTTTGGGTTTGGGCTATGATTAGTGGGCTGTTTATGCCCGATTGGCACATCCCAGAAGTCTCTGTGGTCAACCTGGCCAAGTGGCCATGCGATTGGTGGAAAATTTGCATGGTCCACTCCCATGGGCGAGCCCATCATTGCGAATGTGCAGGTGTAAAAAAATAAAATAAAATAAAATAAAATAAAATAAAATAAAATCAACGGAGACTTTTTTTGCAAGAAAAACCCACTGCTGCTACTGTAAAAATTCAAGCATTTAAAATAGCTAATTTTCGCATGTTTCTGTGGTGCTTTGGTGGGGTTTTGGGCAACGATTTCAAAAAAAATATTGCGGTCGCCATTTTGGATCCCCCGCACTGCATGGCAAATGGATGCGCCCTCCCAGCCTGGTACAGTCAGCAAAACCTGGCCATGCGATTGGTGGAATGGCTCCAAAACTTTGCATGGTCCACTCCCATGGGCGAGCCCATCATTGCGAATGCGCAGGTGTAATAAAATAAAATAAAATAAAATAAAATAAAATAAAATAAAATCAACGGAGACTTTTTTTTGCAAGAAAAACCCACTGCTGCTACTGTAAAAATTCAAGCATTTAAAATAGCTAATTTTCACATGTTTCTGTGGTGCTTTGGTGGGGTTTTGGGCAACAATTTCAAAAAAAATATTGCGGTCACCATTTTGGATCCCCCGCACTGCATGGCAAATGGATGCGCCCTCCCAGCCTGGTACCAGCAGCGCAGCAGTAGCAATAGCCAAGGAGAGGGGGGCGGGGAACCCCCCCCCCCAAATAAAACACCCTTCTGGCCTGGTAGGTGCCCTCAGACAGTTTTCGCCTACTTTTAGGGCCGGGAATTGGGTTTTTTTTTTAACTTTTAAAAACTTTTTTTTGTGCCGCTTGGCATTGCGCGATCGCCGCGATGCAAGTAACGAGCATGACAAATCAGACCAAAATTGTTCGTTCGTCGGTTCGAGCTCAAAGTCTGGCGGAGTAATTCCCGTTACCGTTTCCGTAGAGTAACGGAAACGAGTAACGGAAACGGAAACGGGAATACCGCTAAGTCGTGCCCATCTCTAAAGCTCATAAATGCTGATGCTGGCCATGATGGATGTAAATTTATCTGGTGCTCATCATATACTAGGTGGTGCCCCCCCCAACACTTTCATTAAGGCTCCATGAAGAATTAATGAAAGACTCTCAACAAGAGAAAAATCAGTTGTTTTGAGCTTCAAAAGCCTCATTTGAGCTGCATTTCATCATCAGAGAAATCTGAGGCATTTGCTGCAAAAGCTTCCTAATCTTTCATTTACACCCACCATAAACACGTTACAACTCTGCTGTTTCAGCAGGTACATTAGTTCTTGTTTAGTCATTCATTTCTTCCCTGTTAAGTGATGCAATTACTTTTTCACTAACTGCTTGGAACCCTTTTGTTGCACAGCAGAATCAAAGGCAAATGCTTTCCTTATACCTACCAGTGAGAAGTTTACACATTTATTGACAACAAAATAAACTTTCTTGATAAGAGAAACACAGAACACAAAATACAAAATACATTGTAGCTCACACTACAATGTTGTTTTCTTCTGTGTAGGGACTAGGAGTCCTTGTCTTATAAGGCATTGTGTGGTTGTGGATAGTGCCATTTGATAGCTTGGTTCTTAGGTAACGAAGGGCGTTTATACACGACCCCTAAGCTCCGCCGCAAATGGCTGCAAGCTCCGGACGATAAAAATGTTTACCCACCAACTCCGTAGTTTGCAGACAATTAAGTGCGACCCCGCCCACTTAGCGCGACCAAACTGCACTTTTCTTGTACCTGCTTTTTTATGGTGAAAAATATTTGATGCGAAGACTGCCTGAGCTCTCCTCGCTTCTTTCTGTTGTTTTTCTTTTGCCTCCGCCCCTTAAAGAGGAACCAGGAAGTAAACGGAGGTCAGAGCAACTTCCCCCAACACCGGGAGGTAAACCTTTTATTCTTTTGTCTGTGTCTAAGGCTTTTTTTTCCTCCCCCCCTCCCGCAGACAGAACAAAGAAGTGCCGACCGGGTGGGGAGGGAGGAACAGCAACGAACCCTCAAGATCTCTGGTCCGAATTTAAGGGACCAGCGGATCGTCGGGGTCGTGTAAAAAGGCCCATAGACATAAGCAATTTTGGAGTGTTCTCAGTGATGCAATTATGACCCTGTGAGGACGGAAAGTCGGAAATAGTCCCACACTCATTGGTTCTGTCACAACTGTCCCAGCTTTCCGTGCTTTCCAGAGTTTATCCACCAAAGAAGGGGGGAGGGTGAGGAAATCTGAAGTGAGAACTCTGAGACAGTGGAGGTCAACAAATTCAATGTTGTGACAAATCAACTCAGAGTCCCTGTTTCCCCATGACTGGCTACCTCACTCACCGTTGTTGTGTGACTGGTGTTCTCCTTTGCTGGCAATGTGCAAGTCTGGGAAAGGGCTTGGGATGCCCTTCCCTTTCTCCTCATGCAGCTGGCCAATCTGATGAGGAAGAGGGACAGAAATTCATCCCACACAGCTAAACTATGGCAAATCCTTAAAGGAATGGGAGTGCCTGACCACCTTATCTGTCTCCTAAGAAATCTATATGTGAGACAAGCAGCAACCATCAGAACTGGATATGGAACAACTGACTGGTTTAAAATTGGGAAAGGAGTACGACAAGGCTGTATACTGTCACCTTGCCTATTTAATTTATATGCAGAGTACATCATACGAAAGGCAGGTCTGGATGAATCACAAGCTGGAATTAAGATTGCCGGAAGAAACATCAACAACCTCAGATACGCAGATGATACTACTCTGAGAGTAGAAAGTGAGGAGGAATTAAAGAACCTCTTAATGAGGAGAGTGAAAAAAAATGGTCTGAAGCTCAACATCAAAAAAACTAAGATCATGGCCACCAGTCCCATCACCTCCTGGCAAATAGAAGGGGAAGAAATGGAGGCAATGACAGAGTTTATTTTCTTGGGCTCCTTGATCACTGCAGATGGCGACTGCAGCAACAAAATTAAAAGACGCCTACTTCTTGGGAGGAAAGCAATGGCAAACCTAGATAGGATCCTAAAGAGCAGAGATATCGCTTTGCCAACTAAGGTCAGGATTAGAGATGGGCACGACCAGGAAAAATGACCGTTTCGAGTTGTCGTGTGTCAGAGCCGGCCCGTTTTGACTCGTTTCCGTTTGTCGCGAAATTTTTCAAAAAATTGTCATTTCGTTTGTCGTTTGTCGTTAGTACTGGTTTGGGGGGGTAGGGTAGCGGGCTCCTGGAGGCACCTCTCTGGGGTGGATGCCTCCTCTGGCCCCCTACAAAGGGAAAAGGAAGGGTACATGACCGTGTAGCCATTGCGTACCAAGTGGCACTGGCAGAGACACCCCTCTTTTGGGTGCCTCTAGCTCACTAAGAAGGACAGCATACTGGCATACAGAGTTTTTTGGAACTTTGGACTGGTGAGCGAGTTGAGAGAAGAATGCCTCTGCTGGGCGCCCTCTGACTCACTAAGAAGGACAGTGTACTTGCGTGTAGTGCAATGTGAGTACAGATCTGGCTTAGGGTTGGGGTTAGGGCAAGGGCTAGGCTTAGGGTCATTACGGGTAAGGTTAGGGTGAGTTAGTGGGCTGCACCTCTGGGTGCCTCTGACCCACTAAGAAGGACAGTGTACTGGCGTATGGGTTAGGGTTAGGGTTAGGGCTAGGGCTAGGGCTAGGGTTATAGTGGGCTTTTTATGCCCGACTGGCACATCCCAGAAGTCTCAATCAAAACCTGGCCAAGTGGCCATGCGATTGGTGTAATGGCTCCAAAAATTTGCATGGGCCCATCCCATGGCCAGCCCATCATTGCGCCGGTGTAAAAAAAATAAAATAATAAAAAAAATCAATGGGATTGGAGACAGACGTTTATTGCAAGAAAAACCCACTGCTGCTACTGTAAAATTTCAGGCAGTTAAAATACCTAATTTTTGCATGTTTCTGTGTGGTGCTTTGGTGGGTTTTTGGACCACGATTTCAAAAAAAATACTGCGGTCGCCATTTTGGATCCCCCCGCACCACATGGCATGGTGAGATGATGAGGATGCCCCCCACCAGAGCAGCCCAGGACAGGAGAGGGGGAAAGGCCAGGACCCCCCCCCCCAGAAACCACCCCTCTGGTAGGTGCCCTCACTCAGGCAGGCATATTTTCGCCTGCTTTTTTGGCCGGGAATCGGTTTTTTTTTTACTTTTTTTCTGTGCCGCTTGGCATCGCGTGATTGCCACACGTGATGCCATGAACGACAACGACAAATCAGACCCAATTTTTCTTTTTTCGGTTCGAGTTCGAGTTCTGACGGCTTAATTGTTGTTACCGTTTCCGTTGCGTAACGGAAACGAGTAACGGAAACGGAAACGAGAATTTCGTGCCCATGTCTAGTCAGGATAGTCAAAGCTATGCTTTTTTCCTATGTATGGAAGTGAGAGCTGGACTATAAAGAAGGCTGATTGCTGCAGAATCGATGCTTTTGAGCTGTGGTGCTGGAGGAGAGTCTTGAGAGTCCCCTGGACTGCAAGGAGATCAAACCTATCCATCATGAAAGAAATCAACCCTGAATGTTCACTGGAAGGACAGATTTTGGAGCTAAGGCTCCAGTACTTTGGCCACTTCATGAGGAGAGAAGAGTCCTTGGAAAAGTCCCTGAGGTTGGGAAAGATTGAAGGCAAAAGGAAAAGGGGATGGCAGAGAATGAGATGGTTGGACGGTGTCATTGAGGCAACCAATATGGATTTGACCAAACTCCGGGAGGCAGTGGAAGATAGGAAGGCCTGGCGAGTTCTGGTCCATGGGTTAACGAAGAGTCAGACACGACTGAATGACTGAACAACAACAACAAGCCAAAGGGAGTGTGGAAGGGCAGCCTGAACTCCTTCCTGGACTGGTATGCCACTGGTAGAGGAGGACCCCAGTGGCTCAACAATGACAGACAATGGGACAGTTGGTCATGGGGGTGAGAGAAAATATGCACTGCACTTGTGGTGACATTTGAGAGATTATTTATTTATTTATTTATTTATTTATTTATTTATTTATTTATTTATTTATTTGACTTTTATACTGCCCATCTAGACCTAGGGCTACTCTGGGTGGTTTACAACAAGAGATAGCTCTTGTAAAGCCTCTATATGAAGAGCTTTGTTGTGACCAGCAAGTCACCAAGTCCATATGGCAACCACCCAAGGATTATTAAGGAACTGAGAAATGAAATTTTGGATCTCTTAACGGAAATATGAAACTTGTCTCTTAAAATAGCCACAGTGTTGGAGGACTGGAGGATAGTGGATGTCACACCAATTTTTAAACAAGGAAGGAGGGTGGACCCGGGAAACTACAGGCCGGTTAGTCTTATATCTGTCCCAGGGAAAATGGTGAAAAGCCTCTTCCAGGAGAAAGTCTTAAAACAAATAACAGAACAAGCCTTGCTGAGGGAAAATCAGCATGGCTTCTGTAAGGCTAAGTCTTGCCTCACAAACCTTTTAGAATTATTTGAAAAGATCAATAGGCATGTGGATTTGGGTGAACAGGTGGATATTGTCTATCTTGATTTTCAGAAGGCTTTTGGCACAGTCCCTCACCAAAGGTTGCTAAGAAAATTGCACAGTCGGGATAAGAGGGCAGATCCCTTTATGGATTGAGAACTGGTTGAGATCCAGGGAACTGAGAGTAGGTGTCTATGGGCAATAGAGAAAGATAAGAAGCAGTGTGCCCCAGAGATCTGTCCTGGGACCAGTGATTTTCAATCATCAATGACCTGGAGACAGGGATAAACAGTGATGTGACCAAACTTGCGGATGATACAAAACTTTTCCAGGTGGTGAAGACCAGAGAAGATTGTGAAAAGCTCCAGAAGGATCTCTTCACACTGGGAGAATGGGCTGCAAAATATCAAATGTGTTTCAATGTAGGAAAATGTAAAGTAATGCATATTGGGGCCAAAAAATATCAAAACTTTATCAATCAATTCATAGGTTCTGAGCTGTCTGTGATGGATCAGGAAAGAAATCTTGGTGTACTGGTGGACAGCTCAATGAAAGTGTCTACCCAGTGTGTGGCAGCAATGAAGAAGGCCAATTCCATGCTAGGGACCATCAAAAAGGGGATTGAAATAAATCAACCAACATTATAATGCCATTCTACAAAACGATAGTAAGTCCACACCTGGAGTATTGCATGCCATTCTGGTAACCACATCTCAAAGAAAAAATTAGTGGAACTGAAAAAGGTGCAGAAGAGGGCAACTAAAATGGTTACTGGGCTCGTGGACCTCCCTTATGAGGAAAGGCTACAGCATTTGGGGCTCTTTAGTCTGTGGGGGAAAGTACCTGAGGGGGGGATATGGTTGAGACCTACATAATAATGCAGGGCATGAGTAAAGTGGATAGAGGGGCACTCTTCTCCCTCTCACAAAATACCAGAACTAGGGGACATCCACTCTGATATGTTATATGTTATTTAGGCCAGCGCTCCCCCGCAATCTCCATTGAAATGCATTGAGCCAATGCATTTCAATGGAGATGGATTGGGACTGGAATGGATTTTAAAAGGGGTGCGCTGCTTCCCCCTGTGGGGGCTTGGAGAATTGGTGCACCCCCTTTTAAATCCCTTCCAATCATGGAGGCAAGTCTGCCAACATGACTAGAAGGGATTTTAAAAGGGGCACACCGCTCCCCCCCCACAGGGGCTCTGGAGAAGTGGTGCACCCCTTTTAAAATCCCTTCCAGTCCTGGGTCATCTCCATTGAAATGCATTGGCTCAATGCATTTCAAAGGAGATTTTTTCCTCATTGGAATGCATTGAGCCAATGCATTCCAATGGGGAAAATTTCTCCATTGAAATGCATTGAGCCAATGCATTTCAATAGAGATTGCAGGGGAGCGCTGGCCCCAAGCCAGCACCAAGCAGCTGATTGGTGCTGGCTGGGGGAGGAATGACAGTGGATGAGATAATCCATGGCCCTTGCATAGGCTGCTGGAAGGCTTTAAAAAAAGTCTTCCAGCAGCCCGAGGAAGCAGCGGTGGCACGCGCCCCTGCCCCCCGACCTGCATTCGCATATCGCGGATTTTCAGTCATCACGGTTCAGGTGGGTCCCTAACCCCCACAATAGGTGGGGGTTACTGTATTCCCAAGCAGATGTCTTAACCTTCTTACGATTCCCTGCAAATGGCAGTGAGAGATATCCTGCCTATCTCTCTAATCTGGGGGTTGTCATTAGGCATCCATAATGATAGCCATTGATACCCTTGTTCTCCATGAACTTGTCCAATCCTTTCTTAAAGTTGTCAAGGCTGACAGCTGTCACCATTTCTTCTGGCAGGGAGTTCCACAGACCAGTGATCCTCTGGGTGAAAAAGTATTTTCTCTTATTTGTTTGAGATCTAGCACCCCAAAGTTTCATGTAATGCCCTCTAGTTCTAGTGTTGTGCAATAGGGAAAAGAGTTTTTCCTTATCTACTTTGTCCACAACGTATATGATTTTATAAACTTCAATCAGGTCACCTCTTGGGCGCTGATGTTCAAGAGTGAAGAGGCCCAACCGTTGCAGCCTCAGATGCTAAGGAAGGTGTTCCAATCCCCTAATCATTCTGGTTGCCCTAATCATTCTGGTATCCTTCTGGAGATGTGTTGATCAGAATTGTACACAATACTCCAGATGGGGCCTCATCATAGATTTATAAAGAGGCAAAATGACACTTGCCGACTTGTTTTCTACACACTTCCTGACACACACACACAAACACACACACCGGTGGCAACTGGGCCATTTTTAAAGGGGCCCAGCCAACAACAGCTCAGCAGGAGCCCTCTAAAAATGGTTGGGCGGGCAGTTCCAGGCCCTTGTGCTGAACTGCCCACCATATCATTTTTTTAAAAAAAATTAAAAACCCCACGGTTTGCCTGTGGCAGATCGGGTGGGGGGAAACACAGGCTGTTTTAAACATTTTTTTAGCCACCCCAATTGCGGATCAACTGTTGCATTGGGCTTCGAGTGGTATTTTGTTTTTAAATCACCCCCTTCCCCCCAGATGGGGTGTACAATATGAAAAAAGAAAAGAAAAATGAAACATTTTTATTTTAAAAAAATATTTCATACAAAATGAACCCCCTCCCCAAACAATTAACGAAATGAAACAAAATGAAATGAAACAGTTTTTTTCCCATTTCACACCCATCTCTACATACAAGGCTACACCACCTCCTGTTTGCCCCTTCCTATCCTTCCTGTACAGTTTATGGCCTGGGATAACTGTATCCCATTGGTTATCGTTCACCTACCAGGTTTCAGTGATGCCAATAATATCAATATTTTTATCTACTGCCAAGTATTCCAGCTCCCATATTTTGGTCCAGAGGCTTCTGGCATTTGTATACAAGCATTTATAGATGCTGTTCTGATGCAATCATTTGAGGCCGGTTGCACCATTAGACTGCCTCTTGCATTCTTCTGTTGGAGTGCTGGTGACTAGCTCCTGGCTCTGCTCAGTAATTTTTGCATCCTCCTCACTACACAAGTAGACACTTTCCCAAACCAGATGCTGCCCAGCTCTTGTCAGCTTTCCCCCAGTTATCAGTTTAATAGTTTCTCTGCAGCCTTTTTGATGTTGAGTTCCAGTAATCTGGTCCCATCATGGTTGAACTGCAACCCGTCCCTCCTGAACAGATTTGGCTTGTCCCAAAATCTTCTCCAGTTCCTGACAAGTATGAAGTCCTCCTCTTAACACCATTTCCTCATCCATGTACTGAGGCTTCTGAGCTCTGCCTGCCTGGCAGTTCCTGCATGTGGATCAGGCAGCACTTCTGAAAATGCTACCTTGGACGGCAAGGACTTCAATCTTCTTCCTAACAACCTGAATTTGGCTTCCAGAACTGATTGTTTTTCCCCAACATCATTGCTACCAAATCCAATGTGTACCATGACCACTGGCTCCTTCCCAATTCTCATTAACAAACTATCTAGATTTCTCGTGATGTCTTCAACCTTTGCACCTGGCAGGCAAGTTACCATATGGTTTTCATGCACATAACAAATCCTTCCCTCTGTATTTCTAATAATAGAATCACCTAGTACAATGAGCCTCTCTCCTGCAGCCTGTTCATCTACATGCTCCCAACAACTACTGTATATTAAGGGTGAGGTGTTTAGTTAGTTCCTGTTGTTTGTCTTCCTGTATCTCATCAAGTGTGATGAGGGATGGATCCTCAGGTGGAAAAAGTTGTTCTTTTATGCATTCCTCATGAAGTGTGATGAGGGAAAGAGCCTCAAATTGATTCTGTAATTTGAGAGTCTCAGAGTGATCGCTTGCCCTTCTACTTCTTTGAGTCACATTCCTCCATGCATCTACCTCCTGAGTTAGTGAAGTGACTTCTTCCTCAGAAGCGTGCCCTGTCTCTTCATTGTCCAGGATAGTCTGCTCTGCTCTGTCCAAGAACAGTTCCAGCTCCTTAATTTGTTGCTGGTTAGTAGAGATGGGCACGACTTGAAAATTTTTTTTTTCGAGTTGTCGTTAGTCGGGCCGGTTCCGTTTCGGCTCGTTTCCGTTTTTTGCGAAAATTTGCAAAAATTAGTCATTCGTTTTTTCGTTTTTTGTTGTCGTTAGTACTGGTTTGGGGAGGGGGTAGCGGGCTCCTGGAGGGAGCTGCAGGAGTCAGCCAGAGCCACAAGTGACGGACTGGCAGACTCTTTGCACCCGCTGTGTCTCACGAACTTGCATGTAGTGCAATGCAAGTAGATCTGGCTTAGGGTTAAGATGGGTTAGCGCAACGGCTAGGGTTAGGCTAGTTACGGGTGAGGTTAGGGTGAGTATTGGGGTGCACCTCTGGGTGCCTCTCTGACCCACTTAGAAGGACAGTGTACTGGCGTATGGGTTAGGCTTAGGGTTCGGGTTTGGGCTACGATTAGTGGGCTGTTTATGCCCGATTGGCACATCCCAGAAGTCTCTGTGGTCAACCTGGCCAAGTGGCCATGCGATTGGTGGAAAATTTGCATGGTCTACTCCCATGGGCGAGCCCATCATTGCAAATGTGCAGGTGTAAAAAAATAAAATAAAATAAAATCAACGGAGACTTTTTTTTGCAAGAAAAACCCACTGCTGCTACTGTAAAAATTCAAGCATTTAAAATAGCCAATTTTCGCATCTTTCTGTGGTGCTTTGGTGGGGTTTTGGGCAACGATTTAAAAAAAAAAATATTGCGGTCGCCATTTTGGATCCCCCCCCACCGCATGGCAAATGGATGCGCCCTCCCAGCCTGGTACAGTCAGCAAAACCTGGCCATGCGATTGGTGGAATGGCTCCAAAACTTTGCATGGTCCACTCCCATGGGCGAGCCCATCATTGCGAATGCGCAGGTGTAAAAATATAAAATAAAATAAAATAAAATAAAATCAACGGAGACTTTTTTGCAAGAAAAACCCACTGCTGCTACTGTAAAAATTCAAGCATTTAAAATAGCTAATTTTCGCATGTTTCTGTGGTGCTTTGGTGGGGTTTTGGGCAACGATTTCAAAAAAAATATTGCGGTCGCCATTTTGGATCCCCCACACTGCATGGCAAATGGATGCGCCCTCCCAGCCTGGTACCAGCAGCGCAGCAGTAGCAATAGCCAAGGAGAGGGGGGCGGGGAACCCCCCCCCAAATAAAACACCCTTCTGGCCTGGTAGGTGCTCTCAGACAGTTTTTGCCTACTTTTAGGGCCGGGAATCGGGTTTTTTTTTTACTTTTAAAAACTTTTTTTCTGTGCCGCTTGGCATTGCGCGATGCAAGTAACGAGCACGACAAATCAGACCAAATTGTTCGTTCGTCGGTTCGAGCTCGAATTCTGGTGGAGTAATTCCCGTTTCCGTTTCCGTAGAGTAACGGATACGAGTAACGGAAACGGAAACGGGAATACCGCTAAGTCGTGCCCATCTCTACTGGTTAGATATGTGGGCCTCTATCTGCTTGGACCTTCTCTTCTAGTAGTGCATCCAGCTAGTTAGTGTAGTCCTCTCAATCAGTGTAAGGACAGGAAGTTCTCAGAAGCTCCACCACCCCAACTGTGTGCTCGCTTTGTGCTTGCACTATTGTTCTGCAAGCCTCCTCTATTTATGCTGCTCTGCAAGAAAATAACTTGGAAGCTGCTGGGAGCAGTTATCTAAAGTTAAAACTCCACCCTCCCAATCAGTATAGGGACAGGAAGTTCTCAGAAGCTCTACCCCTTGGCCGAGCTATCTACTTTTGTGTGCTCCTATAGGCCTTTGGCAGGGGCACTGTGAGATGCAGGAAAGTGGATAGATGGGCCCTTGGCCTGATCCAGCATGGCTGTTCTTATGTTCTTATGTGCTGCATGCCCATCTCTGGCCACCAGCCTCCACTATCTGAAGTACACACACATAACCTCTCTTTCTATGCATTTTTTGTGCTAAATCGTCTTGGGAATTTATGTTTTCTGTTCTTCATTCCCCCAAGGGTAAATGATAGGAAACATGACATCCCATCCAATGGCATGTAGTGATAGATACATCAATTATTATCCACCTCTCTCCTTCACAGAAGAGTATGCAGGGAGAACTTGCTAAATAAGTTGCATATGGATAGTCTGGTGAATTATTATCCAGATTTCAGGTTGGTGCGTTCACTGATGACAAGATCCCTTTGAGTATCAAGTTTCAAGCTGCTCTGCTGTGGGACAGTACAGAAAGTCCTTGAACTGCAATTAAACCCCTCAGGTGCTTGGGGCTCAATGCAGTAGGAACTTCTTTGGAGAAAACATGCACAGAATGGTGCTCTTGTGCTCTTCTGTGTTATATTATTGTACTCATTCAAACTAAGCTCCATATACAAAAGCCTTTTCCTTTCTTCCCCTTCAAAATGAATAAATCTTGTTTGGGCTGCCATAGAAATCCATCAATCTCATAGCAACCTGAGGAATGCTGTTTTTCTGTTGATTCAAACAGAATTTTAATATCTATTGTTCACAATGAGTTGTATTTCTCATGGTTTAACATCCCATAAGTGATATTTGTTTTTCATCAGAATCAGGACCTGACAGATAGAAAACATCTATTTTCTGAATGCAGCTTTAAACCCCCTTTCCCTCCTTCCTCTGCTGTTTTAACACACATCCAAACTGCATTAAGAAAGTACTTTGCGTTCAAATCGCTCTCTGAACATTTCCAGAAATGACTTATTATGCTACAGAGGTTTTGTGAGGTTCAAACATTGGGAACAATATACGGCCAAATGAGCTGCTTGAAGGAAAGGTGGGATGTAGATAAATAGGATGTTCTTTTCAAATAGGAAGTATGATGTTTAGACTTATTTCCATGTGTTTGGGGTTCATTTCCAGAATGTTGCTAATTTGTGCAGACAGTGCTGAAGCATTCCAGACAATGCTGCCAATTTCCAACCATGAAGCTTTGCAACAAAGTGTTGATTGGGAAGAGAGCCCAAAAGAAAAAAAGAAAAAGAAATTGGGCTACCTAGAGAGAGAGAGAGAGAGAGAGAGAGAGAGAGAGAGAGAGAGAGAGAGAGAGAGAGAGAGGCAAGCAGGCAGGCAGGCAGACAGACAGACAGACAGAGACAGAGACAGAGACAGAGTGATAGAGTGGGTATAGAAAGTTTACACACCCCTGTTAAAATGTCAAGTGTCTGTGATGTAAATAAATGAGACAAAGATAAATCAGTTCAGAACTTTTTCCACCTTTAATGAGACCGATAAACTGTACAATCACAAACTGAAATCTTTTAGGTGGAGGAAGGAAAAATAATAAACTGAAATAATATGGTGGCATATGTGTGCACTCCCTCTTATAACTGGGTACATAGCTGTGCTCAGCAGTAAAAAATCACATTCAAACTCATTTGACTAGGAGTTATTACACACTAGGGATGGGCATTTTATTTTGGAACCAGTAGGTTACAAAATGAACCATGCCAGCCCATTGGTCCTTGGATCTGGCTGATACACGCAGATCCAATTGCTTTATTTTTCTCTGCTCGCACAGGGTTAAAATCTAACAAGGACGCATGCTGCAATATCATCTGTGCTTTATCTGTGATGCTGGCCAATCAGGAGCTGTGCAGAGATAGGCATCATCCCACCTCCCTCTCTGATTGGCCAGCAGCACAAAGCAGGAAGGAATTAAAAATAAAATAAATACAAATAAAAAAGCTGACCAGCCTTCTACAGCTGGTAGGCAGGCCATGTAGTTGACCATTAAAATAAAATAAAATAAAACAAAATAAAAATAAATCTTGCCAAGGACCTTACATCTAAGAAATAATCCATCTTTTCCCATGTTATAAACTATTGGTACTGCTCTGAGGTAGGGGGTTTTGCCCTTGAAATATTAGCAACATTTTTGTTAATTTTCTAGTAGCCTAAAGCAGTGCTCCCCAACCTTTTTATCACCGTGGACCGGTAAATGCTTGATAATTTTTCCCTGGCCCGCTTGTCTTGATTTAATAAGATAAAAAATGTAAATGCCCCCCCCCCCGCTGACGCACATGCGTGCTAGTCGTTTCCCACTCTAGGGGGCGGTGCTCATCTCCGTACTCAAGCCGAAGAGCCAGTGTTGTGCGATGAGTCCTTGGCATCGCTGCAAGGAAACACTGTTTTTACTTTCTTGCATTCCCCCCCCCCCACGGGGGCTACCCAGCCGCCGTGAGGTCTTGGGACCCTTTGCCCTTCCTTGACATGAGGCCTCCCTCCCTCCCTCCTTACTTTCTTTCTTTCTTTCCCTTTTCTTTCTCCCTCCCTCCCTTCCTCCCTCCCTCCCTCCCTTCTTTCTTTCTTTCTTTCTTTCTTTCTTTCTTTCCCTTTTCTTTCTCCCTCCCTCCCCCTCTCCCTTCTTTCTTTTCTTTCTTTCTCTCTCTCCCTTCCTCCCTCTTTCTTTCTTTCCTCCCACTCTCCTTCCTTCCTTCCTTCCTTCCTCTTTCTCTCCCTTCTTTCTTTCTTTCTCTCCCTCCCTCTCCCTTCTTTCTTTTTTCTTTATTTCTTTCCCTCTCCCTCCCTCTTTCCTTCCTTCCTTCCCTCCTACTCTACCTCCTTCCTTCCCTTCTTTCTTTCCTTCCTTCCTCATTTCTTTCTTTCTTTCTTTCTTTCTTTCTTTCTTTCTTTCTTTCTTTCTTTCTTTCTTTCTTTCTTTCTTTCTTTCTTTCTCTCCTTCCTTCCCTCCCACTCTCCTTTCTTCTTCTTTTTTCCCCCTTTTCTTTTTTCTTTCTTCCTCTCTCCTCTCCTCTCCCTTCTTTCTTTCTTTATTTCCTTCCTTCCCTCCCTCCCTCCCTTTCTTCCTTTCTTCCTCATTTTCTTTCTTTCTTTCTTCCTCCTCCTCCTTTCGTTCTTCCTCTCTCTCCCTCACTCCTTCTCTCCCTTTCTTTTTCTTTCCCTCCCTCCTTCCTTTACTTACTTACTTTCTTCCTCCCTTCCTCCTTCTCCCTCCTTCTTTCTTTCTTTCTTTGTTCCTTACTCTTCCTCTCCTTCCTCCATTCCTCCCTCCCTTCCTTCCTTCCTTTCTCCCTTCTTTCTTTTTCTTTCTCTCTCTCTCTCTCCCCCTTCCTCCTTCTCCCCCTTTCTTTCTTTCTTTTTCTTTCTTTCTTCTTTCTTTTCTTTCTTTCTTTCTTTTTCTTCCTCCCTCCCTCCTTTCTTTCTTTCACTTTTCTTCCCCCCCTCCCCCCCCCCTCCCTCCCTCCCTCCTTTCTCTTTCTTTCTTTCTTTCTTTTTTTCTTTCTTTCTTTCTTTCTTTCTTTCTTTCTTTCTTTCCCTTTTCTTCCCTCCCTCCCTCCTTTCTTTCTTTCTTTCTTTCCCTTTTCTTCCTTCCCTCCCTCCCTCCCTCCCTCCTTTCTTTCTTTCTTTCTTTCTTTCTTTCTTTCTTTCTTTCTTTCTTTCTTTTTCTTTCTTTCTTTCTTTTTTCTTTCTTTCTTTCTTTCCCCCTCCCCTCCCTCCCTCCCTCCCTCCTTTCTTTCTTTCTTTCTTTCTTTTTCTTTTCTTTCTTTCTTTCTTTCTTTCTTTTCCCTTTTCTTCCCCCCTCCCTCCCTCCCTCCCTCCCTTCTTTCTTTCTTTCTTTTTTCTTTCTTTCTTTCTTTCTTTCTTTCTTTTTTTCTTTCTTTCTTTCTTTCTTTCCCTTTTCTTCCTTCCCTCCCTCCCTCCCTCCCTCCCTCCTTTCTTTCTTTCTTTCTTTCTTTCTTTCTTTCTTTCTTTCTTTTCTTTCTTTCTTTCTTTCTTTCTTTCTTTCTTTCTTTCTTTCTTTCTTTCCTTTCCCCCTCCCTCCCTCCCTCCTTTCCTTTCTTTCTTTCTTTCTTTCTTTCTTTCTTCTTTCTTTCTTTCTTTTTCCCTTTTCTTCCCCCCCCCTCCCTCCCTCCCTTTCTTCTTTCTTTCTTTCTTTCTTTCTTTCTTTCTTTCTTTCTTTCTTTCTTTCTTTCTTTCCCTTTTCTTCCCCCCTCCCTCCCTCCCTCCCTCCCTTCTTTCTTTCTTTCTTTCTTTCTTTCTCCCTCCCTCCCTCCCTCCTTACTTTCTTTCTTTCTGGCGGGGCGGGGGCGATTGCGGGGGGGTCGCAGCGGCGGCGGCGATGGTGGGACGGGGGCGATTGCGGGGGGCGATTGCGGGGGGTCGTGGCGGCGGCGGCGGGACGGGGGCGATTGCGGCGGCGGGGGGGGTTGCGGCGGCGGCGGCGGGGCGGGGGCGATTGCAGGGGGTCGTGGCGGCGGGGACGATTGCGGGGGGGGTCGCGGCGGCGGCGGGGCGGGGGCGATTGCAGGGGGTCGTGGCGGTGGGGGGCGATTGCGCGGCGGCGGCGGCGGGGACGATTGCGGGGGGCGGCGGGGGCGGGGGCGGGGGCGATTGCGGGGGGGGTCGCGGCGGCGGCGGCGGTGGGGCGGGGGCGATTGCGGGGGGGTCGCGGCGGCGGCGGCGGCGGCGGGGGCGGGGGCGATTGCGGGGGGGGGGTCGCGTCGGCGGCGGCGGCGGGGCGGGGCGATTGCGGGGGGGATTGCGGTGGCGGGGGGGGGTCGCGGCGGCGGCGGCGGGACGGGGGCGATTGCGGGGGGGTCGTGGCGGTGGCAGCGGCGATTGCGGTGGCGGCGGCGGGGACGATTGCGGGGGGCGGCGGGGGCGGGGGCGGGGACGATTGCGGGGGGGTCGCTGCGGCGGCGGCGGGGCGGGGTCGGTTGCGGGGGGGTGGGCGATTGTGGGGGGGGTGGCGCGGCGGCGGCCCGGTGCTGATTCATCCACGGACCGGCACCGGTCCGCGGCCCGGGGGCTGGGGAACACTGGCCTAAAGGTATCACCTGTTCCACTTTTGTATTTCGTTTTTGTGAAGGCTACACAGCTCCTCAACTTGTTTTGCTTCAATTGGAAATACTGAGATACCAGGATTGAGCCTCCTGCCCATCCCATATGTGCCAAGGAAGAAGCAAATAGACCATTAACGGAGACATGACAAGACTGCAACACTGGGTAATCTCTCTCCTTTATATTTGATCCAATTGGCTACAGCCAGTGGACTTTTCCCAGTTTTTCCCCAATCTCCAAATGAAATGCATTGGCCTTCTGCACCACCACCCTCTTCGCCAGCAAGGCAGGGGCCATTGGCCTCAATAAGCCACATTAAGGTGAGGTGTGAATGTGTGTACATGAGCCATAACATGTCTTTGGGATTTGGGACAATAAAACAACTCCCTCCCTTCATTTCAGATGGAGCCTACGAACATTCAGGCGCCAAGCCTCAACTAGGAAACTGCTTGGCTTTTTCACCATCTTGCCAAGGACCTTATATCTAATAACTCCCGACAATTCCATCTTTTGCCATGTTATAACCTATTGGGGGGGTTGCCTTCGAAATATTAGCAATGTTTTTAATCAATTTTCTAGTAGCCTTAAGGTATCACCTGTTCCACTTTTGTTCATTCTTTGTTTTTATACAATTCCATTTGGGATATATAGTGATTGTGCATCTCTGCACAGACCCATGTGCATCTGTTTGCAGAGACATGCCAATTATCTAAAAAAAAAAAACCTAACAGTTGGTGAAAAAAGAAAAAAGGAGAGGTTATGAAACGCCTGCTTTCCTGAGCTGATATTTTTCTGCTATGGCCACATTCACAGCAGAGAAAGATTTCAGAACCTGTATCAAATCTGATTCAGCAGTAGAGATGGGCACGACTCAAAAAAATGGTGTTTCATTTGTCGTTTGGTTGTTTAGGGGTCCGTTTCGGTTTGTTTTCGTTTTTGTGACTTTTTTGCAAAAAAAAATCATTTTCATTTCGTTAGGTGACGAAACAAAAAAATGAAAACGAAAACGAAAAATTGCTGTTTCGTTAGCATTCTTTTTAGTTCAATGCATCTGCTGCAACGAAAACGAAAAACATGGCAAATTTGGTCGTTTCGTTTTCGTTTTCGTTTTGTTTTTTAAAAAAATCATTTTGTTTTTGTTGCGTAACGAAACAACGCTCGTTTCGTGCCCATCTCTGTTCAGCAGGCAAACGAATGTGGCCCATGGAGCCTCAAGATGGGGACATTCCCTTTGCTGCTGCTGCTGCTGCTGCTGCTGCTCCTCCTCCTCCTCTCCCTCCCTCCCTCCCTCCCTCTCCCCCCACCCTTACCTTATTGGTAATGAAACTCACCCTAGTGGAACATTTGGGGGCTCAAGGGTAGTTTCAGGTTCCTTTTATTGCCTTCATGCTGCTACATTTTCTATTTGTGCCACTCTCTCTTCCTATTTCATACAGATAACAGTATGAGATATTTTTTTTTAAAAAAAATGCTAGTTTGACAAAAAGTGTGAGTGAGCCACTGATTCAGAAAAGCAACTGGTGAGCTGAAGAGGTTTTTACAGCGTGAGCCTCATTATATGAGGCCTGTCATAACTCTCATTTCAGGGATCACTGGTGGTACTCAAGCTATACAACATACCACTTTCTTTCTTTTTCCCAAAATGCACTTCACAGATCGCATAGCCAGCAGCAGCTCTTGCCTCTCTCATACATTACATAGTCTCGCTTCCAGAACCAAGTCATTTTAAATGGCCTCAATATTTTTTTTGATATTTTTCAAGTTCAAAAAGCCACACTCAGCCGTCTAGCTCGAATGACTCACGCAGGCCAGAGAGAGCAACCACATAGCCCAATAATGCTCCAATACGCTGTGCACAGCAATCTTCAATCGCTACTTGGCTGGTGAGTTTGCTCCAAAGGCAATTGAAGTATATTTTAAACAATCATATTCAAAAATCACAACAGAAGTTCCCTGTGCAGAGCAAAACATGTCTCAGTTTCCAACGGCCACTTACACTACCGCCTGTCATGAACTCTTACTGTAAACACACATTGCCTCTATCCAAATACCAAGCAATCTGCTGCTCTTTCATGAGATCCTCACTCTGGCCAATGATGGATCCAGTCTGCCCATTGCATTCAGATGAAAAGACTCATACCAAATATCAACCAGAAGTCCCCTGTTAAGAACACAGGACATGGCTGTTGGCTATAAAATCCTTTGTTTTTAAAGGGAGCAGCAGGGTACAATATCAAAGACCATGTCATCTACTGCTCCAGTGAAACAGCTAGAGCTTTTTTAGAGATGTCGGCCAACATTCTGTTGCCAGGCTCAACTAGATTCTGGCAAAGGTAGGCTGATTCTAGCTCAGCCAGACTCATGAAGCCTTAGATATCTCAATAGGAGTACTCTGGCTGGGACTAAGAATAGAATACTGGTTTTATGCTGCTGTGCATTCATTAAAACTCTTAACATGGCACTTTTGCAAGAGCTTCTGCCATGACTGACATTTTTGTTGCCTCACTTATTGTGTATAGACACTGGCTAGCTTGGCCTCTCCAACTCCACTTCTCTAGAATATCAGAACTAATGTATGTGTGTGAAGAAAAGGAGGGAAGAACGGCCAGTGCAGACACTGCCACTGCAAGGAGGTATAGAGCTGGAAGGATGGACCCTTGACAAGCAGTAGGTAGAAATAGCAAGAAATCTCCCACCATCCTTTTTTTCTTTTCTTCCTCCTGCAAGAAAGCTTCACCCCTCTTTACTCATAATGAATGTACAGTAGCACAAACAGATTTGTTTGGAAATGTGCTTCTGCAAACTGTATAACAAAAAAAAATTGAGCAAAAATCCCTGGGCTGTGGGGACAGAGATGAGGGTGAGGAGAGATCTTTTCATGTTCTTGAAGGACAGCCAAGTGAAAAAAGTTCCATGAAACAAGCAGGAAACACAAATGAATGAGAGGTGTGCATGCCGTGTGTGTGTGTGTGTGTGTGTGTGTGTGTGTGTGTGTGTGTGTGTGTGTGTTGTGTGTCTGCGTGATCATGCTAGCAAGTGGGCAGTGGGAGGGGGAGATTGAGGGGACCTAACCTCTCCTTATCTAAGTTAAAAGGGGAGCAAGGTGGAATGACACTTGTGTTAAATCCAAAGTACAGTATATCATTGTATAGTATTTTAGTTTCCTCTCTTGTCACAGTTCTAGGGTTCTTTGTGGTAGTGATATAGTCACATATATTCCTGACCTTCATTTCTCTTTTCAGAACCTTGTTTATTCATTGAGCTGAACAACAGCACTCATCTTCCCTTTCACTATTTGAGGTGGAGATAGCTTCATCCCAATTTTGAAAATCAGAAGGATCTATCTATCCTTCTCTTCAAGGTCACTGTGACCTCCATGGGAACAACCTCCTGGAGCATGGCCTGCCTGGAATCTCGCTTGCTGTACCCACTGGGGCTGTCTGTTTGACTGGCAGTTACTTACTTTCCTTCATTTCTCACTACCATTGCCCCATCCCCCAGGTGCTGCCACACAACCTTCAAGAGAAAGCAAAGTTGGGCAGTGCCTCTGTAATATTTCACTGGAGGATCAATGTTTGGGACTTGAATTTAGCATATACTGCAGTGTGACATACAAGGATCATTAGCAATACTGGAGAAACTATCCCTCAGTAAGCATCTGGTGTTCTGCAGAGAGCAGGGCTATATAGAGAACTAAGTTATCCTGTTTACCATTGGTTGGGAAGACTGTCTGTTGTTGGTCTTGGAAGATCCAGGCATGTTGGTCTGGGATGATTTTGCCATACTGCCCTAGAAAAATTGTGGCATGTTGGTCTCAGAGGACTTTTGAGGATGGGAGATTGAGGTTGAAGCATGCATTAATGCTTGGGTTTGGGGGATGTGGAGGTTAGGAGTTCAAGATTGAACTCTTCCAAATCCTTGATGAAAAGAAGCTGCACTTCTTCAGACATAGCAAGTAGTTTCTCTTCCCCCACCATCACCAATCCCATCAGCAGAAGAAGACCAGATTAAACAGGAGGAGTCACTTTCCCTGATAGCCCTGGAGACACTAGTCTGGATATTTATGCCACAGGACTGGCTAAATGGACTCCTCAGGCAGGAATGATGACGGTTCTTGAGATGGAGATAGATGTCTACCTCTTGGGTCCCCAACTTGGCCTCATTCTCAGATATTCAAAGTAGTGGCACCCAGAGGCACCAAAACTCTTCAGCAGGACTTAGAGGTAAGCAGATAGTTACAGTGGTACCTTGTATAGAGGAATTAATTCGTTTCAAATGAAATCCTGTTACGCAAATTTTCCTCTATACAAATTTCCCATAGCAATGCATTGAACGCAGAATAATCCCTAATCGTGGCCATTTTTATGTTGTATGGATTCACCCCATAGGCGATTCTGTTAAGCAGATTTCCCTATCTCCAGAATTTTTTATGTTGTACAGATTTTATGTTATACAAACAGTTTGTTATACGAGGGTCCACTGTATTTTGGGACTGGGGAAAAAGCGCAGCATGGGTTTGACTGCCCAAGGCTGTTACAGATACCTTCTTGGAGGCTCAATGGTTCAGTTAAAAAAATATACCTTTCAGCAGGATTTAGAGGCAGGCAGGCATTTATAAGGGGACAAGGGAGAAAACTGCAGCATGGGTCTGTCCAAGAGACAGAGAGACCTTTTTAGGAACTCAGTGGCTCAGGAGAAACCCATCAGAAGACTTAGCAGGAACACTGATAGCTCTCTGGGAAACAGGGAGAAAGGAGTACCATGCGACTCTCTGCCTGAGGTTGGCAGAGGGAATGTCTTAGGGCCCCAGTGGCACTGCACAAAAGGCAAACCTGTGGGAACCTTTTTTCAAGGGTGTGTTCTGGACGGCTGCAGTGATATGCACACACTACTGGTCAATGTGGCATATCTGGAAAGGAAGTACACTTGTATTTCTCCTGACCTTTTGGTTTGAGGCACCCCTCCTATCCGAACTCCTGTTTTTGTAAGCTCAGCAATCTATTGCTTGTAATCTTAGATAAGAGGAATAAAACGAAGCCTTCTGGTAGGAACACAATGGTTTTATGCTTGTGTGTCTGCTCAGCTGGCTGAGAAAGCAAACCCTGGTCTGGAAGCCTGAAAATAATATTGAATTGACAAAGAATGGGAGGAGGGGCAGGGAAAATATAAAAAGCCCTCAAAGACATACACACGCCTTCCCATCCAAGAGGAGTGCTTTAGAAAAAGAAAATTTATTACAGCAATCACTTCAAAATATCCTCCCTAACTTCCCTAATCATGATCTTTTTCATGGACTGACTACCTAAGACTAAGAGAATCTTCTGCTCACAATAGTGTCTGAAAAGTGAAACAGCTGCCCTGTGTCTCTTCTCTATACAAGAATCAAGTCCCTGTAAGTTCTTGCAGTTCTATGGTTGGTTATCTGAACTGACAAGTTTTCTCTAGGTCTGTCCCAGCATTGCCTAGGGAGTTTGATTAACAGTAACATGCTGTCTGGCCTGGGATGGGGCGAGGGGTACCAAGTGAACATACCAAAAATTAACAACAAAAGCAAAAATGTCTGTGATTGTAACTTATTGGTAAGTCTCATGTTATTTTAACAGTGATATTTTGTCAAGATGGTTCCAACTTATGGTGAGTACTTCCAGGATTTTCTAGGTACACAGTATTGAGGTATATTTGCCATTCCCTTATTTAGGGGGCAGTCTACCAATCTTGGTCTTGGTCAAACTAAACAACCCAGAGAACTGACAAAAAAGAGACCTGAAGCATATCTAATTTATAGCTTAAATACAACCTAACATGAGATAATTTTTTCTTTTTGTAGTGTAACTCATTTTGAATTTACTATTATGTTCACAATGTGCAGCCTCACTACTATTAAATGAATTGCAAAATTCATCAAAATTGTGAATTTGTTGATTCATCTTCACATGAATCAACATCACCAATGAATGAGGAAAATAAAAAGGAACACAAACTCTGGCAAAAGAAATGTAAGAAGATGATAAGGGAGGCAAAGAAAGATTTTGAGGAACGCATGGCTAGCAATATAAAGGGTAATAATAAAAGCTTCTTTAAATATGTTAGAAGTAGAAAACCTGCCAGAGAACCAGTTGGCCCTCTGGATGGTGAGGGAGGAAAAGGGGAGGTTAAGGAGGACTTGGACATTGCAGAGAAATTGAATGGCTTCTTTGCATCTGTCTTCACGACAGAGGACCTTGAGCGGATTCTGCTGCCTGAGCCGCCCCTCTTGACTAACGAATTAAATCAAATACAGGTTAAAAGAGAGGGGTTTTTAGGACTAATCAATAAATTGAGGATTAACAAGTCACCGGGCCCAGATAGCATCCACCCAAGGGTTATTAGGCAACTGAGAAATGAAACTGCAGATCTCTTAACGGTTATATGCAACTTGTCTCTTAAAACTGCCACAGTGCCGGAGGACTGGAGGATGGCAGATGTCACACCAATTTTTAAAAAAGAAAGGAGGGGGGACCCAGGAAACTACAGGCCAGTTAGCCTTACATCTGTCCCAGGGAAGATGGTGGAAAGCCTCATCCAAGAGAAAATCTTAAAACACACAAAAGAACAAACCTTGCTGAGAGAAAATCAGCATGGCTTCTGTAAGGGTAAATCTTGTCTGACAAACCTTTTAGAATTTTTTGAAAAGGTCAACAGGCACGTGGATTTGGGTGAACCGGTTGATATAGTCTATCTGGATTTTCAAAAGGCTTTTGACACAGTCCCTCACCAAAGGCTGCTGAGAAAATTGCACAGTCAGGGGATAAGAGGACAGGTCCTCTTATGGATTGAGAACTGGTTGAGATCCAGGAAACAAAGAGTAGGTGTCAATGGGAAATTTTCACGAAGGAGAGAAGTGAAAAGCGGTGTGCCCCAGGGCTCTGTCCTGGGACCGGTGCTTTTCAATCTGTTGATAAATGACCTGGAGACAGGGATAAACAGTGAGGTGGCCAAGTCTGCAGATGACACAAAACTTTTCCGTGTGGTGAAAACCAGAGAAGATTGTGAAGAGCTCCAGAAGGATCTCTACAAACTGGGGGAATGGGCTGAGAAATGGCAAATGCGTTTTAATGTAACCAAATGTAAAGTAATGCATATTGGGGCAAAAAATCCAAGCTTCATCTATCAACTCATGGGCTCTGAGTTATCCGTGACGGCTCAGGAAAGAGATCTTGGTGTGTTGGTGGACAACTCCATGAAGGTGTCTCCCCAGTGTGTGGCAGCGGTGAAGAAGGCCAATTCCATGCTAGGGATTATCAAAAAGGGGATTGAAAATAAAACAGCCAACATTATAATGTCATTATACAAAACAATAGTAAGGCCCCACCTGGAGTATTGTGTACAATTCTGGTCACCGCATCTTAAGAAAGACATAGTGGAACTGGAAAAGGTGCAGAAGAGAGCGACTAAAATGATTACTGGGCTGGGGCACCTCCCTTAGGAAGAAAGGCTAAAATATTTGGGCCTCTTTAGTCTGGAAAAAGGTGCTTGAGGGGGGATATGATTGAGACATACAAAATAATGCAGGGTATGAGTAAAGTGGATAGAGGGAAGCTCTTCTCTCTCTCCCAAAATACCAGAACTAGGGGACATACACTCAAATTGAACGCAGGGAGAGTAAGAACTGACAAAAGAAAATATTTTTTCACCCAGCGCATTGTAAGTCTTTGGAACTCCCTGACACAGGATGTGGTGATGGCATCTGGCCTGGATGCCTTCAAAAGGGGATTGGACAGATTCCTGGAGGAAAAGTCCATCACAGGTTACAAACCATGATGGAGAAACCAGGGTACTTCAAGGGCCAGATGCAGGGGAGTGGTATCAGGAGACAGATATCCAGTCTCATGCGCTCCCAAACGCATCTGGTGGGGCCGCTGTGAGATACAGGAAGCTAGATGGGCCTTTGGCCTGATCCAGCATGGCTCTTCTTATGTTCTTATGTTAATTTGAATAAGTATTTTTTTGCAATTTGAGATGTATTGATTTGTTGGGCTATTAAATGGTCCCAGAGTACCTATAGACACAAAAATTGGAGGGAAGATTCCCATACGTCTCCCTTACAATCCTTCCATGTTTGGTGAGGACTGGATTTCAGATTTCCAGGTTATACACTCACAAAGAGGGCTTCATCAGTAAAGTTTTACCTCAGGCACTTAGGGACACCAAAATGACAGAGAAGTCTTCCCTGACTCCCCTCTAAAATCCCTCCAAGTTTGGTGAAGATTAGATTTTCCCAAGCCAGTTGTTAAAGGGCACCTTCCCAGGGTAGGGGACTTTGTGGCTGTATAACTTAGATGTCTGAAACCCAATCTTCACCAAACATGGATGGATTGTATAGGAAAGCTGGGCGAAGCATCTTTGGGGGATTTTATATGGTTTTAAAATAAGAAAATGAATTTACGAATCGATTCATCAGGGGGAAAATTAAATTTGTTATTTGTCAACTTTGGAAAATTATGTTTCAAAATGAATCACCATTTTCTGATTCATGCCCATCTCTATGCTAATGAGGCTACCAAGACCTGAGCACCACAAAGGGTTTTTATGTGTTAAAACTGGCAGGTAGAAATTCTAGATATTCACTTTACAATGGGTTAAAATAAACTACTATTTGCTGAGAGGCACTAACTCATTCCCTGACCTGGTTAGCATAATATCACTGTGGTACAATAAGCTACACTGTCTTTATAAATACAAGATCCTTCATGCTGTTTCTTTTTATCTCATGGTTCCAACTCCATTAGTGACATGGCATTCATAACATACTGTACAAGTGTATTCTATACAGCAAATTTTCAATGCTCTACAACATTCTCACTTTAACCTCATGCCTCATACCATTATCATCAGTCTTTGTAGCTCCATGGATGGAACAGTACCCCATCAATGATGAAGTGGTTTGCAATCCATTAAATATAAATATGTTTATTATGCTATACAGTAAGCTCTCACTGACTTAATCAGATGCATGATTTGTCTCTCAGCAAGTCCATGTGCAATAAATAACACTGATGGTAGGAAATGGTAAATGGGAAGTTTAGAGAGTAAAGAACTGCTAGCAATAATCCAGTGACTAAAGTGAACATTTATAAAATTGCAGCTACTATTAACACACATAACTGAGCATTAGGTGAAACAATTTTTATATATAGGGAGATTTTTAAATAATATATATATTTTTATTCCAATGCAAACTTCTAGAAATAAAATTAAACCTCTTTGATGTTTTGCAAGTCCACACTCTCGAATTCTAATCACCTTCGAAGGATCTTGGCCTTAATGCTCAAGTGCATGCAACCTAAAATCTATTAATAATTTTCAAAAGCATTTAACACACAATTCAAATGCAATTTGGGAAATGGAGAATGTTAGGAGTTGGTTATAGTTGAGTTATCTGAACGTTACAGCCTTCCATTACTTGGACACTCTGTTCAGCATCTTGTTATGAAGAGAATTTCCACAGGCATAATCAAATAATGCCAGTGGGAATTTCTTGACTTGAAGCAATCTCCTTCCAAAAGTTACACCTTTTTTGTAATTACACAACAGGGCTCCAGCCATTATGCTTATCAAGGATGACTGAAATGCACTCTTCATGGGGCTACCTATGGAAGGTCTCAGGAAACTTCAACAGGTCCAAAATACAGCAGCCAGAAGGCTGACTGGGGGAAGGTTACATTATACCGCTATTAAAGCAGCTCCACTGGCTGCCAATCAGCTATTGGGCACAATTCAAAGTGCTGACCATAACCTACAAAGCACAAAATGGTTTGGGTCCAAGCAACCTCAAAAATTGAATATTGCATGAACCAGCTCAGGTGCTAAAGTCACCAAGAGAGGCTTTTCTCTCCATTCCGCCACTGTCACAGGTGCATCTCCTAAGAACACATGAAAGGGCCTTCTCTGTTGCTGCTCCCAGACTTTGGAACACCTTCCCACTGGAGGCCAGGAGTTCCCCATCTCTTCTGTCTTTGTAGCTCTAACGTTATGTCTTAATTATTCTAAGATGCCTCTTCTAATTCCTTGTTCTTAAGTTGAATATGTATTGAATGCTCTGGGCTGTATATTGTCCCTCATTACTGTGTAAACCACCTTGGGCCCTTTTCCAAGGAGAATGGTGACGTAAAAATATTCAAAATCAATCAATCAATCAATCAATCAATCAATCAATCAATCAATCAATATTTCTTTGTGTGTTTTAGAGGGAGCCAGTGACATATTTCAGTGGAAATATGCAATTGCTTTTCCAGAATGCAACATTAAATACTTCCTTTTTTGTCATAGTAACTTGTGCATCCTGTTAAGTGAGGTCCAATAAAGGACTTATCCTATCTTTGCAATCTAGCCACATCCCAGTCCCTTTCCAAATTGACAGGGAAATTTTGAAATGAAATTATAATAGCACTGAGTTCTTTGAAAAGCTTACTGTTCAAAAATGTGCGATGTTTTCCTTCTGTATCCATGTTTAAAAATTTCAGGCAAAAGGCCCAATATTATTGCACAATATAATCCGTCTGTTGCCAGAAGGGAAAGGGATGTCAACCTTTATATAGCAAAAGGCAGCCAGAGAGCATACATTACTACTAATGGTCAAGATGGTACAGAATATCCTCCTGTGTTCACTACCATTCACAAAGCGACAAAAAGCAAGAGAAAATCCAAAAGCAGATGACTTTTTTACTCAGTTAATTCCTTCTCACCCAACACAGTAAGGGATGATTTTCAATGTCTGACTGGTAGTTTCTGATCTTATGAAGCTGTAACAATGTAGCTACTTGAGAATCATCTTGCTGGTAAGCCTGTCCTACATTTGCTCAGTCTTGTTTCTCACTATCAAAATCAAAATGTCTTTTTTTTTTTAAAAAAATCAATATTTCAGTTCATGTGGCGTGGATTCTTTCCAAATGTAAAAAAGCCAGTGGGGTCAATCATTGTGTTTCAAGATAAGCAAGATTAGTCTTTTCATTTGTTTTTCCTGGCATTGCTTACATTTGGGGGTGTTTAAGGTTGTTTGTTTCTGCATGAAGGTAGAAACAGTTTTATGTTATAAAAATTCTAAATTGAAAATTCTTTGCTAAAACCTGCCCAAATTTAACACAGAACAAAAGCAGACTCTCTATTATGTCTGTACCAAATTTGGTGCTGATCTGAATTCCAGGCTCAAAAGGTTTTTTTGGGGTGTGGCTTCCCCCATTTTTAAAATTGCCTTGGAGAATGTTGAGGTTCATGGCTCTAGGCCTATTTACGCATGACAATGCACTCTAGTCTTTTACATTAATGACTATAATTCAGCTCCAGTGCAGAGAGGTAATTTGAGATACCCATCATGTTCTCAAAATAACTTTCTTATCCCAGCACTGGAGAGATAATTAGTGTTTGCTGCACAAATACAATCACATTGTGTTTTATTATGCTACATAAAATTAATTTGATTACTATGCTCTACAAGTGTGTTTAAAGACCTTTTTTCCTTCTACATTTTCTGCACTAATCTAGCTGACCCTAGAATTAACAGAAAACTCAATTTTCTTTGGAAATGAGAATATTTAAAAGAAATACAAGCTCTTCCTCCCTGTCAAAAGAGAAAAAAAGCTTACTATTTCCTTCTGTATATGCTGCTATATTAAGTTGTCATGACTGATAAACTCTTTAACCGATCTGTGGTACCAACCAAGGTTAATTAAATGATGTGTTATTGGTTTGGGCAGAATAGCCAAGAAACAAATAAAAATTATGAAGCAGCAGCAAAAAGTTTCTCTAGTTAAAATTCTTTATCAAGCTGATATTATTACCATCTGAAGTTGGCTCGCTAAAGGCATTTTATCTTATTTATTCCACATTGCATCCTATGAGGAGGGGTTTTACTGATACTCCCAGTCACATTCTATCAAAATAAATATTGTATTTGCACAAAGACATTACCTAACGATATTTCATTATGGCAGCTAAAAGAACATGATGTTCTGATGCAATCAGAAGTGACACCTCACATATTTGGATGCCAGCCAATTAGGAGGCTTCATGGCACAAAGAGAAAGACAGCTGTGAGCACCTCAAGACAAAATGAAGGTAGTCATTATGGAAACCAAAAGCTTTTAAAGCTAGATTGCACAATGCATCATCTTCATCTTAACTGTGCTATTAAAAGGCTGCCCAGTGGTTTATAGAACATTCAGGACAAGAGAGACCATCTAATAAAAGCCACAGATGCTTCTGAGCTTTTGTATGGTTTCAAAAAAATGGATACAAATGATCATCTCCCTTTTTCGTTTGTGTGTAAGAGAGGGGTGTCTACTCTGAATTACCTTATGTCCATACCTTACAATACAAAAGGCAGCTCTTGCTTCTAAAACCAATAAGGGGGGAAAATGACTAAGCATCTAAGTTGCTACACTATCAAAACATTTTAAAAAGAGGTCTGTGAAGATTCTCAGTCATCCAGGTTCGTTTAACTGGGAGTTGAGTCATGGCTACTGGACTTCTTTTTTTGAGAGATAGAAACGTTTCGCTGTTCATCCAAACAGCTTCATCGGTCTGAATACAGCTAGTGCAAGAGACCTTCTTATAGTCAGCTTGACCTCTTGTCCCCTGGTCTGATTGGCTCATAAGATGAACAAAGCCTGAATAGGCTCGTTAGGGAGACATTAGTGTCCATGGCCTTAAGGTAAACAATGGCCTAAGGTGCTGAAACCCATCAAGAATGGGTCGTTAGCTGTGACCTGGTGGTGAAGGCTCCTTGATTTGCCTGGGTACTTTGGAAAGTACAGCCTGATAAGTAGCAGATAGACTATGCCAGAGCCCCCCACCTCTGTTGAGGGAGGGATTTTCAATGCTAACATGAATGGCTTCCCTTACTCCTCTCTCAAACCACCTCTCTTCTTTGTCTAATATGTGTACGTCCTCATCTTTGAAAGAGTGGCCTTTTTCCTTCAAATGGAGGTGTACTGCTGATTCTGGTCCTGAGCTGTTACCTCTCCTATGTTGGGCCATTCTTCTGTTTAATGGCTGTTTAGTTTCTCCAATGTAGAGGTCTGAACACTCTTGACTGCATTGGACTGCATATACTAGATTGCTCCTTTTATGGTTTGGTATTGGATCCTTTGGGTGGACAAGTCTCTGCCTTAGTGTGTTCATGGGTTTGAAATAAACAGGGATGTGGTGTTTGCCAAAAATCCTTTTAAGCTTCTCCGACACTCCCGCCATGTAGGGAATGACCAGGTTCTTCCGTCGGGTCTGGGTCTCAGACTGATCCCTTGTTCTTCTGGGATGGGCCACTGCTTTGTTGAAGGCCCACCTTGGATATCCACAGGCCTTAAGGGCTGTCTTCAGGTGCCTGTCTTCCTTCTTCTTGGCTTCTGAGGAGGTGGGGATGCTCTCTGCTCTGTGGCTTAGGGTCCTGATGACTCCTAGTTTGTGTTGCAATGGATGGTGGGAGTCAAACAGTAAGTATTGATCTGTGTGGGTGGGTTTCCTGTAAACTTCTACTCCTAGGCCACGGTCAGGTCTGATGATGACTGCACAATCCAGGAAAGCCAGCCTGTTGTCTTGGGTGTCTTCCCTAGTGAACTTAATATTAGGATCCACTGCGTTGATGTGGTCTGTAAAGGCCTGTACTTCCTGCGTCTTTATTTTAACCCAGGTATCATCTACATACCTGAACCAGTGGGATGGTGTTGTCCCTGGGAAGGTGTTGAGTGCCTTCTTCTCCACTTCTTCCATGTATAGGTTTGCTACAATTGGTGACACTGGGGAACCCATGGCACAGCCATGCTTCTGTCTGTAGAAGTCCCCTCTGTACATGAAATATGTGGTGTTCAGACACAGGTCCAGGAGCAGGCCTATCTGGTCTGGGTTGAGGCGGCTTCTGGAGGTGAGGGTGCTGTCTTCTCTTAATCTTCTCTTTATCATTATTAGCGCATCAGTGGTGGGTATGCTGGTAAAGAGTGATGTAACATCAAAGGATACCATGGTTTCCTCTGTATCCAGTTTGAGCTCCCTGACTTTAGAAACAAACTCTTCTGAGTTGTGTACGTGGTGGTCCGTGTGTCCAACCAGTGGGGCTAGGATAGTTGCCAGGTATTTTGCGATGTTGTAAGTCACTGAATTTATACTGCTGACAATAGGTCTGAGGGGGATTCCTTGCTTGTGGATCTTGGGAAGTCCATAAAAGCAGGGGACTGTCTCTCTGGGATATAACTGGTGGTAGGTCACCCTGTCAATTGTGTTTTCCTGCTCCAAGAGTTTTAAGCATTCTATTACTTTCTTCCTGTAATTGCTGGTGGGGTCTCTTCTTAGTTTTTCATATGTGTTTTGATTATCTAAAAGTGTGATAACCTTCTCGTGGTAGTCCACAGTATTGAGGACGACAGTGCACCTTCCTTTGTCCGCAGGCAGAATTGTGATGCTTTCATCCCTGCTGAGGGATGTCACAGCACTTCTCTCTTGGCTGGTGAGGTTGGATGGTGGTGGTTGAGCACTGGACAGTGCAGCAGAGACTTTTATCCTGAGTAGTTCTGCTTCTGCTGCTGGCAGATTGTTGCTGTGAATGGCTGATTCTGTCGCTGTGATGAAATCCACAACAGGAACCTGTTTGGGTGTGATGGCAAAATTTAGGCCTTTGGATAGGACCTCTCTCTCTGTCTGGGTGAGTTCCCTGTTTGAGAGGTTCTTCACCCATTTGTCCTTTACATCTCCTGTCATGGTCCCTTCATCGTTCTTCCGCCTGCCAAACTCTTTGACTGACTCTTTCTGGCAGAGGAGAAGATCGAACTTCTTTATTTGCCTCTCTTTGCCTTTGCAATGCTGAGCCAGTTGTGCTTTCTGGACAAATTCTATGACTGCATCCACTGCTGGTTTGGATAGGGTGGAGAGTAGTTCTTGGTGAATGTGGTCTTTTCTGTGTTGCAGTGTGTCTAAGGTAAAGTGGACTTGTCTGATCCTCTCATTGAGAAGTTGTTCTTCAGCTCTCTGGAGGATATTGTTAGCCCGATGGCTTCTTACTGTAGATTGTAGGCGGAGGCTTGTTGGGGTGAGACTTTGTTGTCTGCATCTCAAATTGAAACGTAAGTGGTTCTTGTAGTCTGCTACTTTTCTTGCTGTTATTTCATATTCTCGCACCAACTTCAGGGCATCTGCCCCAAATTGCATAGCAATACATCTGTGAAGATTCTCAGTCATCCAGGTTCGTTTAACTGGGAGTTGAGTCATGGCTACTGGACTTCTTTTAAAAAGAGAGAGACAGAAACAAGATGGGATGTGAGTGATAAAGCAATATATGTAACAAAAGCAATAAATAAGATCAAAGGGAGACTAGCAGCACTCCTGCTGATATTTTGTGCCAGTTTTCTTGAAGAAACTGGAAGTAGATAGTACAGTGGTACCTCGTATAACGGAGGGTTTGTTTAACGAAAAATCCGTACAACGGGGGGAAATCCCCCCTCCCCCCCGCGGCCACCTCCGCCCACCACCTGCGGCTGCCCAGGAAGAGGACGGGGGGGTCGGGGAAAGAGGGGAGGGGAGGGGAGGGGCAGCAGGCACAGAGGGGGGCGAGCTGCGCGGGGGTCCTCCGCTTGCCGCCGCCACGGATGCTGGGGTTGACGGGCCGCCGGGTGGCTGAACAGTTTCCAGCGAAGGCGCAGGATGTGCTTCACGTCAAAGCCCTTCCTGCCCGAGTTCTACATGCTGCTGCTGCTGCTGCTGCTGTTGCTGCCGCCATTGCGGGCGAGGAGAGGCAGAGGAGGTGCAGGGCACAGCAGGCAGACACAGCACCGGCACGCATGTCCAGCACAGCAGGCGCCGCTCTCCCGCGCTTCCCTGGGTGCACGCCGAGGAAGAGGAGGAGGAGGAGGAAGGAGAGGGCTTGGGGGGAGGGAGAAATAGGGAGAGAAGAAGAAGAAGAAGAAGAAGAAGAAGAAGAAGAAGAAGAAGAAGAAGAAGAAGAAGAAAGGCCCGGGAGTTACGGAGCCCCCCGGAGACCGGGTGGGAGAGGCGAAGCCCACGGGCGGCAGCGGAGGTGCCTCCAAAGGGCAGGAGGAGAGGGTGCAGCGCGAGAGACAGGCGGCGAAGAGGGTCTGCCGGAGGGAAGCCGGGGAAGGCGCGCCCTGCTCCCCTTGACGGTGTGAGGGAGGGACATGCCTCCTCCACCCTCCCTCCCTTGGCTTCAGCCTCGGCTCTTAGACAAGAGGCGAGCGGGGGGAAGGGGGGAAGAGGGCGGATTTTCTGCAGCTCGTGAGCCAGCGCGTTGACGGGCCGACCGAGAGCTTTCTTATGGACTCCGCTTGAGGAGCGGCTTATCGGGCATCTCTCTCTCTCCCCCCCCCCCGTTCCCCACCCTGCGCTCTCCACTGCGGTCGCTTGGATCCGGCCATGGTGAGAGGAGGCCTCGCCCTGTGGGGCTGGCGCTTGGTGGCCAGGAGTGGCGGGCGAACGTGAGGGACCCCCGGGAACCCTTTTCGAGACCGGAGGGGGGTCGTTTTCTCTCGGCGGGAGGGTGCCCTTTGAAGAGGCAGCGGGGGGGAATTCCCGGCACGGTCCCGCCCAAGCCCCCCGCCCCAGGCCAAGCAGCACACCCCACTCCCTCCCCCCACCCCCCGCGGCCACCTCCGCCCAACCACCTGCAGCCGCCCGGGGAAAGAGGGAAGGAGGGAGGGGAGAGGAGGTGCGGCAGACACGGAGGGGGGGTCAGCTGGGGAGGGGCGCCCTTACCTGGCACCTGCATGGGGGTCCACTGCCCGCCCACTCCCCTCACCCAAAAAAACCTAGAGCCGCATTGGAACGGATTAAATCCAGTTTCAATGCATTCCTATGGGAAATTACAATTTGTACAACAGAAAATTACGTTATACAAGGTACCACTGTACTGCACAATAAGAATGAGATAAATGGAAAGAAATTCCAATGCCACTCAATGGGATAGTAGTAGAATAGGAACTGTTATTACATCTTACACCTCAGTAATCCTACTCATACATTTCTCATTCTGTTCATTTCATTCTGAAAGGAACAACAAAGTGGTGTATTTTGTCTTATCTTCGAATCACCAGTGTTATGGTTACCTCCATTGTAACTTTGGCTGAAGTAATGTCTGATAGGAATGTGGAGAGACCCTTCACAGTTCAGAATCCTGCCTCATCAGGTCTAGATTACATGAGGAGTCCCATTAGCCCTATGCAGCCCAACCTGTGGGTATATTAAATGGAGATCACTGAAGTGAGGATACATACATGCCCTTCCCCCACATACCCATATCACCCATAAATGAGGCTTCCACCCAATGAAAGAGCCATGAGACATTTGGAGGGGAACAAATAATTTATTATTTCCTTTAAAATTTACTGTGCTGTCAAACAACAGGTTTTGAGCTATTATTTTAGATGAGGCCCACAGAAGTAGATTTGGTTCTCCAAGGAGCATTGGAGAACAACATCTGTATGTGTTACTGTTTGTGTGTGCACACTAGAGATGGCTACGAAACAGAAAAATAGCATTTCATTTTGTTACATTTATGTAGTAGTTTTGTTTTGTTTTGTTTTGTTTTGTTTGTAATGCATTTTTCAAGTACTTTCATAACAAACGAAATGAAACAAAACAGTATGCTCCCCTGAGCCCTAAAGGACTGAAATGGCAAGTGAGCTTCCTCAAGCAATTCTAGATAACCCCCTGAAGTTTGGAAAGCTTTTGGGGGGTCAGGGAGCTGAGTTATGAAGCTCCAAAGGGGGTCCAAGTAGTTAATTGAGAGAATGTGTGGTGTGCACACCAGCAATTTAGGAGTTAATTTAACCACCAGTTTAACTCCTATTAACTCCTAAATTCACTACCCAAACCCCCCTTTGGAGCTTCATAACTTAGCTCCCTGACCCCCAAACCTTTCCAAATTTCGGGGGGTTACCTAGAATTTTGGGGAGCTTTCAGGGAAGAACTCCCCTGCCATTGATTCCTCTAGGACAAAGTGTTTCATTGTAGATGGGGAAATGGTGTTTTGTGTCCCACCATGTCCTAACAGCATTTTGTTTTTTTGTTTCGTGCCCACCTCTAGTGCATACTCTTCAAACATCTAGAAGTTGCTTATGCCTGTGCAGAGCCAGTTCAATATGAGCATTCAATTTTTACAGATGAAATGTTGGCCAAATTGAGAGCATAGTAGGTGTTTTGTGATTGTAGAAACACAAAAGTGTTTTGTGGTCTTTGACCCAATTCATATGCATGATACCGCAGGAGTTGCACATCCTCTCTCTCTGGCCTGCTGCCTCCCTCACAAGCCTCTGCATGTTGGCCAGATCATCCCAACCCCCATCCCTGAGGCATCTATTCAGTCCAGGCAGGAGCCCAGGCTTCCTTCCCCCACCCGCATTGGCAGCCAACCATTCAGATGAGGTGGTGGAATGGAGATTCCCCCTGTGTAGCTGTTGAATACTTAGCCTGGACTCCTGCCCAGACTGGACAGGTTTCCCAGAGGGAAAACCTGGCCAGTGCACAGAGGCTTGTGAGTGGGGCAAGCCAGCTGAAGGGAAGGAGGGAAGGTTGTGTCACCTGTGGTACCACAAATATGAATTGGGCTGAAGCATGATGCTTCGTGCCCATGTCTAATCGCAAAGTTTCTCATTCCTGGCAAACTTATAAATGTGTGATATCTCTGTTGCCTGCATATGTTAAAGACGGAGCAGCTCCATGAAGGGGGAAAGATGATAAATATGCACCAAAGAGAAGAGAGCATTAGAGATTGACAGCCCTGCTTTAAAAAGAAAGACCAATCTCCTGTTTCCTATCTGTCCACTTGCAGAGGATGAATCTGACTGGGATAGTAGTAGTGTATGTCTGTGTGTATGCTGCTCAGCCCTTTCATAATGTTTTACATAATTTTCATAATACATAAATCATTTACATAATATGCAAGTGTGGCCTAAAATGGAGGAAAGGTGGAAAACACATATATCCCATCCACAGGCATATACAAATGATATATGGCTCCCAGATGTCATGGTTTGGATTGTGATTTTTTTAAAAAAATAATCTTTACTATTTCTACTAAGATTGCTTCCTCCTTCCTCCTTTAGAGCTGTCACAAACATTTCTGGTCCAACATTTTGGCATGCTCATTTCTTAGCTGGAAGATAGTAGCCTCCAGTAGCTGCAGAAGACCACTTTGAGAGAGAATATGGAGGACGTATGAGAGAAGGGAAGAGAGAGGGGAGAAATGGAACAACACTCAGTCAGAGAAAGCATGGAATTGGTAGCTGATCGGGCTACAAGAAATCATTTGCTGCTTGGATGGGGAGGAACATAACAAATGGCCAATCTCTCTTCCCCTCCCCAATCTTAACAGATCCTGTGTGTCCCAATCCACTTCATGCCCAAAAGGGCCAGTCTGGGCAGGCCAGCTTGTGTGTGTGTGTGTGTGTGTGTGTGTGTGTGTGTGTGTGTGTGTGTGTGTGTGTGTGTGTGTGTAAGAGAGAGAGAGAGAGAAAAGAGAGAGAGAGAGAGAAATGTCAGGGAGTGGGGAGTGTTTGGCTAACAGAGAAATGGCACTTGTCTGGGATGTGTGAAGCTAGCACTTAAACAATGAGAACTAAAGAAAAGATAGGGTGAAACAATGTGAAAAAGAAAGGGTTGTGGTGAAGGGGAAAAGAACAATAAGTTGGATGAAGCCAAGTACTTTTGCTGCCATTTTATATTAAAAAGGCAATATCTGCAAACACAATGTTATACTATTTGGTTTCTCTGGCATAGAGCAAATCTGCTGCCTCATCATCCTTTCATAGGGAGCAACTTTTTTTCCCACCTACGTATCTTCTTTAGCCCATCATTTTTCAAGCATTAAGCTAAGAAATAGGAAGTGCCATTACATTGACTAGCCAAAACATGTATAAAATGCCATTTCAACTCCCTCCTGAGCGATTCTGCATCTTTTCACAGTTTTAATACCTTTATAAAACAAACAAATAACTTGACAGAAGAAATAATTTAAGCAAAATGTTGATATGACAAATGTCATGGTTCAGTCAGAAAATAATCTTGCTTCAAGCTACGTTTCTCAGGTAATAAATTTTCACAGTAGTTCTTATCATTTGGAACTAACTCAAGCCAGAGACACATCAAAAGATGACCTGAGGATTGGCAGCGGAAAGGATTCTGCTTTCTCTAGTAGCAGCAATTTATTTTAGTTTCATACAGCAAGTCAGCTGGAGCCTGCAATTTTCATATCTTCAAATGTCATAATGCTGCGTGTGAGGTGAAAACTCAAGTGGGAAAACTGAATATTTCCTCGAAGCAGCATGAAAAGGAAATTAGATTATTTGTATTTGGAACCACAATGTATTTATTGGAGAAACATAATTTAAAACTTGTAAGCCCTGTTATTTATGTGAACTTGGAGTTTTTTATGACCAACTTGAAGCAAGACCTTTTCTTCCTCATGCTAAAATAAAAGCAACCCCAAAAAGCCTATGCGATATTGCAAGGACACCTTAACATTTGCAAATACAATGCCATTGCACAAAAGGGCTATACTGATATCATCAGAAATAACAGCAATGTTTGCCTCTGGAATACAGATACAGCTCAGTGCCATTAAAACAAAGGCAGGCATGGAAAAGGAGGTGGCAGTGGAGGAAGACTGATCATACAAAAACCTTGTTCCAGACAGTGTTGTCCAAATAACTTTTCCCCAAGCTCCTCTCACCACCCCAGGTTGATTGCTGCCTCTCAGAGAAGAGCACAAAAGCGGTTCCACTGTAGCAGGCATTCATCTTATCCTTGGCAAATATTTTACCAAGGGAAGAAATTGCAGGGCAGTGTCACCCAACATTATTATGAGATGGGTTAACAAAATAGCATATTCAAAGTGCAAATCCTCTTCATTGCTCCGCTCAAATTGTTCACTAGATACTTCCTGACTGGCTGGTGTTTTGTTCCACATAACCTCAGAATGGCTCACAATTGCAAAACAATCATAAAGACTAAAAAGATACATAACTGCCCCTGACCCAATCCATTGGCAAGCAAGACTATACAGAGGTATGCCTGCCCTACATTTTGGGAGTCCTCTCACCCTTGTCATAATGCTGTTTAGAACAGAATAGAGTTTTTATTGTCATTATGCATATGCAAGATATGCACAATGAAATTAGAGTGCTATTCCACTACACACTCTAAACAAGGAACCATACAAAACACATAAAACACATAAAACACCATGCAAAATATTTAAAAACTCTTAAAATCGCTTACAAAATTTAAAACACTACTTATAGTGTTTTACTAAACTGATAAGGATGGTGCTAAAACTGCCACATTTAACTTGGATACTGCTCTGGGGTAAAAACTGTTCTATAGTCTATTTGTCCTTGACCTAAGAGTCCTATATCTCCTGTCAGATGGCAACAGTTCAAAAAATTGGTGGCCAGGATGCGAAGGGTCTCTCAGAATTCTAGATGTCTTCCTTAAACATCTGGAGTTGTATAAATCTTCCAAAGGAGGAAGAGGACAGCCCACTGTCCTCTCAGCAGTGTTTATAACCCTCTGAGAGAAGACAGTGTCTGCAAATGTAATATGTAAATGGCTGTTGATCTGGAGCCATGGCTTCACAGCTCCATCACCTCAGGGTGATGAGACAGAGACAAGAAAATATTTGTTTTTCTTGAACACCTCCTTTTAGCTGTCACCAAAAACCCCAAGAAGTTAGTGTGATTTGCTCTGCCATCAACTAGAAGATGGAAGGGGGGGGAGGCAACAACCAGCAGACTAATTCTGACCTAACCAATCAAAGCCAATACAACAGAAATACAATAGTTGACCCACAGTCTCTCAAACATACAGTCCTAATAGTAGGTTGTTTAGTAAACTAAAAAAAAAAGAGTCTATTTGAAGGGAAAGAATGGAGAGAAAATTATAACAGGTGACCCCTGACCAGCAATGAAAAGGTAAGTCTTTAAATTCACCCAATTCCTGTGTGAAATGGGCAGCAGAGTGGTTGCAAGGAGATAAATATTGTGTAGGGTCTTCCATCTTAGCCTTCCCTCATGTATCAGTGTCCTGGGCTTTATTGGAGGGTTCAGTAGTCTATGGAAACATGAAAGCTCTGATATAATCCATATACTGCATTTATTTCAAATATGATTTTGTTGTCTAGTAAATATTTTAGTTATATTATTTATTGATTTAGTTGATTTATATACCAGCCATTTTTTACCAATGCCACTCAATGTAGTTTATAAAAGCAAAACAATACTCAACCATGTCAAATTATACAAAATTATACAAATCAATGGGAAACAATATAACTTAATTTTAAAAGTAAAACAAACAAAACACAAATATTCAATATTTCATCCTAATTATGTGTTCTTAAATCTGGAGAAGTAAATACCCAACACTTTTTGCATCATCTGAAAACTGCTTGAATTATAAGTATTTCTGTTCTCCTCTTGACAATTTCTTCAGATCATTTTTCCCCTCCTATGTGGCACAGATTTGATAAATAAAAACCCAACTTATTTCATTTTTCCAGGATATTGGAAATGCAAAAGATGCTGAGTATTTTGCTGAGCTGTGAGATAAAAATGGCTGCACAGAAGGCTGTGTAGATAAATCTCCAATTGACAAAAACACTTATCTGCTAATCTGTTTGGGAGCAGAAAATAATATCTCATTTAAATCTCCCGAAGTCTTCTTTTTTCATGTAACAATGCTGCTTCAGTCCTGACTTCACAAGACACATACTTCTGAAGATACTTCTCCCACTTAAAATTATTTGAACAACCAATGATATTATATATACAAATATTTCCAGACAGGCATATAAAAATGACTCCATAAATGTAACAGTTAGAATCCTCCTGGTGTTTGCATAAGTCTGCATCACTTGCTCTGTCTAATGGTGGGCACTGGGGATGGGCACAAAACAAAAAACAAAATGTTTTTTCATCTTGTTACATAATGAAATGAAACGAAATGAAACTACATGAGGAAGCAGTATTTTGTTAAAGATGAAACAAAATTTTTTTTTGGTTGAAACAAACCATTGTGTTCTGTCTGTAAGCCAGTTGGGAGAGGGAAAAACATTTTAAAAAAAAAGCTTTAAAAATTCCTTCCCCCAGGCCCCCACACCAGCTGATTGGTGCTAGGGTGGACAAAAGTATTTTTTCCCACCCGAGCACTGATTAGGGCTTGGGGAGGGTGGAAATGTTTGTTTTAAAAAGCCCAGGGCTTTTTAAAAAACCTTTTCTCCATCCCCAAGCCATACCTGCGAGATGATCAGTGCTGGGGTAGAGGGAAAAACCTTCCCCCCCCCCAACCTAGCACTGATCAGCTGGCAGGCAGGGCTTGGGGGTGGGAAAAAGTTTTTTTAAAGCCTGGGGCTTTTTTTAAAAAAACTTTTTCTCTGTCCCACTAAGCCCCACCTACCAGCTGATCAGTGCTGGGGTGGGGGGAACCTTTCCCCCCCACACCCTAGTGCCAATCAGCTGGCAGGCGGGGCTTGGGGGAAGGGAATTTTTTTTTAAAAGTCAAGGGCTTTAAAAAAAAACTCCCCCCTCCGCCACTTTCCACCCCCCACACACACACACACAAACCATTTCGTTAGTGGTTCATTTTGTACTTTTTTGTTTGTTTGTTTTTTGAAAAATATCATATGAGATGAAACGAAAAAAAATGTGGGGGGATGAAGGGAAATGAAACAAAACATACTTTTTTCATTTTGTGCCCATCCCTAGTGGGCACTTGAAACATTGCTTGGTTGCTCTTAGGTATGTTAAGATGGCATATGACCAAAAGACGCTCAGCCCTTCATCGGTTTGCCAGAAGTAGCTGCATTGTGCTAAAGAGTCTTTATGCACTCACAATAGGATTCTGATCAATGCATATAAAATAAAATTATATCAATCCAAAGAATGCAGAGGATCTCACCATGCCTTTGAATTCATTGGATCTCAGCACAGTAACACTTTCTATGGATATTTCTTTGAAAAATATTGACTTCCAAAAGCACAGCCTTCTCAAGTTTGAATATGATACATATGTTGAGATATTTTTCCAGTGTTTCAAATTGCATTAGCCAGTGAGTCCCAGACGGCCAAGACATCCAAGTATTCTTTCCAGGTTTCATTGATGTCAGTTTAAAAACAACCTTGGAAACCATTCAAGAGCTAACAAGACTGAAGAATATGTGTCTTCTCCTTAGAAGCCCACAGCTCTGGGAAGGAGAAAAAGCAGTAGGAATACAAGAAAAATGTCATTAAAACACGGTTATGGAATTGTTGGTCTGCAGGATATTTGGACGTTATCTGCTATCATTCGTAGAGATGGAGCAGTTCTCCTTAGCACTTTGGAATTGATTGTTGAGTTTATAGGCTCTAAGACAAATGCAAAGAAGACATACTAAGATAAACAACAGCCCCTAAGTGCAGTGATGCTGAAATTCCCTGATGCTGCAGGGAATTTTCAAGTGATAACTAAGTTTACTGATAAAGATGTGAAGAAATGTTTTCTGTTGATTAAATCCTAGTCAAATCTGGTCATTGGCATTGGGGGGCATTCAGGTTAATGGATCCTTGCTGTGATTAATCTGAGAAATCTGGAAAACATGGGATGTTGACCTCTCTGGAAAATTCCGACTTTCTCATTGACCAGGAACAGCTGGTCTGGATGAAAGGTGGAGCCAACGTTTGCCTGCAAAGGAATGGAAGCAACCATCTGTGGCTTATCTCTGGGCAACAACTTCAAGACCAGGTTGGCTTGTTTCTTGATATTATGCTAAGTGGTAAATGATTTTAACTGTGTATGAAAGAAAAGGGATAGAAACTGTTCTTGCTTTTGTGAACATTTGAGGCAGCTTGAAGCCTGATTGACTATCTCAAAAGGTCCAGAATCTGATGAAAAAGGTATAAAAACAAGTTCAGATACTACTTTAGTTAGCTTAGTTATCTCTTAGGAGAAACTATGCTCAGTTGCTGTGTTGTGCAATGGCAGAATAAATGCATCCTGTGCATGTTTTAAAATGGTGTTGATGCTACCTTGTGTGTAAGTAGTAGGTAGTTTAGTTAGCCTTCTTATTTTCTAATGTATTTCTTCCATATTGCTCTTGCCACAGATTCTAATTGATTGTTAGCTCCAAAATATTTTGATGCATTTTTGAAACTTTTGCCCTTTTGTCTTTTAGTTGTGGTGGCAGTTCTTCCTTATAGGGCTGGAATAATTGAAATAAAAGAGGGAGCATATAGCCATGACTAAATACAAATGCAAGAACAGGCAATATATGCTAGCTTTATAGGCCACTGATAAAAAAAATAAAATGCTTTTATTTCATTTTTTAATTCAAGCTTTTATGGATAAGTTTCATTTCTGCCAGGCAAGTACCAAAAGTCCAGACATGGGAAGATGGGGTCTGGCAGGAAAGCAATCTTAGATGTAAACTTCTTAGCAAGATGAATTTCACCTGCCACAGTCTTAGGTGAGGCAAGGAGTAGCAGGGCTGGTGTTATAAGCCTCCATCTGAAACAGAGGATTGGGTTTCACATCCTAGTTCTTCAAACAAAGTAGCAGATGTCATGCACAGACATATATACATATATACCTCCTTTCCATTAGGCTCTTCTTTGAAATAGAATGTTGTTATAGGAGTCTAAAGTATTTAACCCCATGGGTTCCAGTTTCAGTTACACCATGGCAAGACACAATCTTCAAAAAAGGATCCAGAAGTTATCCAGGGAATTACTTACCAGTGAGTTTGACATGTGTCCCAGGTAAAATGGTGGAAACCAAACTAAAAGAAAAAAATAATAGGTACATAGAAGAGAAGGCATTGCTGAAGGAGAACCAGCATGGCTTTGGTGAAGGCAAATGATGCCTCACTAATATGTTGGAATTCTTTGAGAGTGTCAATAAGCAGGTGGATAAGGGAGATCCAGTTGATATTGTTTATCTGGACTTTCAGAAGGCTTTTGACAAGGTCCTGCACCAAAGCCTCTTGAATAAACATGCCAGTCATTGAATCATGGGACAGGTCTTGTCCTGGATCAGCAATGGGCTAAGGTTGCTGGCTAAGATTGTTTTACCTCCCTTCAAGTGGTGGGAGGTAGAGAATGGGTTCCCCCAAGGTTCAGTACTAGGACCTCTGCTTTTCAACCTCTTCATAAATGATATATAAATAGTAAGGTAGCCAAATTTGCCGAAGACACAAATTATACAGTGTAGTAAAAACTGAGAGAGATTGTGAGGAGCTCCAGAGGGATCTCTTGTCACTGGGGCAGTGGGCAAACCAGTGGCAAGTGAGTTTCAACATTAGTAAGAGCAGAGTGATGCACGTCGGGGCAAAAAAAAAAAAACTAATTACATTTATAAACTAATGGGGTCAGAATTCTCTGCAACAAACCAGGAAAAGGACCTTGGTGTCCTGGTGGACAGCTCGATGAAGGTGTCAACCCAGTGTGCCGCAGCAGTGAAAAAAGCAAATTCAATGCTAGGGATCATGAGGAGGGGTATAGAAAATAAGTCAGCAAGTGTCATTTTGCCTCTTTATAAATCTATGGTGAGACCCCCTTCTGGAGTATTGTGTACACATACCGCCAGAAGGATATTATGGAAATAGAAAAAGTGCAGAGGAGGGCAACCAGAATTATTAGGAGACTGCAACATCTTCTTTACCATCCGACGCTGCAACAGCTGGGCCTCTTCACTCTTGAATGATGGCATTTAAGTGGTGACCTGACTGAAGTTTTTTAAAATTATACATGGTGTGGACAAAATAGATAAGGAAAAGCTATTTTCCCTATCACACACTAGAACTAGGGGGCACTCCATGAAACCTTTGGGTGCTAGATCTCAAAGAAATAAGGGAACGTACTTTTTCACCAAGAGGATCATTGGTCTATGGATCTTTCTGCCGGAAGAAGTGGTGACAGCTGTCAGCCTTGACAGCTTGAAGAAAGGATTGGAGAAGTTCACGGAGAACAAGGGTATCAATAGCTATCATTATGGATACCTAAGGACAACCTCCGGGTTGGAGAGATAGGCAGCATATCTCTTAATGCTATTTGCAGGGAATTGTATGCAGGTGAATACATCTGCTTGGGAATACCATGAAGCAAATGGTGAGCCGCTGTGTGAAACAAAATGCTGGACTGGGTGGGCTGTGGCCTGTTCTAGCAAGGCTGTTCTTATGTTCTTATGTTCGGGGCTCACCCACTCCAGGATCTGTAAAGTAGTATGGCCAAGTGCCTACAGCAGGACTCCCTAAACTTAGTGGTCCATCAAACATGCTCAGTTTGTCATTTCATCTATTTCACAGGAAATATCTCTCCAGTTCTCTCAATATATATGCTCAGCATTTGCAGCTTGTGTTGATGAGTCTATGAAACCTATTCCAAGGCCAAAGCTTCCCCTATAGTAAAAACTGGAGCAGGTTGTTGCATTTTTGTGTGTGCCTTTTTTCATGGTTTTAACTTTTAATAAGCTTGCTTTTTGTTAAGGCAGATGTTTTGATTCAGTTCTCCAAGGACCTGGCAGCTGCTCTGATTCAGAAACAATGGCCACAGGTGATTATTTTTTCAGTTGCAAGTTTCACAGTTTTGTTTTCTGACCAAATCATCTGCACAGACAGATGGCCAGCCATGAGGTGGACTCACCACAAAAGGTCCCAGGAAAAATCATTCATGATTCAATTAATCTATTGGATTTGTCAGCTTTTGGTTAAAGCAAGGGGAATGTGACAGACACAACATTCTACCTCTTGTAAGCAGGAAGGATCTAACAAATCAAGCAAAACATCGTGTTAGATTGCCTTCATCAATTTCAGTAACTGTTGAATAGCTTAGTGCAGTGGTTCACAACCTGTGGGTCAGGACCCCTTTGGGGGTCGAACAACCATTTCACAGGGGTCGTCATGAGCCAGTGAAGAAAAAGGCACAAACGGCTTGGGTCTGGGGGAGGGAGGGGGAAAGAGTGAGTTACAGCTTGGTAGGTTGGAGGGGATGTCAGTCAATGGCATTAGAGGCTGCGATTGGCTGAGAGTACCTGTAGAGGGAAGTTCTCTATGGCACCTGTGGCAGTGGGCTGCCAAAGGGAGCTTGTGGCCTCTTCCAAGCAGGGCAGGGGGCCAACTGTACTATAGGGTGGTGGCATTAGGAAGATTGGGAACCACTGGCTTAGTGGTTTTGGTCTCTGGCTACAGAGCCATTGGTTGGAAGGCCAATTCCCTACTTTGCATCCAGTTGCTCCTTCCAACTTTGTAGTACTAAGACAATGATGATGAATAGAGATGGGCACAAAATGCATTTTTAGTTCATTTTGTTATTCATTATTCATTTTGTTATGTAACAAAATGAATAACGAACCTAGGGATAAATTTAAAATGAAATGAAATGAAACAAACTGAATAATATTGGTTCGGTTAGGTTCATTCTGTTACATGGCCAATGACAGAGGCCGCGTGCTGTCATCGGCCGCAAGGAAAACTGTCTAGAGAGGGCCCTGTTCTTGCCTCCATGTGCAGAGGCGAGAAGAGGGGTCTCTCTAAAGGGATCTTCCCCACGGGCGATGACAGCCACTGTCACCACACGTGGGGGAGAACTGTCTAGAGAGAGCCCCGTTCTCGTCTCCATGTGTGGAGGTGAGAACGTGGCTCTCTCTAAAGGGATCTTCCCCATGGGTGATGACTGTACGCCGAGCACTGTCATCCGCCATGGGGGAAGAAATGTCTGACGAGGCCCCCGTTCTTGCCTCTGCATGCGGAGGCGAGAACGGGGTCTCTCTTTAAAAGGATGTTCCCCACTGCAATGACAGTGCGCCGAGCACTGTCATGCACCATGGGGAGAACTGTCTGAAGAGACCCCGTTCTCGCCTCGGCATGCAGAGGCGAGAAGGGGGGTCTCTTTAAAGCGATCTTCCCTGTGGCCAATGACAGTGTGCCGGGCGCTGTCATCGGCCACAGGGAAAACTGTCTAAAGAGACCCCTGTTCTCACCTCCACATGTGGAGGTGGGAACAGGGGTCTCTTTAAAGGGATCTTCCTTGCGGCGATGACAGCACCAAGCTGCCGGTGCCGGCGGTAAGAACCCGAACCAGTTCAGATTGGTTTGGTTCATATGAAATTTTAAAATTCGTACAAACCCGAACCCGAACCGAACCAAGGGTGGGCCCAAACCAGATGAACCCGAACCATGGGTTTTCTGGTTCATGCCCACCTCTAATGATGAAATGTGTAACACCACAGGTTGTTCATGACATAAGACATAAGACATAAGACTTAATATATTTCTGCCTTGCTACACAGAGCCTCATGGTGCAGTGGTTAAACTGCCATACCGCAGCTATAACTGTGTTCATGATTTCGGGGTTCAATCCCTGGAAGACGCCTCATGGTTGACACAGCCTTCTATCCTTCCAAGGTTAATAAAATGTGTACCCATCTCACGGGGGGGGGGGCATGTGTAAACTGCATAAATAAATTGTAAACCACCCAGAGAGTGCTTGAAGCACTATGGAGTGGTATATAAGCTGAACACTTACCTTATTTATTTGCTTTTACATCAAGCTTTCTAAGGCCTTCATGCTTATCCACGAGCTCTCTTCAGTCCACATTTTGTTCTCCTTTTGTAAACTGAAATTGGGAAATAGGATGGCTTCGTTTGCATGCCTGATATCGCAGGCAAGTAATATATTACACAGACTAGGAAAGTGAACATAGTTTAGAGAGGAAACGCTCATTTGCTGTAATTTATAATCTGATACTCATTGTGGCAAAAGGCTAAAAGAGGCCGGCACTGGCATAGGGATATGCCATAAAATAAGCCGCAACTGAAAAGCTGCCTATGTCACACCCTTTTACTTGAGAATGAGGGCAGGGGCTGACTCAATCAGAAAATACTTAGGAGCATATGTTCCAGATGATACAGATTGCTTTTGTGCATTCACAGTTCTTTCAATTACACTGTCTTATGATTAATGTAATTTACTGTAGCACCTATGATGCAGTCTCATCATGAGCTCACAAAGGCATGATCTGTCACCTTCAAAAAGCAGCCTGTAAATGTGTTAGCTATGCTGCTGCCTAACAGAAGCCTTTTTACTGCTGATTCCTGAGATAATAGGTATTCTAATGTGGCTGTGATTTGCACTATGCAACCACAAAGTAGGCTTGAAAACTATACAATTTTCCCCACATTTAATGCAATACAACTTTTGTTAAAATTTCTGGTTTTGCTTAAGACATTGATTGTGAGTGTGTAAAAATCAATATAGCCCTATAAGTTATGGCAATTTAAGAAATTAAGGCAATTTGAAAAAAAAAACAATCACAGGATTAAACTATCTTTATCTGGATTTCAGTTTCAAAGATGCGAGGAAGTTCAAATATTTACCCAGCTTTGTAGACATTTGTTTTCCAATTAGAAGTCTGTTTTATGAACCTCCTCTACAGTATCAACCAAGAAGAACTGAATGTTGTCTTTCAGAAAAGAGCATAAATATGAAACAGTTTTAGAAGAGGTATTTGTGTTGGTTTGTTCATTTTTTGCTTTAGTATGTTGGAAAAAAACAAAAATAAATAAAAAATAAAGAAGACAAAATATTGTGATAACGTAAAGCCTATTTGGTAAACAGCAATATTTTCTAATTACCTCAACCAATTTAGTTATATTTGAATTATATATTACAAAGACATCAATCTTTAAAAAAACTGCTTACCAAAATTCATAGCTTGTCTCATATTCAGAAGGTAGAAGCATGAAAAATAAATAGAGACTATGAAGATGATACATTGTTTTAACTGAAAGCTTCTGGAGACACTAGGCTATCACTAAATTTCTATAGTCCTATAGGAAAGGACGGTTGAGTAGAGTTGTAAAACACAGTCCCAGAGCAGCAGAAGATTTTTTTCAGTAAGCCAAAACAGAAAACCTAACCCTAAAAAAACATCCCTGCCCTGCAAGTCTGCCAGCAACAACAAAAAACTCAGCAGTGCTAAATAAAACTATACTTGAAATAATATATTTCCCCCAAAGACTCATACATTTGAGCTCTACTGTCTTGTATGTAGATGCAGAGTGCTGAAAGACTGTAAATCAGGACCTGTTTGAAAGTGCTTCTCATACAGCTGCTATACTTTTGGGAGGCTTAAATCCTATTGCTGGACGGGGAATGAAGGAGAAAAAGGGTTATTGTAAGAGTCTACATCAGATTTATACTTATATCTAACACATCAGGTTTAATAGTAGATGAAGTGTGTAGCTTTTTTAAAAAAAAACACTAGTTTTCAACTACATTAATCCTAATATATATCCAGCAATTCTCATTAGAATGAAATACCGACGGTTAACATGGCCATCACATCCACATTCATAGAAATGAAAGAAACACATGCTGTAAAACTAATGCCACTGAACTTAAGTTGCGTAGCAAATTAATTTCTCCTACAACATCAGTTCAGTAATGGAATGATTTAAAAACAAATTAGTTTTGTACGCATGTGCACTAAGAGTAATCACAACAGGCATCAGGACTACTGTGCACCTACTCCTTTATTTCTCACACTTATTTGCCTCAGTTTTTGACCCCAGCCCCCTCACAAGGGAGGCAGATTATCAGCAGACACAACAAGTCTGCTCAGTGGTGTATTTCATGTTAATTCCTCATGACCATGTATGGCAACTTACAGAGTGACAAAAAGGGTAAATCCAAAGAGGCTGTTGCAGGGTATACGTGAAGGGAGAGGATAAATAAATGTAGTGAGACCAGATGAAGGGACAAGGTGGTGACTGTTCCATTACAAGTGCACAGAGTGAGCTCTAAGCCATTGAAATAAACACATAGCTGAGGAAATAGCCATGAGGAGTTATTTTGAAGGATGGAAGAAGTAAGCTTGCAGATGTGATAGATATCTATGTACTGGGGGGAATTCCAGGCTGTGGAGTCATTTATGTAAGCAAGAGACCATAAAAGACAATGTGGAGATGAGAACAGTGTTTCTTCAGACATTTCTCCCCCACGTTGGATGACAGCGCCAGGCATGCTGTCATCCCCCGCGGGGAAGATCCCGTTAAAAAGATTCCCTTTCCTCATGCGGAGGCGAGAACAGGGTTCTCTTTAGACATTTCTCCCCCATGGCAGATGACAGCTCTGGGTGCACTGTCATCACCCCCCCCCCCAATACACACACAGAGATCCCTTGAGAGAGGGCTGCAGGCTCGGCTCCACTTGAAGAGTCGAGCCTGCGGTCCTCTCTCGATCACCCTCCGCCACAGGGAGGTGACAGCTGAGCCAGCTGTCATCTCCCCACGTTGGAGATCCCTTGAGAGAGGGCCTCAGGCTTGGCTCTACTTGAAGAACTGAGCCCGCGGTCCTCTCTCGACTGCCCTCTGCCACGGGGAGGTGACAACCAGCTGGCTGTCACCCCGCCCCTGTGCAGAGATCCCTTGACGGAGGGCCACAGTCCTCTCTCCTCCACCCTTTGCCACAGGGGGTGACAGCCGAGCCGGCGGTCATCCCCCGTGGAGGAGATCCCTCGAGAGATAGCCATGGCCTCAGTTCTGTTTGCGGAGCTGAGACTCTCTCGAAAATCCCTCCCCCGTGGGTGATAACAGCTGGTCTGTCATCGCCAGCGGAGAAGAATGAAATGAACCTAGCTGAACCAATTTTTTCTGGTTCATTTCATTTCATTTTTAATTACTGTATATACTCGAGTATAAGCCTAGTTTTTCAGCCCTAACTTTGGGCTGAAAAAAGGGGTCCTTGGCTTATATTCGGGTCAATACTTTAAGCCACTGAGGCAAGTTTGGATTGGTGGCTAAAAGTCATTTTAAACATCACACACACACACACACAGCTCACAAAGGAGGAGTTGCCAGGCCCTGCTGCATTTCCCACCCTAGGCTTATACTTGAGTCAATAAATTTTCCCAGTTTTTTGGGTTTATATTAGGGGTCCCGACTTATACTCGGGTTGACTTATATTCGAGTATATACGGTAACTCTGGGGTTCGTTATTATTTTTGTTACCTAATGTTACCTAATGAAACGAATAGAGAATAACAAAATGAACTAAAAGTTCATTTCATGCCCATCTCCAATAATGAACATGGATTACAAAAATACAATTTCAATTACTTCATATATGGTTGATGAAAGCCACAAACTGTGAAGCCTCAGAGGACATATGGAGAAAGTACATAGGCTTGGTCTTCAATGAACATCTAGGACAGGCCTGCCCAAAGTCCCGCCCCTCCCTCCCCCTCCTTCGCCCCATGTTTTTTTTTTAAAAAATCTTCCGCCAACCGCTGGGAAGCTTGAGGGGCTGGGTGGGCCGGTCGGCCGGTGACCAGAAGCTTGTCGGGGTGGGTGGGTGGGTGAGGGGGTGGGCCACCACCACCAGCACCACTGGCAACCATGTGAGGCTGGGCGCGTGCACGGGGATGGTGCACGCACGGCCACCACCACCAGCACAGCTGGGAACCTTGTGAAGCACGGCGCGCGGGCGGGCCACCACCACCAGCATAGCTGGGAACATTGTGAGGTTGGGCACACACACGGGGTAGTGATCGGACAGGCTGTGCCACTGGCACCGCTGGGAAGCTTGGGCGGATGGGTGGTCTGCCGCCACTAGCACTGCAGGGGAATGTGTGGGGGTGGGCAGGCCACTGCCAAGGAGCTTTGGGGTGGGCTGGCGGGCAATCCGTCGCCACCACTGGGGAGCTTGGGGGGGTGCAAGGTTGCACAGATCACCTCTTCCAAGGGGCGACCTGTGGCCACAGCTCCCTGTGCTTCCTTTGGTCCCCACCTTCCTTCCTTCCTCCCTCCCTTGGTCCCCACCTTCCTTCCTTCCTCTCTTGGTTTCCACTTTCCTCCCTCCCTCCCTTGTTCCCCACCTTCCGTCCTTCCTCTCTTAGTTTCCACCTTCCTCCCTCCCTTGGTCCCCACCTCCCTCCCTCCCTCCCTCTCTTGATCCCCACCTTCCTTCCTGTGGTTGGGGTTGCAAGGAGTCAGTGGGTGGGGCTTGCAGTGGGGTGGCAGGGGCGGGGAGCAACCGGCCCCTGACACTTTCTCAGCCACCACATCTGGCCCTCCTTACAAAAAGTTTGGGCACCCCTGATCTAGGAGAAGCAAATGTCATAATTGTGGCCCAGTCACGTAGAACCCCCCATGCCCTTTCTCTTCATGCTTAGCACACAGACCGTACAGTCAACAGACACCATCTGTTTGACATGGTTTTTGTTAATGCTAAGTGCCCTGATACCAGTGAACATAGTGAGAATAAATGGCCTGCTTGTACACGTGCCGGGACAGCAGCAGTAGATTTCAGGCCTGAAGTCTAAGACCAATGGGTGGGCCCTTGTGTTGCTGCAATGAGATTCCCTTCTGTAACAATTGCAACAGTGTGTATGTGTGTAAGACAAGCCATGTGGGTTTCTTTTACTAAGAACTCAACAACTATGGGCCAAAATCCAGCTGTCCGCCTCTGCCTGCATAATGGAAATGGTGAATTCAATTAGTAGTAGCAGGTTTCTGCTAATTAAAGGCTTTGTTTATTTTTCATAGACATGGATATAAATGCAATAAATAGGCACAGAGAAAATAAAATTAAAACAAGCAGAACAAAACACACACATACATATTACCCCCCACAAACAGCTAAATACAGTGGGTAAAGTATTTAGAGGATGAATTTCAGTGGAGAAATCGCAAAAGGGAAAGCATTAATATCCACTTCTCTACCCTGTAGTAGCCCTTATCCAAAGAGAGGATAAGGAATGACCATGGATCTATTTACTAGGGTTGGGAGTTATAGAACAAATTCCAAGCATAGGAAAAAAGAGCCACATTTATTTTATTTATTTACTTTTGAGTATTTCTCCCCTGCCTTTCTCCTTGGAAAAAGGACCCAAGGTGGCTTACAATAGTGAGTAGACATGGGCACGACTCGGCAAAATTGTTGTTTCCGTTTTCGGTTATCATTTCCGTTACATAACGGAAACGGTAACGATAATTAAGCCGTCAGAACTCGAACTCAACCCGAAAAAAAATTTGGTCGGGTTTTTCGTTTCTGTTTGTGGCATCGCGGCGATCGCGTGATGAGAAGCACAGAAAAAGTTTTTAAAAGGTTTTTTTTTAAAAAAAACCCGACTCCCGGCCAAAAAAGCAGGCGAAAATATGCCTGCCTGAGGCTTTGCCACCTACCAGAGGGGTGGTTTCTGGGGGTTCCCCGGCCTTTTCCCCGCCTCTTCTCCTGTCCTGGGCTGCTTGCACCAGGCTGGGGGTGGGGGTCATCCTCATCATCTGTCTCGCTGCATGCCATGCGGTGGGGGGGATGCAAAATGGCGACCACAATTTTTCTTTTGAAATCGTGGTCAAAAAACACACTAAATCACCACAGAAACATGTGAAATTTATTTATTTTAAATGTCTGAATTTTTATAGTAGCAGCAGTGGGTTTTTTTATAGTAATAAAACGTTGTATAGATTTTATTTTATTTTATTTTATTTTATTTTTATTTTTTATTTTTTTAGACCTGCCCATTTGGGCTGGGCATGGGACGGGACCATGCAAATTGTTTGAACCATTCCACCAATGGCATCGCCAGGTTTTTGACTGACACTTCTGGATGACTCGGAGGGCATAAAAAGCTGAGGCACCTTCCAGAAATCGCAGTCGGGTGTATGGATGTGGTTGAGGGAGGAGGGCTGGCTGCTGGTGCTGGTGTGATCCGATCGAGATTGAGGAGGGAGGCTGGAGGCTTTAGGATTTAAGTTAGGCAGGCACGGAGGGAATTGAATTTAGAAAATAATTTATTTGATTCCCTGCAGCTTTGTCTGCTGAAGGGAATAGCAGTTTATTCTTTATTTCTTCACTGGCAGTTTGTGAGGATTTTTTTTCTGATATTGGATAAAGGGGGAGGTTCAACTGGGAGTGGGAGGTGTGGATTTATTTTAAAAATATATTATATACTACCATTTATTTTCTATTTTCCCAACTTCAATTTGCTTGCACACACACACATTTGGGGTGCAAGCCAAGAACAGAACCTCTATCCTAATATTCTAACTGCCCACTCGCCTGCCCGCCTGTGCCGCCCCCCGCCTGCAGCCCGTGCTGCCGCCCGCCCACTCGCCCGCCCGCGGCCACTGCCCACCCATGGCCCCCCGCCACCACCACCCACCTGCACCTCCCCCCTGCCGCCTGCCCCCCTGCCCCACCCACCACCTAGGGTGCAAAAACACCTAGCGCCGGCCTTGATTGCGGGACGCCCCTATGCTCTGGGAAGTCAAATCGCACTAAATCACAGTGGAAACAACAAACGACAAACGACAAATGGAAATGACAAATTTTTGAAAAATTTCGCGACAAACGGAAACGACCCGAAACGGACCCGTTCCTACAAACGGAAACTCGAAACGTCATTTTTTCTGGTTGTGCCCATGTCTAATAGTGAGGGACAATATACAGCCCAGTACATTTAAGACATATTCAAGTTTAAGAACAGGGAATTGAGGGGCATCTTATAAGTCAATTGTCAATGGATCCCATTGTTCAATCATAATTTGGTTTTGACCACATACAGAAGCATTAGCAGTTGAAGCACATATTGAACCAAATATGGCCTACGGAATGGCTCTGAATGGGAAAACATATTCCAGGGGGTGAGGGAAGTGATTATTATGATTGGCTGTGCATGCAATCTTTCGTGGGGCTGACAAGGCTGACGTTTAACTTCAATCACTTTAAGTGTTTGCAGTACAAGACCAAAATAGAGAGAGATGTTCCTCATTTTTATTTCCTCAAGCTCCTTTTTATCTTTTCATAATGACCTCCATCATGTTATGCTTTTCCTTGATTACTTTCTCCCATAGATTTCATCGGCACAAGATAATTATAACAGCAATGAGAAGATTTCATGAGCATCTAGGTTATGGGAAGGAAAGTTTGCTTTCTTCCATACTTCTCTTCTTAATGAAGGCAATTCATTGTCAGGGTGAGTGCCAGAAACAACACTGGCAAGCAGCAATTGAGACCCAATTGCACACAAAAGCTGCAATTTATCAGACACTGAAATCAACATGCCTGCATTTACTTGATGCTCTCGACCCATTCCAGTCCGAGTTCAGGCCGCACAATGGTAAAGACTCAACATTTTTCACTCTGGTTGATGGCCTCTTGAGGAAGGCCAACAGGGGCAAATCATCCTTGTTGGTCCTCCTCAATCTCTTAGCAGCTTTTGAGACCATCGACCACAGTTTCCTCTTGGGGCTGCTCTCAGAGTGGGGGATTGGAGACACTGCCTTACAGTGGTTCTGCTCCTTCTTGGGACACTATCCCCAGAGATTTCAGCTGGGTATGATGACCACTCCTTGGTCCCTCAATTGTGGGGTTCCACAGAGGTCAAACATTCCCCCATGCCCTTTAATATCTATATGAGGCCACTGGGCAAGGTCATCAGGAGGTATGGGGTTTGTGTAATCAGTACACTGATGACACCCAGATCTATAGCTCATTCTTTCTATCTGTGGCAAATCAAAAGCACTTCATACCTCCACCAGGAAGGACACAGCTAACAACCCATACTTAATGAGTGTTGAGGTCATTGTACATCAAATGAGCCTATTCAGACAATGGTGAAGTGAAATCAAGGTGAGCTATAAATTGGAGCCATGCCACTAACTTTCCTCAAATTGATAAAGTTGCTTGGATGATTAGTGAAATGTTTTGATTTCACAAAAAAAGAAGTCCAGGTGTCATGACTCAACTTCCAGATCTCTGGGGTTTCACATGCCAACAATTTGAGATCACATGTGAACAGGGATGAAGTAACTTCTGCATGAGCTGTTTGAAAATAAAGTGAAAGTATAAATGGTTGTGAAGGGGAGAGAATATTAATGAAACATTCAGCACTAAGCTTTTATTTAACAATACAAATATCTTCTCACATGATCTGATAGGATTCAGGAATGGCACCCAATCTCCCCACCACCACCACCATTCAACTCACAGTGCTTTGCTTTTGCATGTCCCCTCTTCTGACCTGAACTTCAAGCCCGAAACTGCCTTCATCACCAAAGCTACAGACATGGCCCCCTTGAGGGTTCCTGCATGGCAGAGTGTTTGACTTACTGGCCCTTAAGGTCACTTCCAACTCTATGATTCTATTATTCTGTTATATGAATATACTGCTGGCCATCACTGTGATAGCTTCTTGAGCTTCCAACTCTAGCCAAGGAAAAGACACTATTAGGTTACTCCACCTATACAGCTTCCATGACACAGTATTGGATGGGGTCAGCCTCCAATTGAAAAAAGACAGGTATACAGCTTGGGGGTGCCTTTGGACCTTGACCCTGGATGACCAAGTCATGGCTGTAGCCAGGAGTGCATTTGCACAATTAAAGCTGTTGCACAAGTTACTCCTGTTTCTTGAGAAACCAGCTCTGGGCATGGTGATACATGCCCTAGTGACGTCCCAGCTAGACTACTGTAATGTGCTCTATGTGGGGCTACTGATGAAAAGCCTTAGGAAACTTGGTCCAAAATGCAGCAGCCAGACTGCTGACTGGGGTGGAGTACAGACATCCCATTACACCCCTACTAAAGCAGCTCCACTGACTGCCAATTGACTATTGGCTACAATTTAAGGTGTTGACCTTGAACTCCAAAGCACTGTATGGCCTGGGTCCTAGCTACCTCAAAGATCGAGTCTCACAGTGTGAATCGACTTGGGTGTTAAGGTCATCAGGAGAGGCCCTTCTCTCCATCCCACCACCCTCATAGGTACGTCTCATGGGAACCCATGAAAGGACCTTCTCAGCTGCTGTGCCCAGACTCTGGAACTTCCTCTCACTAGAGGCCAGGATTGCCCCATCTCTGCTGTCTTTCCGGAAACAGACAAGTTTTTCCTTCTTTTTTTGTGTTGATGTTTTTAACTTGTAAACTGCCCAGAGTTCCAGTTGGAAGATGGGTGGTATAAAACAGAAACAAACAAACAAACAAATAAATAATAAGTCTTTCTCTTTAGGCAAGCTTTCTCTCTGAACGATGGACTATTATGTGTCTTTTATATGAATTGATAGGATCAGATAGACTATGTGTTTATGACTCCTTATAACCTTATGTGTTTACATTGACACTACGCTTTTGATGTTTCCATCACTCATAACTTTTACATGCAATTTTACTCTTTAATTGTGCACATTTTCTTGTAGCTTTAATGTAATGTTGTCTATTAATGCTGTAAGATGTCCCTCAATACCCAAACATGTCTTAATTGTACTGGACTGTATATTATCGCTCATTACTGTAAGCTGCCTTGGGTCCTTTTCCAAGGAGAAAGGCGGGGTAAAAAATACTCTAAAATAAAATAAAATAAAATAAAATATGCTCAGTGATTCTAAAGTGTAAGCATCAAGTGATAGCTGTAGAAGTATGCTATAGCTTTTCCTTTCCATTCTCAGTCCTCCATGTTGGTGGGGAAGTTTTGATGAAGTGGCCTGCCCACATTCAGCTGAAGACAATTCAAGACCTTCATTGCAATCCCTTACAATGAGGAATGAGATAAACGGTTCCTTGCCCACATTACCTGGCAACACAGGTGGACCAAAACCAGAGGCAGCAGGACCATATCTCATGCTATCACCTCCTTTCCCATGTTTACTCTTTGGAGCACTTTGAATATCTGAAAGATGGTACACAATTAAATAGGATACCACCTCAGAGATGAAAGTCAGCATGTGAATGGGATCTACACAGAATTTACAGTTGGCTACTCTTGGGCAACTAGGCATAGAAGAGGTTTTCTAAGCTTAGGCTTAAGTGTAATCATTCCCAAATAAAATAGTGATCGGGGTTTTTTAAGAACTTTTAGAAATTACAAGCAGATGATGCAGTTTTTTCCCATCCTTTTGATCAACCAATCCCTTTGTGTTTCTGTGTATAGCTTGAGGGATGCTATGCTTTACACGGTAGCTTTCAGCGGATGGTTTTCAAAAACTGCTTAAACATCAATGGAAAAAAAGCAACCTTATCTCATTCTGGTGTTGGAGGTGAGAACTTTTGTGTGGAGCCACAGTTTTGAACAGGCTACCTTAGGATTTTGAAACAGGCTGTCTCATTTTGAATAACTTCATAAGAATTCTTTATGTCTCTGTTGAAAAGAAGAAACATATGGTAATTACTTTTTGAAAAATAACTTTCCAAGATCTATATTAATGGGTTCTTCATAGACTGTAAGGTAGGGGACAGATCTCTTAAGTAAATAATTATCTGTTTACTAGACCTATGGTTCTCCCATATGATTACCATCATATAAGGAAACATCAGCAATATCATTTTATACCAGTTCCTCTGTCATTCCCTTATCACTATTATATAGTAATCACAATCATATAAGTATTCACAAAAAAGATGAATGTACATCCCTTTCAGTATAACACACTGTTGACTGGCCGTAGGTTTGGAAAATTGGGCACCAAATCAACCTAAGTGTCCCCTCATTGTATATGAAAGACCAAGAGTACATCAAACAAGAATAACCACCACTCTTTGAGACTATAGTCTTCAATATTCACTGGAGTACTCATTTGATGTATTATGAAGGAGTGGGAGAATGCAGCCTTTTAGCACTTAGCTGATGTAATGAGAAGGTAAAGGTTTTTGTAGTTAATCATTTTTCCTCAAGTGATCTTGGCTGCACATTAGGAAAAAAAACAACCCTCCTCCAGCCTTATATAATTCTAGTTTTCATTTGAAATAATGTCAAGTTTCCAAGACACAATTCCTACAAAGTAGTTAGGAAAGGATGATATGGAGAAATCCAGTGAATTATTTAAGTTATGCAACACAGTTAAGAACATAGGCTGTTTCTCTTTCAGTGTTCGGATGTCAGATAGGTACGATTATATTGAAACCAGCAGCCAGTTTGGGAGAATTATATATTGATGAGATTTGAAATAGGAAAACAGCTTCTGAATGCATGACAGATCAGGGATAGAAATGGTAATTGATCAAAAACGGTCTTTGGAGACAAGAGGCCTTAGATGTCATTTACATAAAGAAGGGAAATCGGCTGCTTTTCTCCGAAGTGCTTCTGGCGCCTTGGGATGAAAAAGTTGGGGCAGCTTACAAGTTTATTTGATCTCTGGAAGGCAATGAGAATTTAAAAGAAGGTGCTGTTACAAAGACAAGATCCCTGCTGCATCGAATGGAAGCTTAATCTGATCCAGCCAAATGCTCCAGGAAGTGCATGAGCCAGTTATGAATGGAGCTGGCTTGCTGTATTGTTGGAATCCAGTATCTTGAGGTTCTTTGCCTGGAAAACATAGATTCTAATCAGCCGCAACACCTAATTTTCATGGCCCAACCTCTCTTCCTCCATAGATTTGTTCCGTGTCTTTAAAAAGCCATCTTAACCAGAGATGGGCACAAATTGGAAAACTGGCAACTCTTTTCAACATTGATGAATTATGAATCATTGATTTTTTTGGTGAGCAGATCAATTTCTTGGTTCATCTCACCTTTTTAAATCCTATAAAACATGCCCCCAGGCACCTAGAGAGAGACACCCAAATTGTCTCTAGGTACAATCTCCTTTACAATCTCTGCAGGTCTGGTAAAGTTTGGTTTGTAGACATTCAAGTTATGTACTCCACGCCCCCCCCAGAAAGTGATGGTGACTGCAAATAGCAAGCCCCCATAAAAAAGGCCAAACTAGGATTGACAATGAATGAAACATAAATCACTAGAAATTCATAGTTTTGCATTAATTACATGAGTACAAATCAGTGAATTTTGTCTAAATTGGCAATTTCTGACATACAGGCATATTGCAATTTTGATTTTTCATTTGTGCTCAACTCTAATCTTAACTGAAAGCTGTTGTCATATTTTGAGCTAAATAAAGAGCATATTACTTGGTCATAAGGGCATAGTATGCAATGGTTTATAAGCACTTTAGAAATGAATTACACTGCAGTATATCATCATAATAAAGAAGCACTGAGACTGCTATCCTGTGATCCTAGGAAAGAGATCCTGTGATGCCCATCAGATTTCCTTGATGAGGTCAGAGGAGGAGGTTCATCCTTCGAAAAGGACATCCAGCTTCAGATTCCTGCCTTCCACCTCCAATACCAAGTTCTGTATTGCTGACTTCCCCATTGTTGCAGCTTTGATGTCAAGGGAATTAGAAGCTAAAGCAGATCTTAGGCATTTCATGGGCAGACTAGGGAAAAAATCCTGGTCCCCTAACATTAGTGGAAGTGTTCAGGCATAGGAATACTTGGGGAAAACCCCAAAGGAGAAAAGAGATCTCCCTCATCCATTTTGGCAGGAGATAGTCATGGCTGGTATGAGAAAATTAACTACTGACTCAAAGTGAAAATACACAGAACCAGCTGCACTCTATGGTGCCAAATGCTGACAGCAATGGGAGAAACTGAATGTCACCTTGGTGTCATGGAAACAAAGATGCTCCACCGGATCAGTGGGAACACTTGCTTTGATCACACCCACAATGATGACATCAGGCAGCGGTATGGCATTGCTCCAATTACCAGCAAGATGAAAGACACCTGGCTATGATGGTATAGCCATGTCTTGCACGCCAACACCAACACACTAGCACAGAAGAGCCTTCAGTTGGAGGTCAATGGCAAACAACCAAAGGGCTGACCAAAGCAATGTTCGCTTGATACACTGCACGATGACACTCACCTATGGCTGGACCAAGCCAGCAACTGAGAGAAACAGAATCTCTGATCCAAAGCAGCAGACCCTGCCAACACTTGGGACTACAACACTGAAGAAGTTGTCAGGGCTGGAGATATTTCCAGCTCTGATCTGTATTAGTAACCTGTTCTGTTCTTTTGAAAAAGTGGCCCTGCTCACCTTTTAAAAAAAACTCTCTGGACTGAAATCCTTCCTTCAAACCCATTCAGGGTTTTTCCCCCAAGCCAGATATTTAACTTCAGGTTAAAAGGAGACAATAAATGCATCTCATCATGCGTTGTGGGTGCAGTTCATGCACGGTCTACTATACCTCACTAAGCACTATGTGTGGGAGTTGATGTATTATGCTTTTGATGCACCCATTAAGGCACCTCACTTTGTCTCAGAACTCAAGTTAAACTATGGCTGCCACAATAGAACTTTCTTCTCCCATGATTTCAAATTATTGCTTAACAAGGAAGACATTTAGCTCCTTAATTTGGTGTTCATTCGTTTTTAATACTAAATGTTTAAATTGATGAACCAGAAAACACATAATGACTGCAAGGTTATATTTACAAGTAGAATTTAAAAGGCACTTTAAAACACTATATAGACAGATCTTTTTTGGCAACCCTGACTGAGGCTTCCCCCACTAATGCATCAGTGCATCCACTAATGGGGAGGTATATAAATCCAATAAATAAATAAATAAAGTTTAGCTGTCTAAAATAGTAAGGTAGATTAAAGGGTGAAATTGGCAGGGGGTCCCTTGGGTGACCACATACTGAGACCCGAGAGACTGAAAGGTCTCTTGGAAGATCTCAAAACCCAGATGAAGTTGGGTATCATCAGCATACTGGTGCTACCAGACCACAAAATTCTGGATAGCCTCTTTCAGTTTTTTCATGCATATATGAATTAGTGTTGTGTGTGTGGGGGGGGGTCAGGAAATCCTAAGACACTCCACAGGTCAAACTGCTGAACAGAAGTCTCCCAGCATCACTACCATTCCTATGAAGTGACTCCCTTTTTTTCATTAGTTCACTACTTTTCACCCAAACTCAAAGCAATTGTCAGAGCTGTTTTTTCAAGAAGTGTGACTGGTAGTGAGCAGAAGAGGGTGACCTACAGACCATCTTGACTGCTTCCATTAGTCTTGTCAGCATTCAGGATGCCTTTTGCTATGTAAAGCTTGGCGACCCTTTTCCTGCAGGCCCAATATCATGCAGCAATAGTGGGCTATTTCTTGGCTTTTTGAATTGTGAGTACAGAAGTACAATATCTCACATTTATAAACCAGAGGATTTTTTTTTTAAAAAAAAGAATAGAATAACATATAAAGCTCCAGACTATGTTGAGAGCTAAACCAGAGTTGCGGGCTCTTTTTATCATCACCACTCAGAGTGCAAAGCTTAAACAAATATTCTGAAATATGTCTGTGAAGATTCTCAGGCATGAGCGTATCTGGACGTTGGGTCACGGCAACTGGACATCTTTTCTTGAGAGATTGAAATGTTTTGCTACTCATCCAAGCAGCTTTGTCAGTCTGAGGAATGTTAGTGGCGAGTCCAACTGGCTCAACTTCCAGATAAATCTTCTGAAACTGCCACAAATAGGTCATATACGATTCTGTTCTCTTCACAAAGGCTTGCAGTCCATGACTAAAATACACCTTTGCTTACTTTTTTGGCTGAATTTTCTAAACCCCCACCAGAAATCGATCTCTCTCTCTTTTTTTTTTAGCTACCACAGCTCACAAGCTTCCATTTTCTTCTCAATGGATTTCCCGACAACTTTCTACCAACTAAGAGAACAAATGTTTTTTTTTTTGAAAATAGTCCCCATTCCCTTTCTGTTTAACTTGATGCTCCTGCCATTTAAAGAGAAAAACTAAACTAAACTAACCTCTCCATTACTGGAAGTCATGAACTGCGTAGCAACACACTGTCCTTCTTAACAACTTCTATTAAGGTCTGAAGAAATTATGGCATAATATTTGCAGCAAACAACACCATTAAACTCGCCTTCTGTGCGTTCTATTGTTCTCTCAGCTAGGCAGTAAAAAGACTTGCTGAATTGCCTACTCATGTAATCAGATGCAGAATTAAATGATACAATTTTTCTTCCAGTGAATTAAGAAGGGGACAAAACTGAAAGAGAAGGATAGTAGCTGAGGTTTTTCTGCAACTGCAGGTTTCCCATTGTGAAAAGATGGTGGGGGGCAAAATCCTGCTACTCATGGAAGAATACAAAGTTCAGAGGAAAATGTTTATTATTATTATTATTATTATTATTATTATTATTATTATTATTATTATTATTATTATTATTATTATTATTATTATTATAGCTTGTATGCCACCCACTACCCAAAGATCTCTGGGTGGCTCACAATCAAAATAAACAAATAAAACATCAAAATTGCAATAAAATTAGAACAATAAAAACATAATTACAATAAATACAATACATTAAAACACAACACTAAAATTGTCATCAGGACCCACAATCATCAGTTAAAAAACTTCTGGAACAGGAAGGTTTTTACCTTGCGCCGAAATGTTATCAATGTCAGTGTCAGGCGGATCTTACTTATATTGATTATATATATTCATAAGGTTCCTGTAGATCAGAAGTGACCAAATTTATAAGGTCTGCAGGCCCTTTTTATTGACCAAAATTTTCTGTGAGCCATATTGTCCCCTCCAAATGAAATGGAAAGTGTTTTGCTTCAGCTGGTTTTAACTCTGAAACTTGCTCTGAGAACCTGTGGTATGGGGATGGTTTTAAATTAATAAACATATAAATGTACAATCCATGGATGATATAATTTCCATTTATGCAGTAAATAATACTAGCAATTGGAAAAAGTACCATATATATATATATATATATATATATATATATATATATATATATATATATATATATATATATATATATATATATATATATATATATATATATATATATATATATATATATATATATATATATATATATATATATATATATATATATATGCATGTTAGGGTGGATTCGGGTTTCTTCCCGTGTAGAAATCTGGTTGTTTTGGCGACGTTTCGACGAGGTCTCACTCGTCATCTTCAGGCTGGTGTTCTGGCTTCTTTCTTCTTGAAGCAAATATATATATATATATATATATATATATATATATATATATATATATATATATATATATATATATATAGGTGTGTTTTCGTAGATTTTCACGGGTATAGGTATGCATGTTAGGGTGGATTCGGGTTTCTTCCCGTGTAGAAATCTGGTTGTTTTGGCGACGTTTCGACGAGGTCTCACTCGTCATCTTCAGGCTGGTGTTCTGGCTTCTTTCTTCTTGAAGCAGAGCGTGATCTCAGTTGAAGTCCTTCTATAAATACTGCTGGGGGGTGTGGTTTGCTTGCTCTGTTGCTGATTGTAGGTTTGTTTGTTCTTTTGTGATTTGCTGTGTGGCTGAGGTGATCGTTAAGGGCTTAACTGCTGGTGGGTTAGATGGCTGTTTAGAGACATCATGTGTGGGTGAGGTGCTGGATGTGTGTCTATTAGCCTTTTGTTTCTTAACGACCTTGGTGATGGGTGTTCTGGCAGCATCCTGGGCTTTGGTAGAGTGGGGTCCTGTGTCTTGTGAATTCATTTTGGTCTGGCTGCGTGTCTGTGGTCTCCCAATGTTTTTTTTGGCGTGTGTAAGTGTGCTCCATGTGGTGGCTGGAGTGGGGAGTAGCGGTAGATGGTGCAGTCGTGGTTTTGTTATTGGATGGTGGTTTCGTTTCATCTGTGGGAAGGGTCTGGGTTTGTGTTTGGTGTGGATGGAAGGTGGTGGCATCTTGTGTCCTTTTGGACCTGGTGTCAGTCTTTGTGACAGAGGCTCGTCTGTTGACCAGGGCTAGTTTCCAGATGTCTGGCAAGCGGGAGGTGTCATCACGTTTATTCATGTTGTTTGGGTGTTTCTCTATTTCAATGGCTTCCATGATTATTCGACTGTTGAAGTGTTCAGTTTTGGAGATGAGTTTGGTTCTTTTAAAATCAATTCATGACCTGTTGTTTTTATGTGCTGGAAGAGAATAAGCGCACGCATCGCAGAACACAAGAACGCAGTCAAAAAAGAAGAAAAATCTTCCTCTCTCTTCCAGCACATAAAAACAACAGGTCATGAAATTGATTTTAAAAGAACCAAACTCATCTCCAAAACTGAACACTTCAACAGTCGAATAATCATGGAAGCCATTGAAATAGAGAAACACCCAAACAACATGAATAAACGTGATGACACCTCCCGCTTGCCAGACATCTGGAAACTAGCCCTGGTCAACAGACGAGCCTCTGTCACAAAGACTGACACCAGGTCCAAAAGGACACAAGATGCCACCACCTTCCATCCACACCAAACACAAACCCAGACCCTTCCCACAGATGAAACGAAACCACCATCCAATAACAAAACCACGACTGCACCATCTACCGCTACTCCCCACTCCAGCCACCACATGGAGCACACTTACACACGCCAAAAAAACATTGGGAGACCACAGACACGCAGCCAGACCAAAATGAATTCACAAGACACAGGACCCCACTCTACCAAAGCCCAGGATGCTGCCAGAACACCCATCACCAAGGTCGTTAAGAAACAAAAGGCTAATAGACACACATCCAGCACCTCACCCACACATGATGTCTCTAAACAGCCATCTAACCCACCAGCAGTTAAGCCCTTAACGATCACCTCAGCCACACAGCAAATCACAAAAGAACAAACAAACCTACAATCAGCAACAGAGCAAGCAAACCACACCCCCCAGCAGTATTTATAGAAGGACTTCAACTGAGATCACGCTTTGCTTCAAGAAGAAAGAAGCCAGAACACCAGCCTGAAGATGACGAGTGAGACCTCGTCGAAACGTCGCCAAAACAACCAGATTTCTACACGGGAAGAAACCCGAATCCACCCTAACATGCATACCTATACCCGTGGAAATCTACGAAAACAAATATCCGACCTCTACGGGGAGGAAACCTTCCAGCTGACCAGAACCTACGAGAAACTAGAAGTCCGAAGAGCCACCATCTTATGTGACATTGCATTCCTACGCAACTGCCGAGATAAAAATGTGATCCCCACAAGCTTCCAACTGAAATTCCACTCAAAAACCCCATCCAGCGAAAGGATCCTGAAAAGAACAGAACTAGCCCTAATCAGAAACGAACTACACAAGAAAAGATACCTACTAGATCAAACCAACAGAGACCTACTCACTCTCCACCTCAAACTCAGCAACAGAATCCACCCAACACTCTGGAACAAATCCAAGCAACTCGCCGCCTGGAGAGCTGAAACAGAGACCTCCCACAAGACAGACATACACACCAACAAACTCCACAAACTGGAAAAACGCCAGAAGCCCAACCCCCCACAGCAGCCCATGAAACAAACAGTTCACAACATATCAGACAGGACACTCACCATCGCAGAGACCAAAGTCCTGTCCAAAGGATTCAACTTTGCAGTCGCCCCCAGACACATCCCCACTGAAAACATCATATGCGGAGTGGAAGCCAGCCTAACCAAAATCAACCCAGATGAAGCCAACAAAATCAGACTCGAAGTCACCAATATCCTCTGCTCCAGCAAACCACCCAGAAGCAATTTACACAAAGAAGAACAAAAAGCCCTCACCAACCTGAAGAAAGACAACAACATAATCATTCTCCCAGCAGACAAAGGCAATGCCACAGTGGTGATGAACACATCTGACTACCAAGCCAAACTATCCAACCTACTACAAGACCCTGCTTACATACCTTTGAACACAGACCCCACCACCTACCTGGAAAAAACCACCAAAGCCAAAATAAAAGCCTCACCCTTAAGTGAAGAAATCAAGCCAAGCATCATCCCCAGAGAGAAATCTTCCAGATGCCCCAAGCTCTACGGCCTCCCCAAGATTCACAAAGAAGGAACACCTCTCAGACCCATAGTCAGCTCCATAGGCTCACCCCTACAAAACCTCGCCAAATTTCTTGCCAAACAACTCCAGCCCTATGCAGAATCCATCTCTTCATACGTACAAAACTCGTTCCACTTCATAGAAATTATAAAGAAACAAGACCTACAACCCAATGACCTACTCGTGAGCTTCGACGTTGTTTCGCTCTTCACACAAGTGCCCATTCAAGAAGCCTTGACAGCTATCCACAACAAATACAACCCCCCCAAGCACATCCTAGATCTGACCAACCACTGCCTAACCAACACATACTTCATCCACAATGGACAAAGATACAAACAGATAGAAGGAGCACCCATGGGATCACCCCTCTCACCGGTCATCGCAAACCTATATATGGAACACTTTGAAACCAACGCGTTACAGAAGTCCGAACATAAACCCAAACTCTGGCTCAGATATGTTGACGACACCTTTGTTATCTGGCCACACGGGAAAGACAAACTGAACAACTTCCTCACACATCTCAACAGCCTACACCCCAAAATACAATTCACTATGGAAATAGAAGCCAACAACCAACTTCCCTTCCTGGACGTCCTAATCTACAAAAAACCCGACGGCTCCTTAGGACATACCATCTACCGGAAAAAAACACATACAAACCGCTACTTAAATGCACAATCACACCACCACCCTGCACAGATCAACTCCGTAGCAAAAACCCTCATCTCCAGAACCAAACGCCTCGTTGACAAAGACCACCTAAAAACTGAATTACACACTCTCTCGAATGCTTTAATTGCGAACGGATTCCAAAAAAACACCATCACCAAACTAATCCAAAAAGAAACACCCCCCAAGAACCAAGAAACAGAAGAGAACAACGGCACTGCCCTCCTCCCTTACATCAAAGGCACCACAGACAAAATAAGCAAAATTCTCCACAAACACAATATCAAGACAGCCTTTTGCACCGAACAAAAAATAGCCAACATTTTAAGAAACCCCAAAGACAAGATTGAGCTAGAAAACCAAGGAGTCTACGAAATACCATGCAAAGTCTGCCCAGCCACATACATCGGACAGACAAACAGGAGAATAAGCGCACGCATCGCAGAACACAAGAACGCAGTCAAAAAAGAAGAAAAATCTTCCTCTCTCTTCCAGCACATAAAAACAACAGGTCATGAAATTGATTTTAAAAGAACCAAACTCATCTCCAAAACTGAACACTTCAACAGTCAAATAATCATGGAAGCCATTGAAATAGAGAAACACCCAAACAACATGAATAAACGTGATGACACCTCCCGCTTGCCTGACATCTGGAAACTAGCCCTGGTCAACAGACGAGCCTCTGTCACAAAGACTGACACCAGGTCCAAAAGGACACAAGATGCCACCACCTTCCATCCACACCAAACACAAACCCAGACCCTTCCCACAGATGAAACGAAACCACCATCCAATAACAAAACCACGACTGCAACATCTACCGCTACTCCCCACTCCAGCCACCACATGGAGCACACTTACACACGCCATAAAAACATTGGGAGACCACAGACACGCAGCCAGACCAAAATGAATTCACAAGACACAGGACCCCACTCCACCAAAGCCCAGGATGCTGCCAGAACACCCATCACCAAGGTCGTTAAGAAACAAAAGGCTAATAGACACACATCCAGCACCTCACCCACACATGATGTCTCTAAACAGCCATCTAACCCACCAGCAGTTAAGCCCTTAACGATCGCCTCAGCCACACAGCAGATCACAAAAGAACAAACAAACCTACAATCAGCAACAGAGCAAACAAACCACACCCCCCCAGCAGTATTTATAGAAGGACTTCAACTGAGATCACGCTTTGCTTCAAGAAGAAAGAAGCCAGAACACCAGCCTGAAGATGACGAGTGAGACCTCGTCGAAACGTCGCCAAAACAACCAGATTTCTACACGGGAAGAAACCCGAATCCACCCTAACATGCATACCTATACCCGTGAAAATCTACGAAAACAAAAATATATATATATATATATATATATATATATATATATATATATATATATATATATATATATATATATATATATATATATATATATATATATATATATATATATATATATATATATATATATATATATATATATATATATATATATATATATATATATATATATATATATATATATATATATATGTTTTCGTAGATATATATATGGGCTAGATTATACCTAAAGCTTAAACTCCCTGGAGTAAACACAACAAGCAAATATTAATTAATGCACATCAGGGGCAGTACCAGATAGAGTACTCCCTCCCTTATCCAGGTGGCCAGGCGCACAAGTGATCAGTTACAGCTCCTGCAGCCATTGATATGCCTATTTTCTTCTTTCTTTCTTTCTTTTTTTAAATCCTAAACCTACCCACCCAACACCCCCTGCCCTCCAGCGGCCTCCCAAGAAGCATGCCTGACCCTCCCCACAACCTCTAAGACTCTCCTACCTACTGCCTATGAACCCTAAATAAATAAATCAAAATATCTGCAAGGAAAAAAGGGGAGCCAAATGGCGTGACCAGCCTGATGTGTGGTACATGCCTTTTTGATCAGCTGTGGACTGCTGCCATGGCTCACGCTGGAAATCAGAGCACAGATCGCCTTGCTGAGGAGGAGCACAAATCATCCCCCCAAAGAGGAAATCTGGGGTGGGGTGGGTGGGGTGGGGTGAGCCTTATATATGTTCCCTAGCTCCAGGCAGCAAAGGACTCAGATTGACACAAATTTTTCACTCCAGAAGTCCGGGGGTACAGGCAAATGAGCCTGCCCCCAAACTCCGTCGGGGTCAGAGTTACCATGGGTCCTGTAAGAAACAGCAAAAGAAGGAAAAGAAGAAAATTGGAAGTGCCACAAGAAGCCCACTACCAGGTCTGAAAATATTTTGGTGCTGAATGATGTAGGAGCTAACACAACTTTTTTAAAAAATGTAAATTGCTGCTACTCGCAGGTTCCAGGGTTAACAGTGCATCCTTGCTATGGGATTTTTTTTCTCTCCTCCTACAGATGAATTGGGGCTGTAATATTATCCTTGGGGCAATTGTCACTTGTTCTGCTATTATTGGACTTTGGCCATACCCTCAATCTGTAGAAAGCTGGTCTGAAAAGTGTAAATTAGAAAAGTGTGTTTAAATTCATAAGAGTCACCTACCTGGTCATATACAGTGGATTTTGTTCCACTTCTAAAGCAAAAAATCCATCCAACCTTCCATTGAAGATCCCAGAGAAGGTATGGCAGGTTGGTGAGATGAGGCTGAGAGGGTGTTGGGGCTTGCATTAGCACCAAGGACAGGGTGGAGGTATGAGGCAACTGTTATGGAGTTCTGGGAGTTTCATGAGTTTTATGCATTATCCAAGTTGTGGCCAGTCCCTGTGGAGCACCTGCAGCAGTTTTTGGTTAATTTAAATAGGAAGGGATTGGCTCCAGGTTCTATGCAGGGCAAGTTGTTTGTCCTGGCCTTCTATGCTAAGTCACAGGGATGCAGGGACACAAAAGGAGATTTCAGGTTTAGGAAGATGGTTGAGGGGTGGGATTGACAGTGTACACCCTGTTGTGATGTGCGTTTCCTGATGACGCCTACCTTACTTGAGATGATGTGTTTGTTGTGGCCGAGTATAAGTAGGGATGCTTCTGAGATGGTTCTTCTGAGGTGGCCACCATGCTCACCTTTTTTTTTGTGCATTTAGGATAAGCGAGCTGGTGGCATCTAGTAGGGATGATGCATCCAGGGTGGCATTGCAGGTAGGTGACATGTTGCTCTTGGAGGACATAGTGAGGATCCACCTGAGAATATCCAAAATGGTCCAGCTGGGTAGAGGGAGACAGATATAGTTGGCCACTTCTTCACTGCAGGCCATTTGCCCAGTGGCAGTACTGAAGGATTACATGGGGCTCAGCAGATAAGCTGAGGGTTACCCTTTTTTGCCACTGTGATGGCTCGCCATTGACAGTGTTTCAATTTGGAAAGTTAGCAGTAGACATGGGCACGACTCGGCGAAATTGTCGTTTCCGTTTTCGGTTATCGTTTCCGTTACGTAACGGAAATGGTAAAGATAATTAAGCCGTCAAAACTCGAACTCGAACCGAAAAAAGAAAAATTTGGTCGGGTTTTTCGTTTCCGTTTGTGGCATCGCGGTGATCGCACAATGCGAAGCACAGAAAAAGTTTTTAAAAGTTTTCTAAAAAAACACCGACTCCCGGCCAAAAAGCAGGCAAAAATATGCCTGCCTGAGGCTTTGCGACCTATCAGAGGGGTGGCTTCTGGGGGGTCCCCGGCCTTTTCCCCCTCTTCTCCTGTCCTGGGCTGCTTGCACCAGGCGGGGGGGGGAGGTCATCCTCGTCGTCTCGCCATGCCATGCGGTGGGGGGGGATCCAAAATGGCAACCACAATTTTTCTTTTGAAATCGTGGTCAAAAAGTACACCAAATCACCACAGAAACATGTGAAATTTATTTATTTTAAATGCCTGAATTTTAATAGTAGCAGCAGTGGGTTTTTTTTTTATAGCAATAAAAAAACGTCGTATTGATTTTATTTTATTTTATTTTATTTTTTTTATTTTTTTAGACCTGCCCATTTGGGCTGGGCATGGGATGGGACCATGCAATTTTTTTGAACCATTCCACCAATGGCATCGCCAGGTTTTTGACTGACACTTTTGGATGTCTCGGAGGGCATAAAAAGTCGAGGCACCTTCCAGAAATCGTAGTCGGGTGTATGGATGTGGTTCAGGGAGGAGGGCTGGCTGCTGGTGCTGGTGTGATCCGATCGAGATTGAGGAGGGAGGCTGGAGGCTTTAGGATTTAAGTTAGGCAGGCAGGGAGGGAATTGAATTTAGAAAATAATTTCTTTGATTCCCTGCAGCTTTGTCTGCTGAAGGGAATAGCAGTTTAATCTTTATTTCTTCTCTGGCAGTTTGTGAAGATTTTTTTCTGATATTGGATAAAGGGGGAGGTTCGACTGGGAGTGGGAGGTGTGGATTTATTTTAAATATATATTATATACTACCATTTATTTTCTAATTTCTCAACTTCAGTTTGCTTGCACACACACACATTTGGGGTGCAAGCCAAGAACAGTGATATCCTAAGTGATATCCTAACTGCCCACTCGCCCATCCACCCACGCCGCCACCCGCCTGCATCCCGTGCCGCTGCCCGCCCACTCGCCCGCCCGCGCCACTGCCTGCCCCCCCCCCGCCCGCCCACCGCCTAGGTCGCAAAAACACCTAGCGCTGGCTCTGATTGTGGGATGCCCCTATGCTCTGGGAAGTCAAATCATGCTAAATTGCAGTGGAAACGACAAACAACAAACGAAATGACAAATTTTTGAAAAATTTTGTGACAAACAGAAACGACCTGAAACAGACCCGTTCCGACAAACAAAAACTCGAAACGTCATTTTTTCTGCTCGTGCCCATGTCTAGTTAGCAGATAAGGTGCTCAAGTTGCTGGGTTTGGCACACCCGAAATTCGGTACACATTCATTCCTTATTGGAGCGACATCTACAGCTACAGCATTGGGATATGGGCCAGAGGCCATACAGAGGCTGGTACGGTGGTCATTGCAATGCTATAAAGTTTATGTTAGGCCTTTCCCAGATGTTTAAACAAGGTGATTTGTTTTATTGCAGGTCTCAGGTGCAGTGGTTCCTGTTGTCACATTCTTCTGCTGGTGCATAGTTTCATTTATTGGGCAGAGAGATTTGTGGCTAGGTCTGACTAGTGCATTCATCTGGGCTTGAGAACTGCAGCTGCACTTGAGTGGAGGGGTAAGAGGGGAATGAGGTGGTATGAGTTCCAGCAGGCAGTGTTTTTTGCTGAGTAGGGTAAGTCACTGAATGTATTACTCATTCACCTAGCGGCAACAATTTGACACACCAGTCGGGCAAATTGTTGGTGTTAGACATCATCAGGGACTTGAGGGGATGGAAGGAGGAGTTTCCCCACTGTAGGGTGGTTTAGTTAACCATTATACCGCATTTAATATGGAGGGCTGTTTGTGATCCCCAATGTATTAATTGTGCAAGGGGGATGTCAACAGTGAAGTATGTAGGACAATCATCAAGAAGTTTGGCATGATGGTGGGCCACCCTGAGATTAAGTTAAGGAGTGAGCTGTTCAGACTGGAAGGCATCCGTTTGACAGATGCTGGTCTGGAAATTTTTCTGGAGGACTTGAAGAGGGGCCTGGAAGAGGAGGTGTGGCACTAGTGTGCATGGCATGGGCCATAGCAAGGCTAGGCCCATGGCCATGGTGGTAGTGCAGAAGATAAAGGCTATTGATGAGTCAGAAAAAGGGGATACTTGATCCTAGACCATCCAACCTCTAAACACTGCAGTTATTGAGATTATAGTGTTTGAGGGAGGATGTACTGGGAGACCTCCCCAAGCCATGAGGCACCATTGGTGGGGGCTTGTAGGCCAGGGGGGGTGGTACATTGGCTTACAGTAACCCCCACTGATCGTAGGGGTTAGGGACCCACCCCACCCACGATGCATGAAAATCTGCAATATGCAGAAGCGGATGGGGTGGGGCCTGGGGGCGGGGTGGGCGATTGTGTGCCTGTCCGATAAGTCTTGTGGAGGCACACGCAGGCAGTGTTGCCGGATCTTACCTCCTGCTGCCACCCGCCCGCGCTGCCCGAGGCTTCTCCGAGGAGCGCGGGGGGTGGCACAGAGCCACCTGATTGCCCCCCGCTGCCCCCCTGTGGCCCCGAGGCTTCTTGGAGGAGAGTGGGGGTGACATGGAGCGACCCAATCACCCCCCGCTGCCCCACCCACAGCCCCGAGGCTTCTCGGAGAAGCAGGGGGTGGCATGGAGCGGCCCGATTGCCCCCTGCGCCCTCCGAGGCTTCTCAGAGGAGCATGGGGTGGCACAGAGTGACCCGATCACCTCCCACTGCCCCCCATGTGGCCCCAAGGCTTCTCAGAGGAGTGCGGGGGTGACGCGGAGTGACCCGATCATCCCCTGCTGCCCCCCCACGGCCCCGAGGCTTCTTGGAGCAGTGCAGGGGCATGGGGCGGCACAGACCGACCCGATCGCCCCCCATTCACCCCCCCACTGCCCCGAGGTGCAGCTACTGCGATCCCGTGATGTAGTGGGACCGCAGTACCTGAACCGTGAAATGGCAGGGCGTGACTGTACCAGCCTTGGGAGCACTGTTTCAGTGACTGTGCCACCAGGGGGTAGTGACTGGCCCTAAAGCTTGCTGGTTGGAGGGGTCCCACGTGAAGTCAGGGTTCCAACCATTGGTCCACACTATGTCAGGCCCCTCTTACATTGATAGTTACATTAAAGGTTAATGTGTTTAAACAAAACAAAGTGTGGCCAGGTTAATTCCACTTATGTTATCTTGCCTCTTTATTTCACCTGGGGGGGGGAGAGCCGGCACCTCCAGAGGTATCCTCCAATGGGAGGGGCCGTTTTGCCCTCCGAGGCAAAAAGAGACCGGGACTTTCATTCCAGTTGGGAGGGGGAAAGAGGCCTCTATTTGACTCCTCCCCTACCAATAGCCTCCTCCCCACCCACCCATTCCTTGTTTTCAGTGCTAGTGTGAGTCAAACTGGTCACTCTCGAGGGCTGGATAGGAATTTTTGAGTCATCCCATTTTGCACCAGGGAGTGGGGAGGTGTTTCTATTGGTCACACTGGGTGGTCATACGGAAAGTAAAGGCTTTTGGTGAGTCAGAAAAAGGGGATACCCGATTCTAGATCATCCAACCTCTGAACACTGCAGATTCAGAGATTACATCGCTTGAGGAAGGATGCACTGGAAGACCTCCCCAGGTCATGAGGCACCATTAGTGGGGGCTTGTGGGCCCGGGGGTGATACATTGGTTTAAAGCTGGCTAGTTGGAGGGGTCTCGGGAGACCTCAGGGATCCAACCATTGGTCCACACTACATCATATGTTGTCTCACCTCTTTATTTTGCCGGGGTGGGGGGGCAAACCAATATGGAAGTGGGGAAAGGATGGGTATAAGCATACTGAGAAATGCAATCAAAGTGAGATGGGGTTAAAAATTCCAGTCCTACATGACTCATTTTTGATGGAGTATAATCTGGTCAAGTAGGAGGTCTTTCTCTAGAATGAGGATGTGTAGCATTGCTGAATTAAAAGCCGATTTTTACTCACAGAGGAATGGGAATTTGCCCATGCATTCCACTTGACCCTGGCTATCAGCATAGATCATCCATATAAGCCATTTTTATAAACATATACAGCACTGGGGAACAATTGGCCTTTGCAGAGGCAAACTACATGATATTTGTTTTTATTGTTTTCATTCTTGCTTAACCTTCACCCCTCAAAAGAGAGGGGGAAGAAAAGCTTTCTGTATCCATGTGTGCATTTGGCAGTGATGGTAATGAAACACTAAGCAGTTTCAGACTGCCAAAACAGAGGTTCAATTAAATGTTAAACTACCTATTAATATGCTTTACAGCAGCTAGAGTATTAACTGTTAATACTGGAAGGCAGGTCAATTTCCGTTCAGAGCAGAATGGTATAAGAAAAGGTTTGGGTTTTAACCAACATATCCCCCCCCCCAATTATATTAGATATACAATGAATAAATGAAATGCTCTGTACACATATAAATCATTTAAAATGTTAGCAAGTGAAGCTGACAATCCATATTCCATCAATATTGGTAGCCAAGCATCTTATGGCACCTTCTCCCTTTCTCCTTATGTATTATACGGTGGCTTTACGGGTGATGAAAGGTTTTTGTGCTATTGTTTCCATAAAAATGAATGGTGGAGATTGTGCTCCCCACACCCGCAGCCTTTTTATTGTGTCCTTTATACAGTGATACCAATGAATGAATTAAAATAATTAACTTAGGGATTTTCTAATAGAGAGGAAAAATTAATTTATTTTCCCAGAAAGAGAGTAACTGATATTTCTATTTTCTCATTAAATAATTTGGTTATTTATTTAAAAAAATTTTTACCCCACCTTACTGACTAAAGTGACTTAAGGCACTTTGCATCATTAAAAAGACAATACTCAGATGTGTTTTGAATTATGCTAAAACTAGTTGAGGGGGAGCTCTTTCTTAAGGCAAAGATGGGCAGAAAGTTGAGACAAGAATTCTTCAGACTTTACCAAGAAGTGGTGAACCTCAGCTATTCTCTCTCTCTCTCTCTCTCTCTCTCTCTCTCTCTCTCTCTCTCTCTCTCTCTCTCTCTCTCTCATCTCTTTCTGCCTGACAGTAAAATATGAGAGGCAAGGCTGTGGAACAAAAGGAGGGAGTCCAGTGCCCAAAGGCTAGTCATACTGGGTGATGCTGAATTTGTCATAGTAAATTAGTAATCCATTCCTTCGGATACAAGGAAACAGTTGCTAAGAGGATGGAACTGTGATTTCAGCAGCAAAGCATACTACCGTAAGTCTACCTGAGGAAGATCACTCGCTTTCCCTTTTCGGAACCCCCGCCCCAATTTCAAGGATTTTTTCTTCTTCAGAAAGAGCAGACATCCATGCTCTATTACTTCCATGGCTTACAATGCCCACCCTCTTTCATCTTTTCTTCTTGCCTGTCCTCATCTGCATGTGACAATGACAAGAGAAGGGCCATGAAAGTGATGAAAGCATAGGAGAGCCAGCAGAAAGGGGGTAGTCTGGTGTTGGGTTTCTCGACCCTTGATGTTGGATATCCATAACATCCTACAGCTCCAAAAAGGCTCCCCAGCACTATAGCACTACAGATCTCATGTATTAACACTCATGGAATCAAATAAATGTTAGTGGTTATATTATAATGAATTGGAAGACTACCTTGTAGACAGCACTCTGGACACAAAATTTATTCCCCCAAAATGTTATCTGCCAGCGACCTTTTGTGTTTGGCAACCAACATAGGGCAGTGGTGGCGAACCGTCGGCACGCCAGATGTTTTGGACCACAACTCCCACAGTCCTTTGTCATTGGCAATACAGGCTTGGAATTCTGGGAATTGTGGTCCAAAACATCTGGAGTGTCGAAGGTTCGCCACCACGGACATAGGGTGTCAAAGTGACAAGTCACCATTTTAAGCAACCACATGTAATTAAAACAAACCCATGTTTAATGAAAACACAATCAGTATACATACAGTAACTCTTTTAAAAGCCATCATTGAAAGTAAAGAGAATAACACTGAACAACTGAAAGCATCATAAATAAAATGGCTAAGAAACCATCTGAAACTGTCTATTTCTCACTTAAAGCACACAGGAAATGTGCTTTCATGATTGCCAAACAATGTGAAGTGTTGCAAAATTAAAGGCTAAGAGCAACATCTCTGCTGCAATAATGAACAGCTGCTAGATTCAATCAACAATATTTTGCATAACAACAGAAAGCACTTGCCATTGGCCTTATGGGAGGAATAAGAGTCTAATAATTGAAATGAACTCCATACTACACTAGCCAGATTCTACAATGAGAAAGATTATGCAAAACAGAACATTTCATACAAGTAGAAAATCACAGCATTTTGTTGTCATGCAAAATGGAGATTCTGTTCATCAGCCTGGCAATAAAATTGAATCATCCAAATGATATCCCACATTGAACCGTGCAACTTCAAAATAATTAGGGTCGAATGGAATACATTCTTCAGACAGGCAAATTTTAGTCAAGTGATTTAGTCTGCAATCCTAAACTCACTTACCCAGGAATAACCCCCACTGAACAATTAGAAATGTGTCTGCCCACAGTTTGCTTTGCAAATCAGGCAAATGAAGGCTAAAATAACTTTGTGTATTTCTAAGGATATGTCTAGAGATGCACCCATTTAAAGTTGTGTATTCATCTCTAAAGGCAAAGCACTACTGTTCTTCAAACAAATATCTCTCCCCATCCAAAGTTTCTGAGGACATTAACACTCACCTTATTTGTCACAGTCCCCCACTTAATGTCCACTTAAATATCCCTCATGTGTTGGGAGGGGCATGACTTTAGATTCATAAAATATAGCATCACTCATTTCTCATCAATTGCCTGAAAACAGCCCTATAAAAGACAGGCAACTCTTATTTTCCTCATTACTCTCTTTAGATATGCCTTTGCATAAGATTTGGGAAATGGCAGGCACCTCATGGCTGAGACATTTGCAAAAGGACTTATGGATTATAAGCACGTGTTCATAATTAGTGTGATGCACAGACTCAAAAGAAGTAGGAATTTTGCTTCCAGACAATGAATTATTAAACTTTAGGACTTTTGCTAAGACATAGAGTGTAACAGCTGCTGGCCAGAAACTCTCATTCCCAAAGTAGAGCTGGATAAAAAAAGGATGGGGCAAATGTTTTGCTTCCAAGGGCCACATGCCATGATAGGCAATGGGTTGGGTGGCCGCCCAGTCATGTGTGCACACATACGTATGCTTGTAGACAAATAAATTCATTTCAGTGCAAATGCACACTCCTTCATCCCTTTATATCTGCATATAGGCATATAACAGTTCAATTTTTCTTCCTAGGCAATATAGTCACAATCACTTCATTAGCCTGTTCATCTTATTGTGGGGAAGTACCGTCTTCAAGAAGAAAACAGCATGTGGGGGTCATAGAATTATAGAATTATGGAGTTGGCAGGGACCTATAAGACCATCAAGTCCAACTCCCTGCCCAATGCAGAAATCCGAATCAAAGCATATATGATGGATTGTTGTCCAATTTTCTCTTGAGTTCCTCCAGCATTGGAGGACTCACTGTCTCCTAAAATAACTGGTTCAATTGTCATACTGCTCTAACAATTTAAGATGTTTTTTCCTGATATTCAGACTACATCTGGTTTCTTATAACTTGCACAAATTATTGTGTTCAGTACTAGGTGATGATTGAAAACAGATCCTGCCCATTCTCTATATCAGGCATGTCCAAAGTCAGGCTCGGGGGCCAAATGCGGCCCATTTTCAAATTCTCAGCAGCCCGTGGCTTCTTCTCCCCACTGACTCAGCCTGTCACACATCCCTGCCAGCTGGCCACTCCTCATGCTGGATGGAGGCGTCAACCTGCAGTTTTATGGTTTGCCTGCCCTCCCTGCCTCTGTCCATCCCCCCAGCCACCTGTCCAGTCTACCCACCCCCAGCTCCATTGCTGCAGCATCCTCCCGCCTCCTTGCATGTTATAGAGACTTGTCCAAAGTCCGGCCCAGGGGCCAATTGAGGCTGAATGGTTGGCCCCCACACATTTTCACCTCACCAAATCTGGCCCTCCTTGCAAAAAGTTTGGACACCCCTGCTCTATATGAATATCTTTCAAGTTTTTGAAAAGTGCTATCCTTTTCTTAAGGATAAACATGCCCAGTTTCCCATCATCCCTGTTGCCTTTCTCTGAAATTACTCCAATTTTTTGACATCCTTTTTAAAGTGCAGTGTCCAAAACTGGATACAGTACTCTAGATGAGGCCTACAGCTCCAGGAATATTAGACTATCAGTGTTCTCACATTCCACAGTCTACAAATTAGCTGCATCATTTTATTGGTCTGCAGGGGGAAACACAGAAATCATGGAGATCATACTGAATCACATGTGTATCATAAAGGTCACTCTGAACACTAATGGTGACCCTGTTGTTTGCGGATTGGCTCCCATGCAACAGGGAAACCTATGAAAGAATAGGGAAGACAAACTAACAAAACAATTTGAAAAATCAGAACAAAGAAGGCATGATTTCCAGATGTTAGTGAAGGAGCTTCTGAAACATACTCTTTCCACGAAATCTGAAGTGAGGCATGAGCGAAAATTCTTCCAATGAACAATTGCCCTCCTATATAAAAGGCTGATATATAGAGTGGGACATTTCTACTTGATCTCCTCTGTTCCTGCCCAGAAATCATCCTAGATCAGTGGTGGTGAACCTTCGGCAATCCAGATGTTTTAGACTGCAACACCCAGAATTCCGAGCCTAGATTGCCAGTGACAAAGGACTGTGGGAGTTGTGGTCCAAAACCTCTGGAGTGCCGACGGTTCGCCACCCCTATCCTAGATGCTTATGGAAATGAGACTTCAACTAGCAGAATGGTTATCAGGGATCTGGAGAACCATAGTCCAAAATGCAGTTTTGCTACACTTGAGATGATTGATAAAGCAAGTTCCATCTCACATTATTTTTAGCAAAGATATGCCCTTTGTTCAAGCCAAAAAGTAGTTTTGTCTAGTTTTTTTTTCAGGAAATGGTAGAACATTCAGTCTTCAAACTTAGGGGAACTGTCAGTTACAGAAAAAAATGGCATTATTCCAAAATGCTTCCAAATATTCTAATGCTTTTCAAAGGCATCTGAACCTTTATAGCTCTTTATATCTTTCACTAGGAAGATTCTAAGATATTTCCTTTATTTCTTGGTTCACTTGAGGCCAAAAGCTTCAGAAGATTCATTCAGAAAGAGTTCATCTTTTGCATTTATCCTTCAGGGGAATGGAGATGTGTAGATTCTCACAGAAGCTGGAATTCAAACAGTGGTATGAAGACTTTCAGTCTTGACTGTTCAGAAAGTTTCTTATGCAACACTGACACAATCTGCTAATTTGACAGTTAAGCTTCTCAACATACTACTAGATCCATACATACCTTTGCATAATAGTTCACCATGAGGATGATAGGTCAAATTTCACAGGTATCAAATTGTTTCACAATTTCAGAAACAACAATTTCAGTAAAACATTGTATGCACTGATAGTATCCAACTTGCTGTACAGTCATCTCAACTATCTTCATCTCTTTGCTTACTATCATACACTGTGTGAACCATGGAGAAAAGTAAAGACCTCTACAGAATATCTGCTGCTTGAATTCAGCAGAATTCTCCGTTTGTGGCTGAGCTAGGTCCTGGTCATGTCTTGATAGGAATATTTCAATACATGGCATAAGCATATATACACAGCCATGGTAGATAAAATGGCTGCGCTCTGGGTCTATCTTTCGATCTGAGCCATGTCCTTTAATTCACCCCTCTCCTTTTCACAAACTGTAAGCACAAAGCACCACACTGTTTTCCCCCCAAGCCTGTGAGATAAACAGGATACAAACTAACGAACAAATACTTATCTATAGAACAATGGGGCCCCTACACTAGATAACCAGACATCCGTGCATCGATACGGGGCTGTCAAACGCTTTCCTGGAAAGAGTGGAGGGTTCCGAGAACTCCATGACAGGGGGGTGTTACAGTGCAAAATTGATAGTATTCTGTATGTGTGTAACAATGTGATGACTGTGTGTTTTTTGGAGTTTCTTTGTTCATTGTGGGTGTCTTACAGCGCCCAGATGTATCCTTGTTTTTTTGCTGATAAAGAAGGGGTGTTGACGAATGTATGCTATAAAGACTGTAAAAATTTTCATGTTCAGGGCCTCAGCTTTTCGAAGCAATTCGACTGAGTGCCCTCTTTGCAAAGAAGTAAAAGCGTTTCTCAATTGCACGAAACTTTGGCGTGGTTATTCCAGCTCTGGCTCAAGCGATAAGTGGCAGGTAACCCGGGGGGGAATCCCTTCATTTTGGGGGCTCGTGCCGGGATCGCCCTCCCTTCAGAGCCAGAGGCCAGACCGAGCGGGGCCGAACAGCCAGCGATTTGGGAAGATTTCCAGCGCGCACCTTTTCATCCTGAAAAAGGGGAATTCTTCACTTAACGTGGTGGTGGAGACGGACCGCTCGGGGAGAAACTGCTGATTGCCGGCTGGGGAAGAGTTCGTGAAGGAATTTGGTAAGGTTTGGGACCGGTCCGTGGGGGGAAGGAGAGTAATTCTCTGGGATCCCTAGGCTGGGGGGTGACCTCCTGGCACGTAAAGGGTTGGCAGAACGGTGGTTCTGTAGTTTTGAAGAGGGGAGAAGAGCAGTGCTCTAACACCTCAAGGGTTCAAGTGGGGCAGGAGACCCACTTGGTTTACGGCGGCAAGAAGAAATTCTCAGCTGTCAAATTTTTAGAATAGTAGAAATAAGGTTCTGGGTAGGCAGTGGGTTCCAGAACAGGTTGGGTGGTGGTTTGAAATGTGGGTGATTTGAGTGGCCACTGACCCAGTGAATCTGTGAGTGTGTGGAAGGTCAAGGCTTAGCATTCCTTCTGACCGAGTGGAAGCGGGCTACGCAGTTCCTGATTACGGGCGACCGTACAGGTCGTAGCCAGTATCGAGTGGTGCGTGTGTGAACATTGTGTGTAAAGTTTAGGAGCAGGTCCAGTGGCATTGTGTGGGAGAAATTTAGGAAAATTGCCTAAATAAAATTGTCAAAAAGCCATGGGGCAAGATTCAAGCAAGCCAACATCTCCCCTGGACTGTTTCCTGTTAAATTGGCACTCTGCAATCAGGAACTATGACTTTAATGCAGGCTTTATGTCAGATTGAGTAGCCAGTGTTGCAGACGGATTGGCCACCAGAAGGGACTTTTAATGAAAGTATCATCAGGCAACTGTGGTTAAAATTCTCAAAAACTGCCCTGAACACATTCCCTATATTGAAGTTTGGAAAGGAAATGTGAAGAAAAATCCTTCATGGATTCAATTTTGTAGAGAGTTGCAACCCCAAGCTAAGCTATTGGCTTTGAAGAAAAAGGAGGCAGCTTTAGAAAGCCGCCTTGAAGATTATGATGTCTTCACCCCACCGCCTCCTTATCTTGCGGCTATCCCTCCTGGGAATCCAGCGGCCCCCCCTTCCTGCAGCTTTGCCTTTGCAAGGCCCAGCACCCGTTTCCTTTCCAAAAAGATGATGATCTCCCCACACCAAAAGATCTTCCATAGCCAGGACCGTCAGGCAAACCTCCAAAAGATGAGCAAGAAACAGGGAAAAGGGCCCCCAAGAGTGATGAGGAAGAAGAAGAGGAAAGTGAAGAGGAATTCTGTCATAGAATAAAAGGAAATGTTGAATGGGGAGAAGCGGACTATCAAAGAGTGGCTGATTTAGTAAAGAAGTGCCAGGAATCGGTGGTGGAAGTAGGAAATCATGCTTTAGAGGCTGTAGGAGAACGAAATTGGACAAAGAGGCAGCGATATCCTTTAAGGGCGTATGATGTAGCAGGGAGACATGAGGAATTTCTTGAACAAAGGAAGATTGAGGACACAAGCAACGATTAAATGTAAGCAGGGTTAGCGATCCTAAGTGTCAACACAGACAGGACTCAGATGTCCCATTATGTAACAGGCACACGAATAAGAACTTTTAAAATGGGGACAGACCAAAGCAAATCATACACCCCTTTTTGATGTGCTTCATGGCAAACTGGAATTTAGCCACCAGGAAAAATGACTTTGGTATTAAATGAAACAGGAACGAATGTAATTTTTAAGAAGAACCCCTCTTGGCTAAGAGAATCCAGGACATTACCACCCTGAGTTAAGATTCCAGCCCTCAAGAAGGACAAAACAATTTTGGCCTGCTAGCAAAAGGTGTATGAAATTGCAAGAACACGATTAGTTAATTAATATAGGGAAAAAAATTCTACCAAATCGAAGACCCCGCCAGCTATTTTAAAAGGCCAAGGGAAATATTGATATTAGGAAGAATGTTTTTAGGTACTTAGAAGAGAGCAACATCCTATATGTTTTGTATAAATTAGGCTGGCTTGTTACACAACAAAATTTACCAGCCGAAGGGACATTTTAAAATAAAAACATCATAAGGCATTTGAGAACAACATTCCTTAAAAGATCAAGTCCCGTAATAGAACTTAGGAGGTGAAAAACACCTAAGAAACACTCTTTTTTAAAAAGCCAATCCTATGCCCTAAAGAAGCAGCAAGCAGTTTTAAACATCGATCAGTAAGCTGCATCCAAGTAAAAACTAAGTGATTCAGCATCACTCCTTAAAACTGCACCCAAACCCAGAGGAAGGAACCCGAGAAATGATGGAAGGACAAATAAGGAGAGATAGAAGGAAGAAAATGGAGAAAGGAGGTGAAGCAGAAAGGAGGAAAAGAAAGGGGGCATGAATGAATAGGAACGAGAAAGAACAGCTTGTGCCTTCTCCAGATGCCCAGATATAGGCACACGACATGATGAAAAGGCATTTTGCAGGAGAGATGGGGAAACAGGCAGCGCTAGATGGGAGCCCAGTATGTGCAACCCTGAATTTCATTTTTTTGTTGATGTTTTAGGAGGTATTTCCATCCCATGATAACTGCCTGACTATAGAGATCTTGAGGGGAGCCACTGTTTATTGTGTGTAGCACGGACGGATTGGCAGAGATATTATTTTTAAATTCTTCACAATCAAGAGCAGAAAATTTGAATCAGAGACCACGCCAACTCTGGCGGCTGGCAATATCCATGAGATATCATACGGAGAGTAGAATGAATGCCCTTTTCCTTTTCAAAAGCAGCTGAGAACCTTTGAGGAAAAACAAGGTAATTTAATTTAAAGCACAAGGAGATTCTCAGGAAAGATGTCCATTCCCTGCCACCAATATCCAAATCAAAACGTTAACAGAAAAAGCGCCAAGCTGTTATTTTAAGGACAGGGGAAGAGAGAGGGGGATTTTACCCACCAAAATCAGCGTATCCAGCCTCCCGTTTCGGGATGAAAAAGCAGTGTGTTAATTTTTTTGAACGATTTCCCAAGCTGTTAGACAAAGCTTGGAGGCAAAGCTTATATTTTGAACACACCAGTCAGGGGAATGAGTGCAAAATGTAGGAATAAAGTGATCCAAAGACAGTCGCGAAGCCAGTCTATGACTCTGACCTGTGATAACTACATGTGCCATAAGAATTTTTCCCAAGCAAACATTGAAGAAATTTAAGGACAACAAAATTAGAGACTATTTGTATACTTGCTAAATAACCGGAGACCCAGGAGAAGGTTTTTCCCCATTTCCAGCTAAAAGACTAACACAATTTTCCGTGCCACCTTAAAAGGAGAGAGGGGCCTTGCTCATTCAGCACAATCCACACGTTTTTTTTCATAGGCTTTTGGAAGTTCAAAAGATACAGGGATAATGAATTGACTTGTTATTTTAATGACTCTTTACAACTGATTCACCACAGGAGAATATAAGGACTATCTTTTTGCCCTAGGCGCCCAGCCATTGAAACCATTAAAATGCAAATTTGCCCAGCCAGCAGCTTTAACCCACACCTGGTCTTAAAGCTCCTCTGAAGGAAAATGAAGCCTTTTAAAATGGCCTTTAAATTTCTTCTCTTTGTGCACACAAAACTCCATGCAAAGGGCAAGATTCCCTATTTTTTTTTAAGAAAAGTTCATATGCTTGTTTCACGAAGTGGAATGCCACATTCTACAGGACATTTTTCCCCCCGAAACTCTCAGATGGACTGCGCTACCCTGTGCCATTGTAATCTGCACACAGTGTAAGCTGCAGATTGCTTGGCCGTTTGTATGTGTGTGTGTGTGTGTGTGTGTGTGTCAGTCTCTTTTTCCTACAGATGAACCCTGGGACGAGAGCTTTCCGGTATGCTGAAGAAGCCCATCCATCCATTGTGTCCGGGTCGAGTCGATTTGGGTAGGAAGGCTGACAGCGCTGGTCGATGCTAAATTGAGGACGTCTCTCTGTAAGGCCATTCGCCATTGTCACCCTCATCACTGCGCAGCATCGGACACTGCCAGACGGAGAGGGCCAAAGATGACCAGACCAGACCAGACCAGACCAGAGGGAACCAGCGCGGACTGGACTTGTGGACTTCGCATCTAAGCCCAGATGACAGCTTGAAACTGATTTCCAGGAAAGCTACTTCAGACATTGGGAGGCCAAAGTAAAATATTGGTCCTTCCTCTGTGTGTGCTTGTCAAGAAGTTCTTTCCAGAAGATTTGACTTTTTCCTTTCAGCTTTTAAACTTCCTGCCTTTTAAACCCATCCCCCACAAGAAGAGGAGGGAGGCGGTTTTACAGCGAGGAAGGTGAGCGGATTTGTTCCAGCTACAAGTCAAAGCCATATTTATTTTGTGCGAGACTATGCTTTAATGCATGTATTCTTCCTTCATTGAAATTTAAAGAGCTTTCTCTTTAAGCGCCTGGAACTATTGCAGTCAGCGAGGCAGCGAGCTGTCAACGAAGGTTCTATGAGCTGTAGAAAGCTCTGCAGCTGTCAAAGTTCTTAAAGGAGCCTCAGCACTTTTAGAAGGTGTCTTTTAAACTGAATTTAACTTGTTATAACTTTGGTTTATATGTTGTGAGAGTTGCCAATTAATAATAATTGGATGCAAAGGTTTAATAGGATGCTCAAATTAGTGGAAATGATTGTTCTTTGGTTTATTTCGATCTGTCTGTTTAGCTGCTGAACCTGAAGGTATAGAAGAATGTAAGCTTTGTGTTGTTGCAGCTACTCAGGGAGACAAAGTGGTAAACACTTTGGTTTATTTCACCCAGCGCCCAATAGAATGTCCACAAGCGGGTACAACGTGCCTAAATCAGGACAAGATGTATCACATATGTGAAACCTTGTCTGGAGAGCATCTTTGTTATAAGCCTGAGATCCCACACAGATTTAGGTACACGATTTGGGCTGGAATGCCTAGGACTAAAGTACCTAGAAGGGACAATCCAGAAGGTCTCTTTACTATATAAACTCCACTACTGTCCTAAAGAACAGTGGCAGGCGGGCAGTCATTTGGTTTGACGCCTATGATGCACTCGGAAAAGGCCTAGGAATTCGCTGTGGATCAGCTACATGGGTGAATGCATACAAGTCAAATGGCAAGTATTTGTGCTACCCACATGAAGGGGCCAGAACAGGCAATCTAGAGGTTTGGGACCCCTGTGGTTTAAACAAGTTTTGCAAAGGATGGGGATGTGTTTGTGCATATACAGAAAAAGGGTATGTGAACTAGAATCACATTTATGGTTTTATAATGGTTGTCAAACACTTATGTCAGTATAAGACACTAGTATATTTCACACACATACCCCCTCTTTGAAGTGTCTCACAAAATAAGGGGGAGGAAAGCTATTTTGTCAGTCTGAAACATGCATGGCCAAAAAGGGTACATGGCAGAACGTAAAAATGGCATAGGGCAGTCCCTCCCACATTTTTACTTGGACAAACACATATGAATTAGTTGGCCACGAATGGCATTTATCTTTATAGGTATTTGATTTGAAATGTGAACCTGGGAAAATGATGTTTCACTTACACTCCTATATATTAATGTAAACATACTGGACTCATTTGCTTAGAGTGGGATCCACACACTTTTCACAAAAGATGTGTTACCTTGCTTTTTTATGTTTATGTTTATGTAATTCTGTATGTTCTGCTACTATTCTTTGTTAGTCACTGACCTTAAGTTTATTGCTTTGTTGGATATTAAGAAGTATATTGTCTATAGACGAATTAATTTGCATACAAATTAATTGTCTAATTTGAAGAGGAGGGATTATGATAGGAATATTTCAATACATGGCATAAGCATATATACACAGCCATGGTAGATAAAATGGCTGCGCTCTGGGTCTATCTTTCGATCCGAGCCATGTCCTTTAATTCACCCCTCTCCTTTTCACAAACTGTAAGCACAAAGCACCACACTGTTTTCCCCCAAGCCTGTGAGATAAACAGGATACAAACTAACGAACAAATACTTATCTATAGAACAATGGGGCCCCTACACTAGATAACCAGACATCCGTGCATCGATACGGGGCTGTCAAACGCTTTTCTGGAAAGAGTGGAGGGTTCCGAGAACTCCATGACAGGGGGGTGTTACAGTGCAAAATTGATAGTATTCTGTATGTGTGTAACAATGTGATGACTGTGTGTTTTTTGGAGTTTCTTTGTTCATTGTGGGCGTCTTACAGCGCCCAGATGTATCCTTGTTTTTTTGCTGATAAAGAAGGGGTGTTGACGAATGTATGCTATAAAGACTATAAAAATTTTCATGTTCGGGGCCTCAGCTTTTCGAAGCAATTCGACTGAGTGCCCTCTTTGCAAAGAAGTAAAAGCGTTTCTCCGTTGCACGAAACTTTGGCGTGGTTATTCCGGCTCTGGCTCAAGCGATAAGCGGCAGGTAACCCGGGGGGGAATCCCTTCAGTCTGACAGCTGTATTTAGTCATAAGAAAAATAATCCACCAATTTTTGTGGTTAAATGTTTAATACTTCAGGTTCACTTTCATTGTCATAATTCAGTCCTATCCTCACAATGATAAGTGGCAGACACAGGCTGAAAAAGCAAGAGATGATGGCCAAATCAAATTCTGTGCCTTTTGCCAGATTCCACTCTGCTTAGATGTACAGTAACTTCCTACTCTTTCGTGGTTCATATACTGTGGTCCCACCATACCACAGGACTGCAGTATGTGAAAAAAGGTCCCCTGGGGTAAGGATAAAAAGCCTGTTTTGGTACTTACCTCCTGTACTTACCCAAGGACTGGTGCTGCCCCAAACAGGCCTGCAAGGGCCTTCCCAGGCCTATTGGAGGCGTCAGAAATGCTTGTCAGTGATCTGGGGGTCACTTCCAGTTTATTGGAAGTCACTTCCAATTCACACGGAAGCCCTTTTGGGACCTCCGACAGGTCTGAGAAGGCCCTTGTAGGCCTGTTCAGGGCAACGCCAGGCTGGGGGTAAATACAAAAGTCCCTAGTTAGGCCCCCCAGGCCTGACCGAACCTGCATCTGCATGTCGCAGATTTTCAGTTATCACAGGTTGTGTCAGGTCCCTAACCCCCGCAGTAGGGGGGGGGGGTCACTGTGTATGCAAATTATAAACACAACGGGATCCTTTCTAAGTCAGAACTTGGACTTCCACTACTGTATTAACTGAGCTCAACAAAGAGATACAAATCAAAAGATGCTTGCTCTGTGGTTTTCTAAATTACTCTTTAATGCCTTCAGAGAGGGAGCATTCACCAACTCTTGAGGTAATAGGTTCTTTTGTTGTACTACTCTAACCAGATGATTTACCTTACATTCAACTGAAATCTGGCTTCCTGTAACTTGAGCCTAGTGTTGTGTGCCCTGACCTTGGGGGTGATCAAGAGCAGATACTGTCCCTCCTCTGTATGACAGCCTTTCAAATATTTGAAAATTACTATCATATGAGTTATTTCAGTCTTTCCTCATAAGACTGGGTTCCTAGCCCTCTAATAATTCTTTTTTTCCTTCTCTAAACCTGTTTCAATTTGTCACCATTCTTCTTGAAGTGTGGTGTTCAGAACTGTCAAAGTACTCAAGATGAGGGCTAAACAGTGCCAAATAGAGGGGAAATAGTACCTTGTAGGACTTGGAGACTCTACTTCTAGCAATGCAGCCTAAAATACCATTTGCCTTTTTTTTACAGCCACATCACATTACCCCCACCACCACCACCACCAGGTTGAAAGAATAGGCAGGATGACTTAATGTATTGAAAACTCAGGCCACACTTTATTGGATAGTTACACATCATCACTTCTACTCCAGAGGGGGCTACCCGGTGCAGGGAACCATTGGAACCAGAAGGTCACCTGGGGACCTCTGCCAACAGCATTGTCAAGACGGGTGTGTCCCTAGGCCCCTAGTGGGGCATCCCTGTATGGCACCCCCTTGGCTGGCCAAAGCTATGTTGTCCCCCTCCCAGATGTGAGGGTGCCATCAGTGGCTGGTCCCTGCCTCAAGTGGGTTTCCAAAGCCTCCTCACCCAAGGTCTGTGATCTTAAGATATGCAGTGCCCTGGATTGCAGGAGCATAACTTGATAATTGATTGGGACTCACCAAGTGCTTCTGTTCCCTGCACTACCTGCCAGTGTGGCCGATCCCACCCTCCCTACCCAATGCCAGTGTGGGATAGGCAAAAAAAAAAAAAAAAAAAAAAACCTGCCCTCCCTCAGTCAATATGGGGAACAGGGTAAAATCCCTATCCATCCCTCGAAGGTGTCCATGTCGAGCCACACTAGCATTGAAACAAAGCGGTGGGTGGGTGAGTCGTCGCATGTTCTGAAAGAGGCCGAAGGGGTGGGTGAAGCCCCTTATAGGATCACTCAAGGTTCACTCAGCTTTCCATCCTTTCAAGGTCAGTAAAATGAGTACCCAGCTTGCTGGGGAGGGGGGAGGGCAAAGTGTAGCCTGCATAGTGTAATTAAAACTGTAAACCACCCAGAGACTACTTGAAGTGGTATGGGGCAGTATATAAGCAGAACACTTTGCTTTATATAGGGCTTCACCCCACCCCTCCCCAGGCCTCATGAGGCCTGTGAAGCATGCATCTCATGCCACTTTGGAGGAGGGGGGGGCAATTGCACCCTGGCACTGGACCATACCAGCAGTGGGGCTAGCCTCTGTTGGCTCATATTCAGCTTTTGAAGTACAATTCCAAGATCCTTCTTCCCTGTAAAATTGCTTAGCCATGTATCCTCCATTTTGTAACTATGCATTTGATTTCTTTTTCCTCTCCCCGTTGAATTTCATTATGTTGTTTTCAGCCCTGTGCTCAAGCCTATCCAGATCATTTTGAACGTCTTTTTCTTCTTCTAGGGTATTAGCTATTCCACCCAAATTTTGTGACATCTACACATTTTAGTAGAATTCCCTGCACCTCCTGATCCAGGTCATTGTTCCAATCCAGATTCTAACCAGACCTCATCTTGCTTAGTTTCGAATGATCAGATGAGATTAAGTGTGATGAAAACTAACAGAATATCTTGTAAATATCCTTATTAGAAAATGTATTTTTTTCTATTGAGGGTAGAAATCAGGTCCTTTGAAAGTGAGTTGGGTGGGACAAAACATACAAAAGTCTCCACAGCTACACAACAGTGCTTGCTGCAACTAAATCTATCCCACCCCACTGACTAATCTGTTAAAATGACACCAGCCATGTATTTTCCATTTGGATCCCCAATTAGGAGGTTCCCCCATGTACCCTGATAAGAGCTTGAGCTACAGGTTAGCATTAGCCGGCAAGACAGCTAAGGATTAAAAGCCATTTTCAGCCCACTTCATTAAGCCACACAGCTTCATTTTCCTAACTCACCAGAGGTTAAAGACAATCACAGCTTTCTTTCTCAAGACAGAACGGGTGTGTTAATTAATTTAAAAGAACATTTTTTAAAAAACAAGGCCTCCGTAAAAATGTTAGGCTTTGTCGCATCAGAACTGTCTGAAGCCCTTTCTGTCACTGATAACAAAAGGGGGAGGAGAACTTTTAGGATCAGCTACAGTTGGACCACCGTATCCATGGGGGAATCAGTTGTGGGGGCCCCGCAGATAGAAAAATGCTCTTATCCCAGTTGATGGTGATGACAGGGGTAGTGGGTGCCAGGGTGAAAGCTTTTACTTCTGACCCCCCCCCCCCCAACACTGGGTAGTGCAGTGGCAGTGGCGAGGAGGGTGGTCGTCATGTGGCAGTGGTGAGGAGAAAAAGGAGAGGAAGAACATCCTTCCCCCACCAGCCCTGATCGACCAACTCCTCTCCACTGAGAAGCCAAAAGGGTTACCTGGGGATGGAGCAGGCTTCATAGCCAGAGCAGGATGAGAGGTCACTTTTTGCCTTCAGCTGGGAGGCACAAGAGGACCCCCAAGTGAAAGGTGTGTGTGTGTGTTATGGGGTGGGTGGGAGTTACATGGCTGCTTTCCTGGAGCTGAGCATGTGGGGAAAATGTCCAACTTCAGGCTGGGCACTTCTCAAGTATTCGGGAACAGTCCCCTAGGAACCCCCTCTGTCTCCCTGTCCGTCCTCCTGCTTTGTGTGCATGTTGCATTGCCTGTGGCGGCGGCAAGGGGAAAAAAAAGAAACAAAAAACTTCACCAATGCTGCCAATTAGAGATGGGCACGAAATGAAAAAAGATTGTTCCGTTATTCATTATTCATTTTGTTACGTAATGAAACGAATAACGAAAATTGTGATGAAATTGGAATGAACTGAACAGAACCACAAAAATTAGGTTCATTACGTTTTCGTTTTCATTAATGGTGATGCACAATGAAATGAGCTGTTTTTAAATGTTAAAAAACACCCTGAATATCCATAAAAACCCAGCTATAATTATTTATTCTGCCTGATAATACCTACCAGGGGGGTTGGGGTCCTTAAAATGTGCATTTATGTCTTTTCTCAGATCGCTGTATTTTTTTCCTTTAAGGGGAGTTAGGGGACATCAACCCAAAATGGATCCCAGATGCCTAATATTGATTTCTTGGGTATTAAAAGGCCCGGACATCTGTAAAAATGCAGTGATAATTATTTGAAATTATTACCTACCAGGGGGTTGTGGTCCTTAAAACGTTTGTTTTTGTCTTTCTCCCATCGTGATGTATTTTTTTCTTTTCCCTTTAAGGATGACACAAAATGGATTCCAGCCACAAGATGGATGCAAGCCATGTGATGGGATCATGTAAATTCTTGGACAATATCAACCAATAGCATGCCCAGGTTGCAGACTGGGTAGGTGTGGCAGCCACAGAGGGCATAAAAAGCTTTGGCAGCCCTCGTCCTCCTTGCAGTCTGCGGTGGGAGTTAGGGTGGGATTGCTGTCTCTGCGACTCATTACTTTAGGCCAGCCAGGCAGGTGTGTGTCTCTGTGTTCCTGCTGGCTGCAGCCTGGCTCTTAGGGGAGAGAAAGAAGAGATTTCTCTTGCAGCCTCCCTGTGTGCGTGCGTACCTCTCAGTGAGTACCCTCCCCTGCCCCGCAGTGCAGTCACTCTGTGGCTGCCTTATGCCCTGGGCAATGCCCACCGCTGCCTTTGCAGCCTCCCTGCGTACCTAGTCTATACTGTGTCTCTGCCAGCATCATTTGTTTTAGTGTTTTCCCTCTGGTCTGGGGCATTGGGGGACGTCGGCACACGGAAATGCTTTAAGTCACGCAAAAAGCGGGTAAAAATGAAAAATGAAAAACGGAAAAACAAAATGAAATTTTTTCAAAAAATTCATGAAAAATGCAAACAAACCGAAACGGACCTGCAATGAAAAACGAAAAACCAAAATGTCATTTTTTTCGATTTGTGCCCATCTCTACTGCTAATGTCCACCCATCCTCCTTACCTTCTGCCTTGGACCTGTCTAACAGCCACTGGTCACCAACTGCTGGTAACTGAGTCCAGAGTTGCTGAATCAGTGGGTGCAGGGGTTGTAGTCTCTTCTTTGAGGCAACTTTGACATTATGTTCTGAAAAATCAGCAGTAAGGGATGGGAGAGAAATATAAGCAATGTAGGCATTTTCACAGTTCTGGTACCAGATATGAAAGAGTGAAAGCCCTGTTCACTGATAAATTGTGCACACAAGTAAGAATCCACATGACATGACAGTGTTATATTTGCTACTTCTACACTCACTGTAAATCCATTCACCCTCACTTCTGCACTAATGTGGCTGTCTGTGGGAAATCTACAAAAGGAATCCTAGTTGGGAAATAAATTAGCACAATTATGAAATTATTCTCTCCTTGCATCAAGAAGGTAAACTGTAATAGATGCTGCTTTATTCAATAGAGTTTGATTATTTATTTATTACATTTATATACCACTCATCTAGTGGCAATCTGACTGGATAGCTTAGTGGCTTAGGTATCAGACTGTGGAGACAGAGATTGGGAGTTTGATTCCCCAGTGTGCAGCTTGCACAAGGAGAGAGAGAGAGAGAGAGAGAGAGAGAGAGAGAGAGAGAGAGAGAGAGAGAGAGAGAGAGAGAGAGAGAGAGAGAGAGAGAGGGAGGCAAGCTGGACTGTCCCAGAGTCACCCAAAAGAAGGGAACGTGGACCACTTCTGAATATTCTGCACTTAGAAAACCCCAAAAAGGTCACCGTAAGTCAGAATTGACTTGATGGCACATTATTATTAATGTTTATCTAGTGGCAAGCCATTGTACTGGGCAGATCACAATACGTAATATAGCTCCCCACCATACACACACCACATTAACCCAACAAATATATAATTCCAATAAAAGAAAAAACCTTGATGGTGATAACTAAACAAATGCAATGTTTACACATAAGGGGGTCAACAAATCTATCGGGGGGGGGGGGAGATATTGTTGAAGGCCTCTTTAAAAAGCTCAATTTTAACAAGATGCTTGAAGGTTATGGGAGGTAGCCTGGTGTACTATGTCAGCTATCCCACAGCCAGAAAAAAATGGCTCAAAACAAAACCCAGCTTTTCCCTGGTAACGGTCACGTGGTTGTACAGGCCGTTCCTGTGTCCTCATGACTGCACTTTCAAGAACAGCCTCTTTTGTGTCCCCACGACTCGGTACCACAACAAAGTGAACAAACTAGGTATTAGCAAAAATAAAATAAGTGCATGCTCTTTCAGGGCAGCAAAAATGACAAAACAATTAATAATCCACAAAAAGACAGTATAATGTGGACGAAAAGATTTAGAAGCTGTTTTTCCGAGTCACCACAGACGTCTATACCGATTGAAAAGCCACATCGGAATTGAGACAAATTTTTACTACCTCTCGATTTGGTACTTGGAAAACTTGCTGGGTCACGCTGAAGTGGGCATGGCCACACTTTATTTTTCAAAAGGCCCACTGGCCATGGGGACACGATTTTAAGGAGCCACATTTTCTTGCAGTTTGAAGCGGTTTTTAGTGGTTTTACTATATGTCCACAGGATGAGAAGAACTGGTAGCTAGAATAGTTGATCTTATGGAGATATGCTCCTTTTAAGGATCACGAGTATTGATGGAAGACATTTCTGCCTTCTCAAAAGTCAGCTAGTTACTCTACACATGCTAGGGATTTGTGGGAATATACATGTATTTTGCTGTTCTGTGTACTTTGGCATAGAGACTGTTCACATAAATTACAGAGGCCTTGATGAAAAAAAAAGTGCCTCAGAAGGCTTGAGAATTCCTCACTGAGATGTGCCACCAAGTTAAAGGAGCCACATTTTGAAGAAAGAAGAATGTGATATTATTTCAATCAGCAAGGCAGATCATGAATTTTCCAAGACGTTGTCCCTCAAGCATTTCTATTTCATTGTGATAAGGGGTGGAAAAATATCATTTTCTCTTTCATCTGAAGACGGATTATTCTACCAGGATGGATGCCTGATCGGGAGGAAGGCAAAACCTTTGAACGTTGACCATATTTTCATATTACAACGTGCCTTCCACCTTCTGACCTTCTGAAACCTAAACACATACTGATCCTCGGCATTATTACTGAGATGGCTCCAAAGATTTTACTACAGCACGAAGCCCTAGTATATAAAACTCTAAACACAAAACTTTTAAGAATTCAGTAGGCAGTAGCTTCTTATCTCTTGTTTGCACCTGAATTTCATGGGGAGCTGTAAAATCTGCTTAGGTCAGATATTCCGTCTGGTCCTGAGAGGAAAAGATGAAACTGCATGTCTGAGGAAATCTTGATAAAGCATGGGGTGGAGGTGAGAGGAATGACTCCCCTCTTTCCCCCTGCTAAAATGGCAAGAGAAAGCTCTCCACCATTTTAAGAAGATTTCTCTCTCCAGGGGTCTAATCCTTGCTAAATTGACTTAAGAGTTAAGAGATTTGCCATTTGCTTTACTATTCCTAATACAAAGCCGGATCATTTAATGTAAGTAGGTTTAATTGCATCTTGCCTAGCAGTTCTGCAATAATGGTGATCAAATGATGTTGAATTGTCTGTTCTCAAGTTTCTTTTAAAAATAAACAAGAGGTTTTTGACTTTAAATCCAGCAACACAGGGAACAGATTAAGAAACATGAAGAGGAGAGGCATTTGCAAAAGAGAATTGGCATTCCTGAAAGACATGATTTGTGATTATAACAGGTTGCAAAGTTTGATGGTGGCACCAGTGCTGATGGTAGTGATGAGTCTGTCAGTAACCAGCTGAAGTGCTTTGTTAGCATGTGAAATAGAGATGGGCACAAATCGAAAAAAATTTGTGTTTCAGTTTTTTTGTTTTTTGTTTAGGGGTCCATTTCAGTTCGATTTTGTTTTTTGTGAATTTTTGAAAAAAATTGTTTTCTTTTTTCATTTTTCATTTTTCATTTTTCATTTTTACCCGCTTTTTGCGTGATTTTTAAAGCATTTCCATGCGCGGGCGTCCCACAATGCCCCAGACCAGAGGAAAAACACTAAAAAAAGTGGATGCTGGCAGAGACATAGTATAGACTAGGTATGCAGGGAGGCTGCAAAAGCAGTGGCGGTCGTTGCCCAGGGTGCAAGGCAGCTGCAGAGTGACTGCACTGCGGGGCAAGGGAGGGTACTCACCGAGAGGTACGCATGCACACAGGGAGGCTGCAAGAGAAATCTCTTCTTTCTCTCCCCTAAGAGCCAGGCTGCAGCCAGCAGGAACACAGAGACACACACCTGCCTGGCTGGCCTAAAGTATCGCAGAGACAGCAATCCCACCCTAACTCCCACCGCAGACTGCAAGGAGGACGGGGGCTGCCAGAGCTTTTTATGCCCTCTGTGGCTGCCACACCTGCCCAGTCTGCAACCTGGGCATGCTATTGTTTGAAGTTGTCGAATTTGCATGATCCCATCACATGGCTTGCCTCCATTTTGTGGCTGGTGGGGCGACATGCATTTAGTCATCCTTAAAGGGAAAAGAAAAATACATTGTGATGGGAGAAGACAAAAACAAACGTTTTAAGGACCCCCCCCCGGCAGGTATTATCAGAGAGTATAAATAATTATTGCTGCTTTTTTATGGATGTCCAGGGTGTTTTTTAACATTTAAAACAGCTCATTTCATTGCGCGTCACCTTTAACGAAGAACGAAATGTAATGAACCTAATTTTCGTGGTTCTGTTCGGAATGAGAAAAGCTAGATTGGAATGAGCAGAAATGAAGCTTTCAAGAATGGTACCTGTCCTTTTCTTCAGGAGAAGAAGGTCACATGCTTTTTAAAAATGGCTATTTAGGTCATTAAAATAAGCAGGGGAGGAACAGATTAAAATAAAATTATACAGGCTTCTGGGATTTGACAGTCCATACAGCCTATAGGTTATACCCCGAGTGATGATGTGATCTGATGGCAAGCTAATTAGGAGAAGGTGCAAGCAAAGAGAAGTAACTCATGACCAGGAGCTACAGAAATGAGGCATCCTACTCACATATTAATTACATGTGCAGATCAAAGACCTGCCTCCATCATTATTTACTTCCCCTGTATGTGGAGAGGACAGTGAGTCTGAAGAGGAACATCTTTTCAATCTGACAGATCCTGTCAATTAATGTAGTTTTGACAAAATGTCTGTAACATGGTATTTAACAGATTCATAAAATGGTTTCTGTGTAAAATGCATAGTTATTTGCTAGACACAGGTGTATGGAATAACCTCATGAAGCGGTCAGAATGACTATGCCCAGGTGCCATGGATAATCACTTAATACTCATGTGATTGATCTAAACTATGTTGCAAATGTGTATAAAAGGCAGCATTGAAATCCTTTTACTTTGAGAATGCTTTTGGTGATATATCAGTTTTCCCACTACTCTGTATATATGCTGTGTGTCTTATCTTGATGCATATTGTGTAAATATGTAATATAAGCTTTTATGCAAAGTTAATTTGTCTCCCAGTTCCAATATGTATATTGCAATTATCGTTCCACACCACTGTGCTACTCTGCAACAGCAGCGTGGTGTGGGGAGGGCAAGGGGTGGAGCGCCCCTGGCATAGCAATTAGGGGACATCAAATCACCTACTGCCCCCCTGCCACCACCCAAAGCCATCTCTAATTACTCCTGAGTAAAGGCACAGATGTGCCTGGTGTGCCCCGGCCGCCCCTCACTGCTGCCGCTGAATTCGGCCTCCCCTCCCCGAACCTTGCCACTGCCCTGGCCACAGGGGTGGCCCAGCTTGGCACCTCACCCACCTGGCAGCATGTGAATGGCCCCAAGGGTGTGCTGTTGTTGTGCCAGGCCATGGAGGGGGAGCAGGGGGCATGCCGGCCAGGGCTGTTGCTGCTGCTACTAGAGGTAGAGGGCACTGATGAGCTTGGAGCTGTCCAGAGGGGGGTTGAGTGGGCTTGACGGGGTGGCCTGGCCGAGCCCGGTGGTCTTCTTGCCAGTGGGGGTGCAGCCACCATTTCCTGCTCTGTCCAAGGTGGTGGTGGGGCGGGCTGGCATCGTAGGAGGAGGGGGCGCCCTCTGGGCACCTCAGGTAGGCCAAGGGGCAGTGGTGGGGGGCTCGCTCTGCCGTGTGTTGAGGGGGTGCAAAAACTAACTTTTGCGCCTGGCTCTAGAAGCCCTAGCTACGCCTGTGCTCTGTAAGTTGTCTAAAACGCATTTAAACCTCATTCATTTATTGTAACAGATCCTATTGAGCTTAGTAATGTGTGGGCTTCTTGAGGGGTATACATTCCATCCATTTGTGTCCATGGTTCTACTAGATTCAACCCTATGTTTGTGTGGTAAATTCACATTGGACTGAATATTGTCTGATGATCCATATTCTTTATTATAGGTACTGAACTCTGCATGGACTGATTCAACATCTACAAATCCAGTGGATGACCAGCTGAACTGCCTCTGAATGGATAGACACAACCTTGTGATACATCTCAGTGCAGGTATGATTCTGTCCAGAATTGCAAATTCAAAAACTGGACCTGAATACCTGGCAGAGCAAATCTCTCAGAGATCAACTGAGGCCCAACCTACTAGAATGTCGTGGGTGCTCTCACGTCTGGTGGCCATGCTCAGAGAGGCTCAGAAAGCGGTCACCTGCAACGGAGCCTTCTCTGTAGGTGGCCCTGTGCTTTGGAACCATCTCCCTAGTGAGTTGCGCCTTGAACAGTCCCTGCCAGCCTTCAAAAAAGCCTTAAAAACCTGGCTTTTTCACAAGGCTTCTGACGACCTTTAATTTAATTTTCCCCTGTATTTTGTCCCGCCATCTTGCCAAATAACTCTTTTGTTGTTGTTGTTGTTGTTGTTGTTGTTGTTGTTGTTGTTGTTGTTGTTGTTGTTGTTGTTGTTGATGATGATGATGATGATGATGATTTTGTAAACTGCCCGGAGTTCCTTCGGAAGATGGGTGGTATATAAATAAATAAATAAATAAATAAATAAATAAATAAATAAATAAATAAATAAATAAATACTGATGGAGCCATTTACTTAAAAAGTTTCTTTCACAACCTGACTCCATGCCTTTGCTGACAGCTCACTGTTCACATTTTCCCCAACTGTCTTTCACTGTCTGTGAACTTTTCACCCATTTCCAATATTTTAATTATCTCTTTTACAAGATGTTTGTGCCCAGTCAATCAGTCAATGTCTGAATAATTCCTTTATATATCTCTACAGCATTACATAAATGGTAATTACTATTTTTCTCCCTTGGAAGCATGATATTACCTGGTTTCTCTGGAGACCATAGCAATTATATTAGATTACATTAGAAGAAACAATGTAGTTGCAGATAATGTTATGTAATAGTGCAATCTATTAGACAGAAATGATTTCAACCGTGAAATAAGAGGTGTAACTACACTCTCTTTTCTGGATACCAGCCGGAGTTCTTGGAATACTGTTAACCAAGTTCATATATGTATACAACTGTATGAGCTTGCCTAATGGTATTCTAGGAACTCATGCTGGTATCCAGAGAGTGCATTTATACCTCTTATTTCCCGGTTCAAATCATTGCAAAGATTTAGAGTGCATACATATATGGAAGATAAAGACATTTTTAAGATTATGGATATAAATAGTAGAAACTATACATTCTTGCCATTAACAAATGCAGCATACCTCTTAATATCAGTGCCTTGGGAATACATATGTGAAGATTTTATTACACTCAAGAAATGAATGGAGCATGTCCTGCTGACAGCTTCCTACAGGTACTTGCTGGTAGAGATGGGCACAAAATGCCAAAATGGTGTTTCGTGGTCGTTATTCGGGCCCCGGGGCCCGCTTTGTCTCCGTTTCTTTGTTTTTCAGGTGCAGCAAGCTGCGGCCACAGGGAGCTGTCCCAGGGCCGGGCGCCACCACAGCCGGTGACATGCAGGCCGGGAGAGATTCAGCACTGCCCTCCCTTGGGCCCCCTCCCCAAGGACTGATGCACTGCACTGACCACCCCCCCATCGGGTCGCTACCCCGGAGCTCCGTGCAGCACTGCCCTAACTGGGGCCCTTCTCCCCGGGAACCACTCCACCCTGGGAGCCACTGCCCTGGCAGACCACCGCCCCGCCCCACCCCGGCCTAGACCCAGGAAACATGTGGGGGTGCCTCTGCACTCCCCCCGTGCTCCAATGACGCCATCCATCCAGCTTCCGAGCCAGCTGCACCGTCGCTGCTTCGCCACGTGGCCGACATCCTGGAGCCCAGCCCATAAGTGCTCAGATCCCATCTCTTCTTGCGAGACCGGCAAAGTCTCACCTCGGCTCCGGCGGGGAGGGGGCAAAGAGGCTTCACCAGGCCCAACCCCCTCTCAATGCCCTCTGCTTGTTGAATGACAGCCCAGTGGGCTGTCATTCACCAATCGGAGATGGCTGGACAGGGGGCTGGGATCCCGCCCCCTCTCGCCGCCCTCCACTGCTCCATTTTTCATCACGTGAGCGGCGTGATGACAGTAACGGAAATGAACAGAATTGAAGAAAATTTTCATGGTTCTGTTTGGTTCGAGCCTGCCCCATTGCAACAGTCGTTATTCGTACTATTACGTAATGGAACAAATAATGGATAACGGTAACAAAAAATGGTTGTTTCGTGCCCATCTCTACTTGCTGGACCATTATGGGAATGGCATACTGGAATTAGGGATTTGATCTCATCCAATATGCGCCCATGATTACATTTTGATGTTCATCAGTTTTTCCTCCACTAATGTCCAATTCAAATACAAGTGCAACATACACAGAAACATAATTCCCTGTGTATCATCTGAGCTGTGTATGGGTGTGTTATGTTACATATGTTATAACAGAGGTACAGTAATATGATGTATTAAATAATATTAGAAGTATGTGTGAAGAATGATTGATGGGTGTGGAATGTCACCAGCAGATAGTATGTATTTTGATCTAGATAAAGTTTCCATAAGAAAATGAGGGGGAGGTTTGTTTGGAATTGTGTGATGTAAGTAATTTTGACAGAATTGGAGTCAAATCACGCATTCATGAAAAGACACTTTTTTGCTAATGCAGCACCTTTCTTCCAGATAAAGAATTCCTTTGAGGTTCTATGCCTTAGCAATCAGACTTCCAAATGATGCCTATATTTACCTCCAGCATGGCCAATCACAAAACAAGGTCAAAGTAATTTGTGTCATGAAGAAGGAGGCATGCCCGTTCTAGGATAAACAGAGATAACTCTTAATTAATGTTTCTTGTTTGAGCCTAAGGTCACGGTCATACTTGCATTTTCTCCGTAGTTTCCCTTCAGCTAATTGTGCATAAAAAGATCGCATCCTAACTGCAAAGAGAAGTAAATTCCAGTCCCGTCCGAACACACCCCTTGAACAACAGTTTCAGTGAAGTTTCAATAACCACCGCTAGGGGTTAGATTTAGAAACTTCGCTCGAAACTGCTTACTTATTTGCTTCTGTAACCATGATAGGACACAGAAAATATGCAGTAAAATCAGTTGTTCCCCTTTTTCGACAGCTTAAACACCACGGGGGCTTGGAAAGGAGAGCCGGAAAGGGGTTTTGTGTGAAGTAGACAGGTAGAGACAGAACCAGAATAGGAAAATATGACGCAGAAGAGAGGACACTAAGTGCACATTAAAAACCACATGACTGCCCAAAAAATATGCATGAAAGATATATATGTAGAGAACGCTGGTGTGACCATGGCCTAAGTTAGGGACTGAGAATTAAGGAGGATAAATGGGAATTATAAAATGAGTGAGAAAGACTGTAGGTAAAGGGGGAGATTGTGTATGTAGGTACAACTTAGACCTATGGCATGAAACTATTTCCAAAATGTATCTGTAACAAGGTATTCATACGTTAAAAGCTGGTAAGGAGCAACATATAGATATATGGCACTGTAGTTCTCTCTGCAATTAATAAAATAATTTGCCAATACTGATAGAGCTGAGCCTTCTGTGCCCTGGCAGAAAGGTGAGCTTCCCCTGATAAAGCTCCTGGTGACAGAAGTACCTAAATAGAGTGTGTGAAAACAATTTTTGTTCTTGTTGTTCTTTGATTTGGCTCTGCTTGATTTGCTTTGATATTGTGTGGAGCAGTTTTAAAAGTTGTGTTCAACGGTAGGGGAGAAACAGTCAAGAATCCTACCGCTGTTTGTGTAAGGGTTGTATAATTTGTCCCAACTAATGGATGGCATGCCAAAACCACATCTCATTCACATGCCCGGTCACATATCCAACAGTGTAACCAGGGGGGTGCCCGGTGCTTTTTCAGTTGGCCCCAATTAAGTGACAGCCAGTTATACAAACCTTGTGGATTCACCAACAGAATGCTAGCCATTAGAGATGGGCACGACTTAGGGGTATTCCCGTTTCCGTTTCCGTTACTCGTATCCGTTACTCTACGGAAACTGAAACAGGAATTACTCCACCAGAATTCGAGCTCGAACCGACAAACGAACAACTTGGTCTGATTTGTCGTGCTCGTTACTTGCATCGCGCAATGCCAAGCGGCACAGAAAAAAAGTTTTTAAAAGTTAAAAAAACCCCGATTAGGTGCCCTAAAGGTAGGCGAAAACTGCTTTCTGAGGGCACCTTTTTTAACTTTTAAAAGGGTTTTTTTCTTTGCCGCGGGGGTGGCCCCACGCCATCCGCTGCCTTGGCTATTGACAAATCTGACCAAAATTGTTCGTGCTCGGTTTGAGCTGGGAGTCTGGCATCCATTTGCCATGCGTAGTGGGGGGATCCAAAATGGCGACCGCAATATTTTTTTTGAAATCGTTGCCCAAAACCCCACCAAAGCACCACAGAAAACATGCGAAAATTAGCTGTTCCCCTTTGCTTCGACAGCTTTTTACAGTAGCTTGCAGTGGGTTTTTCTTGAAAAAGGGGAAAATGTCTAGACCGTTGAACCATTTTATTTTATTTTGATTTTTTTACACCTGCACATTTGCAATGAAAACCTCGCCCATGGGAGTAGACCATGCAAATATTTCCACCAATCGCATGCCTAAGTTGGCCAGGAATTATAAAATGACCACAGAGACTGTCTGGGATGTGGGAGATCGGGCATAAACAGCCCACTTAATCGTATGCCATGATACTATTTCCAAAGCCTAACCCATACGCCAGGTACACTGTACTTCTAAGTGGGTCAGAGAGGCACCCAGATATAGGTACAGTTCCCCAATACTCACCCTAACCCGATACTGTAACTAGCCTAACCCTAGCCGTTGCGCAGAAACCCATCTTCCCCTAAGCCAGATCTACTTGCATTGCACTACATGCAAGTATGTGAGACACAGCGGGTGCTTGTTGTTCTGCCATTCCGCTCTGCTTGATTTGCTCTGGCTGACCCCTGCAGCTCCCTCCAAGTTGAGTTCCCGCTACCCCCTCCCCAAACCAGAATACTAACGCTGTTTGAAAAAACAAAAAAACTTGAACCGACTAATGGATTTTGCAAAAAATTTTCATTCAAAACGGAAACGAGCCAAAACGGAACCACGGGGGTGCCCGACTAACGACAACTCGAAAAAAATTTTTTTCAAGTCGTGCCCATCTCTACTAGCCATCATGTACTACCTGCCTTCCAAACAGCATGCAGCTCCTCCAAGCAAATCTTCCTGTGAAGTAGAGGATTGATGATGATTCTAAGGAGAAGCTTGAAAACAAACAAAAGCAGACTGGTATAAATTGAGAAGAAAGCTTGGGGAGGAGTTTCTCCTGTATATAGAGGGATTATAATGAAACACTTATTTTATCTCTGCAAGGTTTTTAATGATTAAGACTTCCATGAATGTACTTGCCCCCACCCCCCAGGTTGGAATAAGTAGGCGAGACAGTTGGGTTGAAGAATTGGGCCACTCTTTATTGAAGCTTAACATTGTTCATTTGTCTGAAGGGGGGGACTGCTGTTATGCAGGGAACCATTGGCCCTGGGGTCACCAATTGGACCCCGCCCAAGGGCATTGTAAGGTGGGGGCGAATCCCACAGTCCCTGGAGGGTTCTGTTCAACTTTGTCTCTCCCCGGGCCAGCTGAGCGAAACCTTTCCACCTCCTGGGGCAGAGCGCCATCATCTGGCTGGTCCCTTGCCCCATTTGGGTTTCAAATGCCTCCTTGCCCCAGGCTCTCTAATCTGAGGATCCGCAGTGTCTGGGGGTCGATGGCCTGTTAGTCAAGAATTTAAGACTCACCTAATGCCTCAGTTCCCCATACTACCTGCCACGGCCATGGGCAAGCTCAGTGATGGCCATGCCTCCCCTGGAGGCCCCTTAAGTCTGCCTGCAGCCCCCTCTGCAGGTCATCCAGGAACAACTTGAGGCCCTCATCCGAGAGGTGGAAACCATTCATCCAGAACAGCTCAGGTTTGTTGGTGCTGATGGTTGGGTGGCCGATGACCACCTCGCCAGCTCATAGTATCATCCTGCAGAACTTCCAATTCATGCCCCTTGTGCTCCAGCCACCCAGGCCCTGCTGGGTAGTACCAAATTATTATCAAATCCAGGTGCCAGTTTTGCCAGAGCTGCAAATCGTTCAGGATGGCATTGAATAGGTCCTTGCCTGGTGCGCATCCCAGGTCGTTCCCTCCTGCGTGGAGCACCAGCAGGCCTTTCAGCCTGCCCTAGGCCAATCTCAGGGCTTCTGGCATCACTTTGTCCCAAAGTATTCCCCTTCATCCCGTCCACTCCAAAATGCCGCACAACCCTAGGCCAAGGCGCGTTCCCCAAAGCAAAGTGTTCTGCTTATATACCGCCCCATACCACTTCAAGTAGTCTCTGGGTGGTTTACAGTTTCATTACAGTATGCAAGTTACACATGCCCCCACCCCCAGCAAGCTGGGTACTCATTTTACCAACCTCGGAAGGATGGAAGGCTGAGTGAACCTTTAGCCTGCTACCAGGGATTGAACCCCAGGTCGTCAGCACAGTTTTACCTGCAGTACAGGCATTTAACCACTGTGCCATGAGGCCCCAGGCTGAACACGCTGTATACTTCACTGCCCAGTAAATGAAACTGTTGCTGATAACCATCACCCGGCGGCATGGTACCCTGTCCTTTGTCCCTTGAATGGAAAACAGAGAACAGGATGGCCAGCGGTGCAGCACTAAAACTTCAGCAGGGGGCTGACATATGCACAATAGCACTGTGGCACCCAGCAGTCCATTAGCTTAATTTCTGTGGGGTGGTACCCCTCTGTGGCCAGTGTGGAAGCAGTGCCAATGCTAAAGGAATGGGTGGCACGTCTCAACCTTGGTTAAAGCCTGGGTAGTAACCCTTCAGAACTGGTACTTCATCAGGGGTGTCACATCCCGGTGTTGGAATAGGTAACCTGTAGCCTCCCCCCAAAGGAGGAGATATTGGTGCAACACCCTGACTGGGCAGATGTCTGTTATGGAGCAAGACCCCAGTTCTTGTTGAGGTCCCCCTTCCTGCCTGATCCATCTTGGACCGCTAGGTGCAGATCACTGCCCTCCTCTGCCCGACTGATGAGTGGGTGGGAGGCGAGCGTTGTCCAGAGGCATCAGGGCATGTGGGTGGGCACAATGGGTATAAATGGGCCATCTGAACCCCACCCCTGTGCAAGCCTCACAAGTCTCCTTGGCCAGGTCTCACCCATTCTCTAGGGGGAGGGCAATGCAGATATTAATGCCCCATCTTATTTTTTAATATTAAAAATTGAAAATGTATGTATACATCCATCCTTTCTCACTTCTGTTGTGCAGTCCAGGGAAGACATTTGCTATTATTGTGATTATTATTAAGTTTTGTATGCATTTAGAGAGCCATCTACATAGATAATGTCACTGGAGAGTAACGCAAGTAACAAATTATGAGATCTCCAAAAGGATTGCTTTTGGATGTGTCAAGCATCTTAAAAGCTTTAGTGAAAGCACCCTTTTTTAAACACCAAGGTGGGGGGGAGGCAGCAAAAGCAATTGCTAGAAACAAAACAAACACCCTGACAAATGTATTTCTTTGATTCCAAGAAAAGCAATTTTCCATTCTCCTTGGCCATTTTTATTAATTTTATTAAACCCCCTCTCTAGTCATTTCAGACAAATAATAGGGACTTATCTTGGAGGTTAATAATTGCAAGGATTAGTTGACGAACGAAGAGGCAGCTTATTCAATGGGGGGTAGTGAGGAGAAAGAGGTGATAATATCTGTGTTCAGCATCCTCAGGCACTTGCTAGGTTCCACAGACCAGAGAATGACTGAAAAAGGAAGCCCACTCCAGTTTAATCTTTTTGAAAAGCAGCTGGGGCCATACGTCTGTGAAGATTCTCAGTCATCCAGGTGCGTTTAGCTGGGAGTTGAGTCATGGCTACTGGACTTCTTTTTTGAGAGATAGAAATGTTTCGCTGTTCATCCAAACAGCTTCATCGGTCTGGATGAACAGCGAAACGTTTCTATCTCTCAAAAAAGAAGTCCAGTAGCCATGACTCAACTCCCAGCCAGCTGGAGCCATGTGTACTTGTTCTCCTTTCCCCCACAGTGCCTTGGAACAATGTTATTTCAGAGGCATTGTGGGGAATTTTAAAGGGCAGCTCCCCAAGCCAGCTGCTTGGCTGCGACTCAAGTGGGAATGCAATGACCTCATGAGAGAAACTGGAGGGAAAGAGAGCTTGTGTGCCCAAAGACAAGTATGTCCACTCACAGAAGCAGACAGCTTCTACAATACACTTGGCTAAGTGTTCCCTCCAACCCAGAGCTAGCCCTGTGGAGATAGGATCATAACATGTTGAAGTTGAAAGGGGCCTACAAGGTCACTGAGTCCAACCCCCTGCTCATAGCAGAAAAGGATATCTGCCAGGTGGTTGTCTAAATTTATCTTGAATTGCTCCAGTGTTGGAGGTCTGATTCTAACAGCAAAAGGGCACTAAGCATCTCTCGCCTACTTCTTTGACCTACCCACAGCTACTTTCACCAAGTGTATTTTTCTCCCTTAGCTGGGCTTCCTTTCAAATACAGAAGCCATGCTAGGGAAAGAAGGTATAGGATGAGAAAGATTTAGTATCCCTGTGCTTTTTTTACCACCACCCCCATGATTCATAGGAACATAAGAAGAGCCATGCTGGATCAGGTCAAAGGCCCATCTAGTCCAGTTTCCTGTATCTAACAGTGGCCCCAGCAAATGCATCTTGGAGTGCATGAGACTGGGTATCTGTCTCCTGATACCACTCCCCTTCATCTGGCCCTCGAAGTACCCCAATTTTAAGCCTGGAGATTACACATCTCCATCATGGTTTGTAACCTGTGATGGACTTTTCCTCCAGGAATCCATCCAATCCCCTTTTGGAGGTATCCAGGCCAGATGCCACCACCACATTCTGCGGCAGGATTATTTATTGTTACATTTATATACTGCCCAATCTTCCGAACTAACAACACACTGGGTAAAAATATTTTATTTTGTCTGATCTCACCCACCCTACCCCAGTTTGAGTAGATGTCCCCTAGTTCTGGTATTTTGGGGCTTAAAATAAATAAATAAATAAATAAATAAATAAATAAATAAACTTTAAAAAGTGCAGACCTGGCCTGGAGCCACATGGTTGGCACTGTAAAATGTACTACTACTACTACTACTACTACTACTACTACTACTACTACTACTACTACTACTACTACTACTAATAATAATAATAATAATAATAATAATAATAATAATAATAATAATAATAATAATAATAATAATAATAATAATAATAATAATAATAATAATGTGGTAGACGTCTTTTGCAAGTGAAGCAGACAGTTGGCAGATCATGTAAAAAATAGTACAGAGCCAGCATTATTGGAGGATAAGAACAGGGAGGTGTTTAAAGTAAAGCAAACAAAGGGTCAATACAGGAAAACAACAATGCAAATACGAGCTGATAGCTGGCATAATAAAGCGCTGCATGGGCAGTTCCTCAAAAAGGTCAAAGGAAAAGTAGATGTGGAAAAGATCTGGTTATGGCTCACCAATGGAACACTGAAAAAAGAGACAGAAGCTCTGGTTTTTGTAGCTCAAGAAAAAGCTATCAGAACAAATGCAGTCAAGTCTAGAATAGAAAAATCAGGTGAGTCCCCCACATGTAGACTCTGCAAAAAGGTAGATTAAACTATCAACCATATATTGAGTTGTTGCAAGAAAATTGCTCAGACTGATTACAAACAGTGTCACAATGTAGTTTCTCAAATGGTCCACTGGAATTTGTGTGAGAACTATCATCTGCCCGTAGCAAAGAACTGGTGGGATCATAAGCCTGAAAAGGTGACTGAAAATGAGCATGCAAAATCACATTGGGACTTCCAAACACAGACAGACAGGGTTTTGGAGCATAATACCCCGGATATTGTGATTGTGGAGAAGAACAAAGTGTGTTGCTATACCAGATGATAGTAGAGGCACTGAGAAACAACTTGAAAAAATTACCCAATATCAGGATCTGAAAATTGAACTTCAGAGTAGCGATGGGCACGAAACGAGCAATTTTTCGTTTTCATTTTCGTTTTTTCATTTCATTATGCAACGAAAATGAAATGAAATTTTTTAAAAAACAAAACGAAAATGAAAACAAAATGACAAAATTTGCCTTTTTTCATTTTCGTTGCAGCAGATGCATTGAACTAAAAAGAATGCTAACAAAACAGCAATTTTTCATTTTCGTTTTCATTTTTTCGTTTCATTACCTAACGAAACGAAAATGAATTTTTTTGCAAAAAAGTCACGAAAACGAAAACGAACCGAAACGGACCCCTAAACGACCAAACGACAAACGAAACACCATTTTTTGAGTCGTGCCCATCTCTACTTCAGAGACTCTGGCGTAAACCGGTACAGGTGGTCCCAGCTCTTTAGATACCAGTGGATGCGGTATCTAAAGAGCTAAGCAAGTATTTAGAAGAAATTGGAGTTGACAAAGTCACCATCAGTCAGCTGCAGAAAGCCACCTTACTGGGATCTGCTCGCATAATTTGCCGATACATTATATAGTCCTAAACACTTGTGAAGCGTTCGACTAGTGATTGGTAATACAAAATCCAGCATGGATAGCTGTGTGGTTAATAATAATAATAATAAAAACTGCCGACCCGGCCCTGGGACCACTTGGTTGCCTCTGAAAAATATATATATGACGGTGCCCTCTTGGACTTAAATGAGCTCTTCTTTCTTTGTGGTATGCACTTGTGCTGGGCCTCTGTTACTGTTGTTTTAAACAGGTTCCATGCACTCTGAAGAGATTGGATTCTTCCAACCTCCCCCTTCAATTTCTTTCTAACTAGTTTCCTCATCTGAGGGAAGTTTGCTCTTCGAAAATCAAGGGTTTTTATGTCTGATTTGCTTGACACTCTTCCTGCAACATGCATGGCAAAGGAAATTGCAGCATGGTCACTGTTCCCCAGAGGGTCAGTGACATTCACATCCCTGACCAGGTCCTGAGTATCACACAGTATTAGATCCAGAGTTGCCTGTTCTCGGGTGGGCTCCATGACAAGTTGCTCTAAGGCACAGTCATTCAGCAAGTCGAGAAACCCAGTTTCTCTTTCTTGCCCGGAGCTCGCATTGGCCCAGTCAATGTGGAGATAATTGAAGTTCCCCATGATTACTATCCTATCCCTGTTAGACACCTCCATGATTTCTCTCCTCATTTCAAGGTCCCCCTCAAATTTTTGATCTGGTGGACGATAAAATACCCCAACTATCACATCACTCCTAGTTTAACCCACAGTGATTCTATGGTGGAGTCAGACCCTCTGTCAATCTCCATTCTGCTGGAGTTTACCCCTTCTTTGACATAGATGGCCACTCCCCCTCCAACCCGCCCCTCTCTATCCCTTCTGTAGAGTTTATAGCCTGGGATTGATATATCCCACTAGTTCTCTACATTCCACCAGGTTTCTGTTATGGCTATTATATCAATGTTATCCCTAGCTGCCAAATGTTCAAGTTCTCCCATTTTTGGTCGGAGGCTTCGAGCATTGGCATAGAATCACCTGTACAGTGGGTTGTGCAACAACAGCTGCTGCTTTGTTCTTTTCCCCCCACAGCTATTATTTTCAGTAGATAAACTATCATATTTCCATTATTCTTCCAGTACTAATACCTGCTATGTCATCTCTATGTGATTCTCTACCCTTTCCAACCTCATTCCCTGTGGATGAGGTGTTCCGAACCGGATGCCACTCAGCTCCTGTCGGCTTTCCCCCAGTTAGAAGTTTAAAAGCTGCTCTGTAGCCTTTTCGAGGTTGAGTGCCAGCAATCTAGTCCCATCATGATTCAAGTGCAACCCGTCCCTCCTGAACAGGTTTGGCTTGTCCCAAAATGTTCTCCAGTTCCTGACAAATCTAAAGCCCTCCTCTCACCATTGGCTCATCCACGCATTGAGGCTTCTGAGTTCTGCCTGCCTGGTGGGTCCTGCACAAGGAACAGGTAGCACTTCTGAAAATGCTACCTTGGAAGTCCTGGACTTCAATCTTCTTCCTAACAACCTGAACTTGGCTTCCAAGACTGACCACTTGGCCTTCCCGACATCATTGGTACCAATGTGTACCATGACCACTGGCTCCTTCACAGTTCTCTCTAACAAGCTATCTAGATTTCTCGTGATGTCTGCAAACTTTGCACCTGGCAGGCAAGTGACCATACGGTTATCATGCTAATCACAAATCCATCCCTCCATATTTCTAATTATAGAATCCCCTAGCAGAAGGAGCGTCTCTCCTGCAGCCTGTTCATCTACATGTACCTGATCCTGTATCTCATCAGTTGTTCCTCTGTGTGTATGAGACTCTCTGAGTGATCCCTTGGACTTCTACTCCTATTGTGTTGCTAGAGCATTTTCTCTTTTTAAGTGTATACTTCAAAAAAAATTCGAACAAGTTAAAAGACAAATAGCAAAGTAAATTTTTTGAGAAATAATCAAAACTGTAAATCTACTGAACTCATTTTTGATCTACCCAGAAGACCATGTGCCAAAATCCAAGGGCCAGAAGGTAAACCTGTCATTGTGAAATACTCCAGAACAGAGATGGGGATGAACCAGCAAAATGAGGATCCATCGTGGGTTGTGGGTTGTCACAGCTGAGAGGCCGGTGCTTGTGCAAAGGGAGCTGGCCATGAGCTGACCCCAAAAAAACCAAAACAAAATTAAACAAAAACCAAATAAAATTGCCTCATTTTTTTCTGGGGTTGGCTCTAGGAAGATATTCTCCCCCACCTCATGTGAGAGCATGTGAGGAGGTGCAGGAAGCCAGCACATTGATCCCCATGAAACACCGATTCAGCCAGAGGAGACAGGGGAAGGGAGCAGCAGCCCCTGTGCTTCCATACCTCAAAACTCTGTTAAGGTGGTCATAAGCCAGAATGACTGGGGGGGTAGCATATAACAACACCATAATACATTTTCTGTTGATTTTTTTTCATGCCTCTTCCATTTTTAATGAGTGTTTAAAAATAAAAATTAAATAAATAAAAATAAAAAGTGAATATTCTATCCAAGGTAACTCTCAAGGATTTTGAGATACCACAATGTTCCAGCCTGGTACCCTTCCGTGTCACCTGCAGTGTTCTTGGTGCCTCACAGGCTTTCAAGTGGAAATCACAAAGCTGAGTTTTTGGTCAGAATGGTGTCAGCTGTTTATCTCTGTAATATATATTCATTAGAGCCAGAGTCTCAAGCAGTTTTTTCTCGAGAGCCACAAAGGTTGCACTTTGGGCAGCAATTGCCAGGTTGTTAGGATGCAGAAAACTCCTAGTGGCTTTTGGCAATGGTTAGTCATTGGTATATATGTTAAACAGTGAAGGGACTAGCATGCTGCCCTGTGGGAGTCAATTTCTTTGGTTGCTCCATTGACTGTGTTGTTGATATAAATTCTACAGTTTTCTGGTTTACAAAACCCTTTGTAATGTGCTGGACTTTCTTCAACAGGGCTGTGTGGCTAATCATATTATAAGCTGCAGTGGGATCTATAAAAACTGCACCTGTAATTTCCTTCAGCTCAAAACTATCCTCTTTGTGTTGTGTTTAATTCAGCATTTGGGCTGTGCACTCTTTGCCAGGTCTCAAACCAGCTTGCTGTGTTATAAGTAGGGTTTCTACTATTGCAGTCCGCCAGTTCAAAATTAGGCATTCAAATAACTTGTATAGGTGGCTGACAAAGAGCATGGAAGTATATAGCCTTTTGGGTCTTCTGGTGGTTTGCCTGGTTTAAGAATAGCTATTTACACAAGCCTTCCTTCTCAGCCTTTTGGCTAAGATCAAGTGTAGCCTTCCTCCATATCTTTGGTTTCTGCGTGACATTCAAGCTAAGGAACCATCATTTTGTTATTGGTCCAAAATATTTGAGTTCCTCAACCCTAATCGAATCAATGTCAGCTGCTTTACCTTTCCTATAACTGCCTATCACCTCTTCCAGAATTGCTATAGGACAGGGGTTTGTCTGATCATGTCTTCTATTCCCCATCCCTTCCTACCCTCTGTTTGTGCCTCCATAGGTTGGAATTTGATTCCCCATTAAATAATAGCTGGTGGGCAATTTGGTTAGCTGAAATGTGGGTGTGTAATGGTTGCTTGGTTGTATTGTTATTAAGGTGGTTACGTGGTCTCTATGCTTTTTGTCTCCTGTGTCTTGTGTCTGCTTCCTCCAGGGGCTTGACCCATTGTTTCCTCCAGGAGCTTGATCCTCATGGTGCAGGGGTAAACTCCTGTACTGCAGCCAAAACAGTACTCACAACCAGGAAGCTGGTTCATAGTTGACTCAGCCTTCTATCCTTCTGAAACAGCTGACACCACCTGTAGCCTGTCTTTAATGGTATATTCATTAAGTGGGTTTGCTTCAAAAAGGCTGAAGTATTCATTTAGTAGCCTTACTTAAACTTTGAACATAGGAGGTCTTACATCCTTGAGGGATAGATTTCCTGGAAAAATCCCTTACTTCCTAATGCTACATCATTTTTGCTGTTTTCTGTAGTAGAGATGGGCACGGAACAAACATTTCTTCATTTCCGTTACCATTTGTCGTTTCCATTACGTAATGAAACGGCAAACGAAAATTGTGATGAAAATGAAATAAAATGAACAGAACCACGAAAATTGTGGTTGTTACGTTTCGTTTCCGTTAATGGTGACGCTCAATGAATTGAGCTGTTTTAAATGGTAAAAAACACCCTGGACATCCGTAAAAACACAGCAATAATTATTTATATTGTATGATAATACCTACCAGGGGGGGGGGGGTCCTTAAAACATTTGTTTTTGTCTTCTCCCATCACGATGTATTTTTCTTTTCCCTTTAAAATGGATGTCGCCACCAGCCACAAAATGGAGGCAAGCCATGTGATGTGGGATCATGTTCAACCAATAGCATGCCCAGGTTGCAGACTGGGCGGGCAGGTCTGGCAGCCACAGAGGGCATAAAAAGCTCTGGCAGCCCCCGTCCTCCTTGCAGTCTCCGGTGGGAGTTAGGGTGGGATTGCTGTCTCTGAAGCATCCATCTAGCTTCAGTCCTGCAGCCTCCCTGTGTGTGTGCATGCTGCGTACCTCTCAGTGAGTACCCTCCCCTGCCCCGCAGTGCAGTCACTCTGCGGCTGCCTTGCACCTTGGGCAACGCCCGCCACTGCCTTTGCAGCCTCCCTGCATACCTAGTCTATACTGTGTCTCTGCCAGCATCCATTTTTTTAGTGTTTTCCCTCTGGTCTGGGGCGTTGGGGGATGCCTGCACACGGAAATGCTTTTAAAATCGCGCAAAAAGTGGGTAGAAATGACAAATGAAAAAACAAAAAACGGTAACGAAATTTTTCAAAAAATTCCTGACAAACGGAAACGAACTGAAACAGACCTCTCAATGACAAACGAAAAACCGAAACACCATTTTTTTGTTTCGTGCCCATCTCTAGTCTGTAGCAGTCCTGAGGATGCATTAAATTTCCATTCATCCTCCTGTTGCCAACCAGTTATTCATTTGTACTTCTGGTCTGCTTGGGTTTCATCCATTACAGCCTTGCCTTAACCACATGGAAGCTAAGCCTGCAATTTCTTGATTAATCTGAGCACATTTGTCATCTTCAGCAGAAGTCTACTCTCATGTTTTCATCCTTAGCATTGACTACATGTGTCATCATGAGCACATATGGGTAAAAAGGCATGGAAATGGTAGCTAAATCTGTCTGGACTCATGATCTGACACCTCAATGCCAGACTCTTTGTGTTTATTTGGTATGCTTGACTCACATTTTGTGCCTTACCTAATACCAAGAGGACAGGACAATGTAACAGAAAAGAAGCAGAATATTATTATGATTTATCACAGCTCTCACCTTCCTCCAGCCAAGAGTTGGCATAAAGGAAAGTCAGCATGTTTGACAAAAAGCAACACAAACCAGGGAAGGGAATCACCCATTGATTTCCTTGGCATGTCCACACAGAAGTGGCAAATATAGCAAAAGCATTCATAAGATCACACTTCTAGGGAAGAAGAGAATGGAATGAGTGAAAATTACTTGGAAGGTTCATACAAAGATTACATTAAGGAAATAAAGGGAAAGAAATTAGCTTGCAGCAGGAAGCAATGTGGTAAAGACCAGGTTGATACATTGTAGTCTTTGGGCACAAGTGACTTTATAAGAACATAATTGTTTTTCTACTGGCATTTTTTCAAATGGCACCTTTCCCATGCCTGCACAGGGAGCATGATGGGGAATCAAACTTCCAACCTCTGGCTCCGTAGCCAGATACTCGAACCACTGAGCTATCCAGCTGGCTTATAAACCAACAACAACCAGCCAGTAGTAGTAGTAGTAGTAGTAGTAGTAGTAGTAGAAGAAGTAGAAGAAGAAGAAGAAGAAGAAGAAGAAGAAGAAGAAGAAGAAGAAGAAGAAGAAGAAGACAGGATAATTCAGCTTGTCACCAACAGGTGACTCCACTCCTTTGGATCAACATAACTATTAACCATTCTGAAGAATAATGCTTCCCTCACAGGGGCCTTGGTTGGAAACTCTATACGGTTTACAGACAGCCCCCAGCTTCAAATAACTATTCACCTACAAAAGGCCAAGGAGGTAAATGTACAAGGTCCTTTTACCAACCCATATCTACTTTCAGCTCCAGTCTACTTATAAATCCAGTCAAAACTAACAGCTTGAACTGAAATAACTGGTTCTTAGTGCAGTACTTATTGTACAATAAGTACAATAGTTGTACTATTAACAGAGTGGGTTGTTGCCTATAAACCCAGCCTATGTGTAGTGTAATTGGTTTCTTTTCTAAAGAACTGAGGTTCAGCTGGTCATACTGGGCTTCAGCTAAAGTGAGCACTATCTTCAAAGCAGGTGTGTTAATACCTTGGGGACCAATTGATGGATAGTCCCCCTGGTACCCAATGGGCCAGGTTTAAAGGTCTCCAGCCATTGGCAGCTCAGTAGGAACCCTTGGAAAATGGTGGGGAGGGCAGTGCGATTGCTGGAACTGCCCTCCAGACCTTTTCTGAGGGCTCCTGCTGAGCTGTCAATGGCTGGAGCCCTTTAAACCTAGTCGAGTCGGCACCAGGGGCAGTTAAAAGGAGAGTAAAGTTCCATGTAGTTATGAGTGATGGAAACCAACAATGAAAACAGTGTCAATGTAATCACCTAAGATTATAAGTACTAGTTATAAACACAAAGTCAATGTGATCCTATAGAGTCATATAAAAGACTCATAATAGGTAGTCCATCATTCAGAGAAAGCTTGCCTGTTAGAAGATTATATCTTAGGGTTTGAAGAAAAGAAGCTGCTATGAAAACTGAGATAGCAGATTTTAAATATAAGAAGACAGTAGAGGCATGGGTCTTGACTCTCTCTTGAGAGACCCCCACAGAAAAACAATAATAGTGATGTGTTTAATGGGGAGCCCTTGCTGAAATTGCCCTGCCTTCTTCAGCAATCAGAAGCCCAAAGCTAACATTAAAATCTTGAATTATGTGTTAGCTGGAAGTTAGAATCTTTCCATTATATGTTTCTCACTAGCTAGACAATTAAGATTTTTTGATATTAGCCATCTGTTAAGTTCTTTCTTAAACTGAAATTAAAGAACAGAACATTCTGTCTCTTCAAAGCATTTGACTCACCACAATATGTTTACCCTTGAAATATGGCACTTTTTTTCTAAGCAGGTTTTTGAGATGGTGTGCTGGAAATGCTGGAATGGAATGGAATGGGCCAGAATGGATCCTTTAAAACTATAACTCCTACCCAAGCCAGTGTGGTGTGCTAGTAATACATGAGAATAAAAAATAGTGTGTTTCTGTTAATCCTTTCACCCAGTAGCCATCTAGAAGAAAGCACAATGATAAGGAAAACCAACTTCCAAGTAAGCTAAGCACACTTAAATTCTGCAGTCACATATGGCTTGATGTGATTGAAGCAGCAAGACAGGTAAAATAAGAATCCAATTTGCTAGGGGAGGCAATGTGTAGCCTGCTTAAATAAATTGTAAACCTCCTGCACCAGAAATGCATCTGAAAATACAATAGCTGAGGTAAACAAATTGACAACAATCACGCATGACAAGGCATCAGGGAGAGGGTGAGCCACCCCCTCCCGATAACTACAGAAATCACAGTCTAGCAACCATCATGGGCAGGGGCAGCTTGTGGCCTGAAGGAGAGGTGCAACACTCCAGAAATGAGAAAGATCTTGGCTCCATATGCCCCTGTGCCTCCGGGAATATTCCAGAAAACAATCAAGAACTCCAGATTACCAGTTCTTCAAACCTGCCTAATTCGCTAGTTATAGCAAACCAGGAAAAAGTGATGAATTTCAGTCATATAATACATTTTTATTACATTTTTATTTATTTTCCACACTAAATTACATAAAACATATATATTGCTTATCTCCTGTCATGTTACTGCTTCAGTCACAGTTTTTGCCAGCATTTGAGCCCAATATAATTCATATCTCCCTTCCTAGCTTAAATGAGCATACATTCATACTTAGTTTCCTTACTATCTCATCCCTATTCTATCTATCTTTACTTATCTCTATTTTTAAGATGTAAGTAAACTCAACAATCTATTCAAACTCACTGTTTAGCTCTTATATTTAAATCTATTTAGGATAGATTTGGCTAACCACCATATATACAGAAAATATTTTATGTAATAGATTCACCAAGTCAGAACTTATTTTTTTCAATTTGCCTTTTTCCTGCCAAGCTTCTTATCTTCACAGGTTGTTCCCCCCTTGTCAAATCCTTTATCTTCATGGTTTGTTGTATTATCTTGATAGTAATCTTGATGGCCACTCTGCTACTGAAAAAGTCCCAATTTTTCCTCTTTTTGGCACGGATATTCCGTGGACTTGGCACATCTAAGGGTTTAGCCTGCACCATTCTCGTCATGTTTGTCTTCATGTTGAGTTCCTCCATTTGCTCTGGTTTAATCTCTTGATTTGAGCTGATATCAGTAGATGTGTTTATCATATTTTGTGAATTTGGCTTATCCATAGATTTATCCTGCATCAATCTTGTGTTTGTCTGTAAATCCATTTTGAATTATCTGTTTTGCCTCTGTGACTTTATCAGAACTGAAAATCTTTGCATGTTCAGAGGTTGAGTCTGTGTAGATATCTATTTTTTGCAAACCGGATAGAATTATGTTGGCAAAATCTTCTGAGATGTTCTCCCAATCCATTGTGTTTTATAGCACACAAGAAAGCATTTGTAATAGTATCTGCCACTTAGTTTCCAAAAAAAAGAGAGGTACAGAGGACAGTAACTAGACTAGATTGAAGCTAAAGCAGTGAGGAACAGCCTTCAAGCGTTGTTTTCAAAACATGCGGTTACTCCAAGGTCAGATGATGTTTTTTGAAATAACAACTTTCCCAACACTGCTCTTACAATTGCGTCTAGATGTGGGCATGAAACAGAAAACTGATGGTTTGGTTGGTTCTGTTTCAGGACCACCCTCAGTTCAGTTCGGATTCAGGTATGTATGAATTTTTTAAAAAAATTGTACAAACCTGAACCAAGCCGAACTGGGACAGGTGGCAGTAGACTGTCCCACTGCCACCTGTGGAGACCAGGCCATGGCTGGGCTGGGTGGTGGTAGACTGTCCCACCACTTTCTTTCCCCCCAGTGCTGACCACATGGCTCCAGGGGCTAGGATGGCACTTTTTAATTTTTAATTTTTTTAAATTTTGTTTTATTTTTTCAGTGCTGACCATGTGGTCCCAGGGACTGGGTCAGTGCTTATATTTTTTTTAAAGTCCCCAATGCCAGGGGATTTTTTTCCCTACAGCTGAGAGGCACTAGCTGCTACGCCCCTTTTATTTTTTTTCCTCCTGGTCCTGGCCCCTCCGAGGAGAAGAGAAGACAGATACAAGTGTGTGTGTGTGGGGGGGGGGATGACAAAATAAGAAACGGAAATTTCCGTTTGATTTCATTTTTGTTTTCCTTTGATCGTTATTCATTTTGTGCCCATCTCTAATTGCATCTTTAAATTCAACATATAGAAAGCACAGAGGCATAAGGTAGTTTCCTTTAAATTTTGTCTTTAAATCCACCACATATAAAGAGCAGCAAAGGCATAAAATGTTTTTCCACAAGAAGAGAACAATAGGCAGAAATGCAAGTTCATGAAATAATGTGAAAACAACCACTTCTTCTGTGCTTGACTTTCGAAAACATTCACCCCTTCTTTGCTAAAAGCTGCTTCCTGAGGAGGGGGTTTAATGCTTGTTTGAAGGAAAGATTTTCCAGATACCAAGGAGAACCTTTGCATAGAAAGAGATAGAAGCATTCTACTCACAACACAACACATACTTACAGCTTTAATGTCCGGCACTGACAGCTCTGCCTTTGCCATAGTGAAGGTCTTCCTCCAGTGGGAGATGAAGAATTTTCATGCTTCCACAAAGTTTGCCACTGCTCCCTTGGTGGTCGACAGTTGCTGCCTCTTCTTCATTTCCCCTCAAAGAAACTTTACCCTTATTAGGGCCCCTTTATCTGGAGGAATTCAACTTGATAAACTGGAGAATGTATCAAGTTGCCTCGCCACGGTGTAGCTGAAACCAGAAGTCAGTCATATATCACATATCATTTTCTGGTTTGGGAAAACAGAAGTCCTAGAAAACAGGTTTCCAACAATCAAATTCACAAATCACATTGGACCAGATGGGAGTAATATAGTAAGGTGTTCTGGGACACAGAGGGAGGGGGGAAGAGAGGGAGAACAGTCTGTAATGCCCATTTCCAAGGTTACACTAGCCTAATTCACAAGACACACAGGAGTAGCAGACACACTTGTCAATTTCTATCTGTAGCTCTCACACGTGTGATGTTGCACCATATGGAATTAGACCCCATTTTCCAAAAATGCTTCAAAGTTTTAATTCAACAAAAAATGCAGAGCTCTGTCCATGACCCTTCTCTTAGGCCAGAACTAGTAGGCTCTTTCCAGGAAGCAACATCTAGTCAGCCTTTATTTGCTTCTTTTCTTGTGATCACAGTAGCTTTAGGCATCTGCCTAGGGTAGGCAGAATATATGGGTGCCAACAATTGAGTGGTGGAAGGTGTCTAGCTTTACCATTCCTAAGGATCTTCATGAATCTTCTTCACACAGTGGTTTAGCTCTCTCTTTCTCTTTCTGTCTGCCCATCCTTGTAAACAAGGGTGCAATCATACGAGTCAGCTATTTAATAGGGGATGAAATGCAACTCCTCTTCCTAGATAATGTATGTGCTTGACTGCAACTTGCACATGCACAGTTGCAGCTGCTTGAATGGGTGAGACTGGGATATCAGCAAATTTTTGTACATGCATTTCTTCATCTAGCTAGAGATTAAATATCAAGGGCTGCAGAATGCAGTGGTGGCATTTGTTTGTTTCTTAATGCTTTTTTTAAAAAAATTAAAGAAGGGCTTAACAAGGACTAGCTTCCTTGCAGATGATGGCTAGTTTCTCATGAGGGAGAATATTCTTTTCCCCCTCTCTTTTCAGCTGTGTTCCAGCAGAATGACTATTCTAAGCAGCAGCTAACAAATAGCTGTATCAAGAACTATATTACATTAAAAATGGTGTGACCTCTCCCTCCCATGACACCCTGCTTAATTTTAAAATGCCAGTATTCCATGTTTAAATAATTTCCTTGTTATACAATTAGGACCCTGCCAGTTGTTTGAAAGTCACAACAAGATCCAGATCAAATTATTGGTTTTTATTTTTGGTAGTTGTAGTTTAATTTAATTTTTCCCAGCATATGAGAAATATATATCTGAGAGCCTGGAACAATTGTAGGTTGCAATATTAATTGGTTCTGCTCTGAAAAACATTTCTGCTAAACTGGAACCATACAATTTGTAGAGAAAAACAACACAGGATAATTCTGTAAGCAAGTCTAGTTAGGTTGAATTCCTCCTCTGTATTTCTGGGGGCACAATGGTGGCACATCATCAGCAATGGCAAATCACCATTGAGTAAGCCTCGTGGCACAGTGGTTAAATGCCTGTACTGAAGGAAAACTGTGCTCACGACCTGGGGTTCAGTCCCAGGTAGCAGGCTCATGGTTGACTCAGTCTTCCATCCTTTCGAGGTTAGTAAAATGAGTACCCAGCTTGCTGGGGGGGGAGCAATGTGTAGCTTGCATACTGTAATTATACTGTAAACCATCAAGAGACTACTTGAAGTGGTATGGGGCAGTATATTAGCAGAACACTTTGCTTTACTTTTGTATGTCTATCATACAACCTGAAATTGCAGTGTCAACAATTTTGCTCTAAGAGTAAGGACTTCCATCTTCAACCAAAGAGACCAAGGATGCTAGTAGATGGGGCTTTGCTCATTGGTTTGGTTCACTCTAAGGACCATCTGATCTACTACTTTTGGTGGCAACCACATGATATAGGTTCATCACAAACCAGCCTGCCCTTGATATATGCCTATCTGCCCTGTCAAATGCTGTTGTTTTTCGTTTTTGCTGCATGTAGGATTGTTCTTTGGTTCACTTCCAACATGAATGATCATTGGGATTGACTAAACCGAATGTCTCTCCACACCAGGCCAGGCAGCCTAGTTATCCAAGGCCAACCAAGTTTCCTCAGCACCGTAGTATTGTTGCCTTTGCTTCAGCCACATCATGATCTTGGGAAATTGAAAGCCTCCTTCCACACACCCTTGTGGAGAAGAAGGAAGAGGATGCTTTTAAGGAACATTCCCTTGTAAAACAGATATGCCAATTAGGAAAAAAAGAAAGCTTTTTCTCTCTCATCCGATGCCTGGTTTTTGTCGCAACTCATTAACACGCTTCATTATTGAATGGGATCCTTATCCTCTAAACAGAAAACAGTATAATTCTTTGTTAATCTTTTTCAATCTTGGTAAAAAGTCCACTGCGTTTGAAGGGTGGCTGAACAGCATAGTTTAGGGCAGGAACTAGAAAAAGAAAGGAACTGGCAGGTCAGCAGCTAAACTTAATTGAATAAAGCCATTTGTTAGGGCAGCATTGTCCCTCCTGGCACTTTGATGAGTTGGACTATGGTGCTTACGATCCCCAGCCAACAACTGAGTGCTGCGATTTTTAGTCCATGGCATCTGGATATTGACATATCAGAGAAGACAACTTAATCTACAAAAAGAGCCACTTTGAAGGAATAAAAGAGGGGGTTGGGCCATGTGGCCATCACAAAACACAAATGCAAAAATAGGGTACAGGCCATACTTTTATAGGCCACTAATAAAAATAAAAAATATTGCAAGCTTTTGAGTGCAAAACACTCCTTCTTCGAAGCAGGTCCCAAATGTTTAAACATGGCAAAAGGTGTGCTATGCCAGGTTATTTGAAGGAATAAACAACATTGAGGAAAGGATCTTGATCATTGTAACAGATCTCATTTGCATATGGGGTTCCATTTTTTATGAATAACTTTTGCTTATTGGCAAAATACACAACAGAAGGGAAATCATGTCAATATTCCCTTCATTCTAGTTGGCTTCTTCTTGTCTGGCCAGTTGAGTGACCCATCTTGCAACCAGCACAGAGGCAGACAAACAGCAGGAAAACCTGCTGGAGCAAGGGGACACTTACATCATGTCCCTTGAACATTGCATTTAGCAAAAGGATATTGGCCTTAATGTTTAATTGTATGACTTAAAACCCCACTAATGCTATTCTATGTTCAATAAGGGTTTTTTTTTATCCTCTGTCAAACTCTCAACAAGCTAGGCTGCTTATAAGTACATCCTTTGTTCTGATGATAGAATCATACTAACACGAAGAAGGCTTGGACACATAAAGGCCAGGATTACTACTTACAAAGGAAGTGACTTTATAATGCATCCAGGTATTACATCTTACCTAAGAATAACATTCCTGGAGATGTAATTCTTTTTAAGCCCAAGGCATCTAGTTTTGCTGCATCTTGTTTAGACAGCATTGTTTTAAAAGAAATAATAGAGGTGTAACTTCCAGCATTTCCTCTACAAAAATTCTGCAATGGCGAGGCATGCTATGGTATGTGACAGGTTCCATGGGGGACTTAGTCCCCAGATCAAATGAAGCTGCCCATCAATGATCTATACATGAACAGGCAGAAGAGGCTCCCCACATCATGCAGATATTACATGTTCTCAGCTAATCGGGTATGATAGTTCAGGATTTCTGAGAAGGCAGCTTGAGTCAGAGAGACATTACAAGCCAGGCAGTTATAAGCTTTAGCAGAGATTATTCTGCAGGCTACATCTGAGGCTTAATACCCGAAATGGATGGCTTAAACATCAATCTGTTCTTGTTGACAAGATGGACTAGTTTCCAGATTATTGATGCTTTTGCACAGCATCCTGGTGAATCCAGTGAACAAACAAAGAGTATGGCCACCTCTGGGCTTTCTGTCTCAAAAATTCCCTCTGGCATGTGCCGAGGCCTCCTCCAGGTTTTACTCCCAAGTAGCCTGGACGCCACCCTTCACCCAATAAGGCTAAATTTCTATCCGCATAGGCTTCCTGTTGCTGATCCGTTTCCCATATGATAAAGGCAATGGGACCAGGCAGTCAGGAAAATGACAGGTGAGGTGGGACCTGCAAGTGCAGTGTTGTAGTTAGAGTGTAAAGGGACAATGACAATAGTCTTAAAACTGCAGAGCTGGAAGGGACCCTGTGGGTCATCGAGGCCAGACCCTGTCAAGGGGACAAATTGGGAAATTGAGCTCCCATCCTCAGGTTACTCAGCCAGATACTCAAAATGAAGAATATTTTCTAAAAAAATGTTCTAGCAATTTATCAAGTCTTGCTCACTGAGTTTTCTTGCAAATATTTTATCTTGCACCAGCAGGAATGTTTCTGAATATGCTCATGCTTAGTAGACCTGAATGAAGGTGCAGCTATGCAAACATGCACACATCTGTCCACATGCACCCATCCTCAAAGACTTGAACAATGGAGGGGAGCTGAATTATGATGTGTGGCATCTGGAAATGGGCTGATATACTTGGTTGTTGTTGTTGTTGTTGTTGTTGTTGTTGTTGTTGTTGTTGTTGTTGTTGTTGTTGTTCTTGTTCTTGTTCTTGTTCTTGTTGCTGTTGTTGTTGTTGTTGGTGGTGATGGTGGTGGTGATGATGATGATGGTGGTGGTGGTGGTGGTGATGATGATGATGATGATCGTATTGGTGAGAAGAAGCTGGCCTTCTGATTTTGAAAACAAATTTTGGGACACTTTAATATATACTACCATAGAACTCTGAAGACATATATTTTGTCTGATTTTGGGAACTAAATAAGGGCAGGGTTTGTTAGAATTTGTAAGGGAAACCACCAGCTATTACTAATACACATAGGGATAGAGAAATGAATTTGCAGATCGGCAGGAAATATGAACTTTAAAGAAGTTCATATGAAAATCTAGAGCATACTAATCACTCCATTGGTAGTTGGAGTGAGGACTCAAACCCAGTTCTTCTAAGCCCCTAGTCCACTGGTGGTGAACGTTCAGCACTCCTTTGGACCACAACTCCCACAGTCCTTTGTCAATGACAATCTAGGCTCAGCATTCTGGGAGTTGTGGTCCAAAACATCTGAAGTGCTAAATGTTCACCACCACTGCCCTAGTCCATCACTCTATCCACCATACTACACTGGCTATCTCCATGTAGGATAAGAGTGCCAGCTACCAATGGAGTGGTTAGTGTGTTCTAAGTTTTAATATGAACTCCTTTAAAGTTCTTCTTTTAATCTAATTGAATATTAATTACTATATATTAATTAATATTATGTGTATGTTGCTTCCCAATAGGGGAATTATCCTTCTTTTTTCAAAGACATAACACCTCCACCAATGCATTTAGGGTATGTTTTTTGCCCTGTCAAATCAGAACCAGCTCCAACAACCCTAATAGGGCTTTCAAGATATGTGAGGCATTTAAAGAGTTTTTTTGTCCAGTAATTAATTAATTAATTTCCTTTGCCACCTAAAGGCAGACTATCACCGCAACCCATGTCTCTCCCTGACTTTTCCAGGGCATGAAAGGGGAATGATTGCCATTTAAGGCCAAAGTCAGACCACAGTGTGGGGATTCTAACATTCTCTGTCTCCATCCCGCTAGCCAAGCAATAGACTTAATGAAAGGGAGGGCGAGTGTTTGTCCTCATTTGAACTGTAGCAAACCTTTTAAGTACCATCCCCATGGTACAAAATGGGGATTGTGTTTCGGTGAAGACAGCTACTGCATAATAGTGACCATCCCAGAAAATTTGGTACTCTCTGAGCACACACATGTTGTCTCTGAGAAGGAGATGGAGGCATCCATGTGACTGTGTCACATGGTATAATTTTTGTGATAAGGAGAAAACAAGAATTTGCCTTGTATTTTAACTTGTAAAAGGCCTCTGATACTGCTGACAGACTCGGAATTTTTTCGCACAAGAGGCTTTTCTACATCCAATCCCCAACGAATGATTAGAACAGACGTGTGTTCTCAAAAGCTCCAATCAAAGGTCTTGTACAACCGGGTGGCCTAGATATTAATAAGTATATCCATACTAATGATGATGAAACAGCTGTCCATGGAAAGTCTGATTTTAAAGCATATTCCATTTTATCATCCTGACAGCTCACATGAAAGCCCAGAGAGAAATAATTTCGATTTCTCCTGCTGGTGTCAAATTAGGAGTTTTATTTAAAAGATAAGGGGGCAATATCCGAACACTTTACATTCCCGTTTGTATGACCTATTTCTTTAATACCTTTTTTTTAACTATAAGAACATTCTAACATGTGGAGGCCAAGGGCCACATTTTTACTGTCATGTGCATGAAATTAAACCGGGAATAATGCCACTGGTCAAAGAGAGAGTTAAAGTGACTGTAATAGAGAAAGAATAATTATGTCTACAGAGTGCTTTGGGGAAAGAACAAGTTGATTTTTCTTATGGGTGTTAAAAAGAACTGAGGGCTACTGTGTTATATATCCAGACATTCAAGAAAGGGCTTTCACACAGTGGGAGAACACATGCTTTGCATTGAGAAAGGTCTGAGGTGCCTTCCCTGGCATCATGTCGGATAAGACCTCTGCCTGACTCCCTGCCAGGCAGCAATGAGAGTGGAGCTACAGAGGCTAAAGATCTGACTTAACATAAAGGAGCTACTGCCATTCCCAGAAATGTCTTGAAGCATTTCAGTGACAAGCAAAGAGGTACCGCTGCTACTGCCTGTGAATAGTCCAAAGCTGTCAGACATATGTTCGGGTAACCTACGTTGAATGGTAATATTGCCAGTTGTCTATCCAACCATTATGTGTGCGGCTGACCAATAAGAAGATAGAAATCCCCGCAGACACTGCAGTACTGCTCCAAAAAGCCAGCAAACTCTAATGGCGCCTGAAGCTTAGTGAAAAGATATCTGGGATTATTAAGACTAACACAATGTCCATAGAAGTATGTAAGACAGTAAAGAAACTAAAATGTCTGGATTTTCCAACACCTTAGTCCAATCATTAATCAACTGAAGCCAAGAAATGAAAATTACAGTAGTGCTAAGAGAAGTGGAAGGCCATAGAAAAATGGAGTCTCAACATGGGACTGTTGCAGAGTTTTCAATGTTGGTTTAAAATCTCTAGCAGTGAGGTGGAAGTGCAGAGATTTATAGAGCAGAATTAGCTTCAAGTTTCATCAACTGGCACTTGCAGTCTCAGTAGCTCACTCTGAAACACCATAGATGCCTGAGCAAAACCTGAGTAGGGCTATTACAGATATGTCATTTGGAATACACTAATTCATAGGGTCACTGTGATTTGGAAATGACTTGACATTACATTACAACATTGAAGTAGAATGGTTGCTAACCAAAATCCCACCGCTGATGCTTTATATCACTAGCCCTAACTGGTTAATGTGAGAACTACATGACTCAAATTGATGCAGTTTTAATATGACACCTATCTCAAGGAACAAAATGTGCCAACTGTAAAACATCTAACATATCTAAATTATGTGTATGCCTGGAAGACTGAGGCTAAGAGGATCCCACATATATAGAAACACAGGGCAAATTCAAATCACCATAACATCTTTGTGCGGGACACCCCTTTACTGAGACTGTCTTGATTATTTATGCCAACTCTGGTCAATTGATTAGATGCTCTCCAGCCATCAGGCTGAGCCAAACAGCCACGACACCCAAGAGCAACAGGGAACAGCAAAAGGTGCCTCAGCCTGGTCCAAATTTTAGGGCTTATCATAAAAGGCCTGGATGAAGTCCTCTCCCCACGTAAGGCCAAGAGCATAAGGTCATGTGTGTGTGATAAAGGAGTTGTAAGGGAGAGCATCAAAGGAGGAACCTATGGAAGGAAGAATATGAAACAGTATACTATGTGTTTTATACCTTGATTGGGGTTACAATGATACTCCATGTCTAGTTGGGACATTTTCCTTGAGTGCTGCTGCTGCTGCTGCTGCTGCTATGGAATGTCCTGTCTTGGTTTCACCGATTATCTTTCTGAATACAGACTCCTGATCTTAGTGATTTTGATCTACAAAATATTTTTGAAAATGTCTCCAAAGTGCTTGGTTATCTGTATGCTGTATACATCTTACATATGCTCCCTAACTGCCAGATGGGTTCAAAAGAAGTTTGGAGTTACAAACTTCTGATCCTTGGACCTGTGCTGGTGTCATCTCAGGTGAGGTGTCAGCACTAGTGACAGTTTAATATGGCAGAGATGGAACTGTCACTTGATGACAACGCTATGTGAGTACATGGAATAGCTGTCCTGGGTGGGAAAACAGGTGTCATTTAGGTTGTGTTGGAATATAGCCCTCATTAGCTCCAGCCAGTGTGACCAGTGTCAGAGACAATGAAAGCAAATACCCTATGAAATCTGATTGCTACAAGCTCCCCATGCCTCCCTTAGGGATTGTTTGTGGTATCTGGCATTTTACCCCTTGACTCCCTTCCTTCACTCCATCCGGGTATAGCAAAATACCACCCAGAGCATTTGCTAGCAATAAGTGAATTCTGCCTGCTCCTTGAAACCACTTTTCCACGCCACTTCCGGGCTAACCTTTTCTAACATTTTCTTCACCGTAAAGCCTTCAAGGACTACAGCTCTTTTTTTTTTCAAATGCAGTTTCTTCAGATGAAACAAGTCCACAGACATTTACCCCATATTTAACCTGTTCATCTTTAATATCCCATAGGACTTATTGCTTTCATTTTTATTTTTTACTATAACAGGCTACAAACTAAAAGTGTGACTCCCTCTAGAAACATTTCTTCAGAACACCTACTTCTTTTTACCTGTCTTTTTGATAAATACCTCTCAGTTTCTCTTTTGTCTCTCACTAAGCATGAAATTGGCACCATTATCCCCCCACCTGTGCAGAGGGTATGCCTTGGAAATATTATAGAGCTATATTTCACACTCAGACTGATTTTAGCACATCTGTTTCTTTCTTTGTTAAATAGCCATGCAAATTGATCATTTAGCCCATGCTTAGAATTCCACTATGGAATGCAGAATTATGAAAGTAGGGAGATAGGTCAGTTCCAATAACCAACAGGTAAACCAATCATCAACATTTTCTCACTTTCCAAATGTACTTTCAGCAACAACAAAAAGTTCACTTATAACTCTGCCCACTGCCAATGCAAATTGCCCTCACATCCTGGAATAAAGAAGGAAGGTGCAGGTGATGGGCCCAGTTGAAACTAGGGCCACAATTGATTAACATGATCTTGAGCTTGTTTAATTTGAACTTCTCAGCTAAAGAAGGGGCTTGCCATAGTGCAGAATACCATGGAACATGTATCAATATGTCATTGGACCAACACACATGGACGGACACACTTTAGATCTGGTGTTTGCCACAGATAATGGTCTGAGGGCGACAGATCCCATCACTGTCCCTCTGCCATGGACAAACCATAACCTTGTAAAATGTAGCCTATAAGTGGCATTCCGCCCCCGCAGGGAGCATGGCCCCATTAAGTAAAAAAGGGTTGAGCCGTGTGATTCCATCCCCCCCCCCCAAAAAAAAAAAAATACCAATGCAAGGCTGATCGCCGCAGAATTGATGCTTTTGAGCTGTGGTGCTGGAGGAGAGTCTTGAGAGTCCCCTGGACTGCAAGGAGATCAAACCTATCCATTCTGAAAGAAATCAACCCCGAATGCTCACTGGAAGGACAGATTTTGAAGCTGAGGCTCCAGTACTTTGGCCACCTCATGAGAAGAGAGGACTCCATGGAAAAGGCCCTGATGCTGGCAAAAATCGAAGGCAAAAGGAAAAGAGGATGACAGAGAATGAGATGGTTGGACGGTGTCATCGATGCAACCAAAATGAATTTGACAAAACTCCGGGAGGCAGTGGAGGATAGGAAGGCCTGGCGAGCTCTGGTCCATGGGGTCACGAAGAGTCGGACACGACTGAACGACTGAACAACAACAACAACAAAGGCTAGGCTAGGTGATACCTTTATAGGTCACTAGTAAAATAAAATAAATAAAAAATACAAGCTGAGCTTTCGATAGCAAGCTAACTTTATCAAAGCATTGTACCAAAATACATTCTTGGTAGAAGATGTAGTCTACCAGGTGCTGAGGTCCTTTTTGGCAATATGCTATTTGCCAGATGATGTTCAGATGTTACAGGAGGCAGGACTGGTTTTAAAATTGCATCTCCAGATAAGGTTTCACACCCAGCTCTCCAAACAAATCAGTATAGTCAATGCCTGCCCAACCCTTCCCTCAATTTGGCTTTCTCAAGACCATGGTCCCTGTGACCTGAGCAGGTGGGGTGGGCAGGTCCTGTGTTCTATTTGGAATTTTACCCAACTTCACATTTTATTATATATATTTTAGTGACCTATAAAGGTATCACCTAGCCTAGCCTTGTATTGGATCCTACTGGTTTCCAAGATACCATGGGAGGGATTCCAGTCGATCTGGCTAGCGCTCCTGTTAAGGCTCTGGTGGATGGCTGGTATTCAGCCACCACCAGGGCCATAGACATGATCGCAACCAAACACCCACTCCATAGCAGAGCCCAACCAGTCATATAGTATGATCAACTTCTTTGGACTATGAAGCAGGAAAGGAGGAAGCTAGAGGCCAATTGGTGTCATGTCCCAACAAAGGATAAACTAACAGCTACAAAGGCTGCCTTCATGGCAAAGAAGGCTAAAAAAAAGTCCCTATTTTCAGTCAGATAGAGGCAGCCCAGGATTACCAAATGGAACTATTCTGAATAGTCCACAAGTTTCTGGCAAAGATCACAGTGTAAGGCTTCCCACTAACATTACTTGTGATCAATTCATAGCATTTTAAAATCTAAAGTGGAGCACATCTGCCAGGACCTGGACTGCCAATGTTCTCCAGTAGATTCGATTGAGGCCTCCAATACGCCACCTTGCCTGTTGAGCTTGTTCCAGTTTCAGCCTGTGATGTCACAAGAGGTGGACAGAATGTTTGACAGTTCTTGCACCAGCATCACCTTCCAAGATATTTGTTTGGTCTGGCTTATAAAAACTGCTGTTTTGTGACAGTAGCTTGCTTTACGGCTGCTCTTTTGCAACAGTAGCTTGTTTTATGGCTGCTGTTTTACAACAGTAGCTTGCTTTGGGGCTGCTGAATTATTTAATTTTTTTCTTTTGCCAACAACTACGGATAGCTGAATAAGTGGATACAGGGGGTCCTACTGTAGTTTTATGTAATAGGTTGTACTGGTATTAATTGTTATTTTATTACCTTGATGTGTTGAAACCCACCCAGAGTGACCTTGTAGACCAGATGGATGGGATAATATTGGTTAGGAGCCAGAGGTCCCATCAGACCTCTCTCCCTCCTTACATTGGTGAATCCTAAACTCTAGATTTGTGGTATGATAAAGACAGCCTGACCCTAGCTGGCCAGTGATAGACCACCATCACCAGCCCTAGATGGCGGGCAGCCCAGGGATGTCTCCTGTTCATCTGCATCCCCTCAGCATTGAAATCTTTGGAGCTGCAGCTTCAGGAGATCAGATGTGCTAGCACCTCCTTTTTGCTCCATGGAAACTCACCAATAATTGTTCCTTCCATGCTAACCACTATAGGAACTGGGCTAGCCTAGCTATGTCCCCGTGCCATTACCACCACCACCCCACCAACAACCTGAGCCCGCAGGCCCCTCTGCAAATTGCCTAAGAATATATCTAAGTCTCACTCAAGTGTGTGAACCCCATCATCTCTGTAGAGTTCTGGTCTGTTGAAAATAATGGCCAGATGGCTTGCCACTGCACCCAGCTCCTCAGCAAAATTATATTTAGGCCCAACTCAGAGAAAAGTCCAGATGACCTACCATTGTACCCAAACCGCTGATACATTTTACAAGTCCTCCAAAATGTTTATCATTAGGTGCTACAAAAAGCTATGGATCATTGGCTCCAATTAGGGTTCAAGACGAAATCAGGAAGGCTGTGATACTATATCCACTTTCCTACTAGTAAGCAGCACTCAACTCAATAGGCCTTAATCCAGCTCAATAGGATTTAACTTCTGAGAAGACGTGTATGGGATAATGTAGTTAATCAGTTCATTTGCCTGTGAAACATCTCCAAGCACAGTCTGATGATGCTGAGGTTCAATCTTCCTGTTTCCACAATAACTGAAAAAAAAACTGTTCTAAAGAATTACAGGAGGCTTCAATTTCCATTCACACCAAGGATACATTGTTGCAAAAACACATTTTGTTTAGTTCTGCTTTGTTCCTGTTAAATTTAACATAGATTTACAGGAATTCGGCTAAGAGAAAATGCAGGCCTTCAATCAAGATTCTTTATAGAACATTTCCCACTGATAAATAAATTACTTGAAAAGATGAAAACAATTAAACTTCCCACTGAGTGCAAGATTCATTTATTGTACTGTCATGCCATTGTGCTCACGCATGAGCACACCATACAGAAAAGATGGGAAACAATCACAAACTCTGTCCTCCAGTTTCTCTGTCTTTGTTAAGACAGCTGAATGCAGCATGTACAGGTCATTACTTTCCATCATACATGTATGTTATCACAGCACAAAAGTGCAGTGAAGTTCTTGTGTGGGCACAGCAAATCAACCATCATCAAGGCAATTCTAAAAAGGGAGGCAGCCTGAACAAAACATTATAACTTTGAAATTGGACTTTGGATTAGCATCAAATTTTGCATTAAGTATAGCAGACAGTCTGTTCTTGCTCTGTGTCAAATTTGGGGAAGTGTTAGAAAAGAGGTTTTGAGATAAGATTTTTTTGAATAGAAAAACTCTTTCTATCCTGTGTAAAAACAAGCAACCTTTAAATGAACCTGGATTTTAAAACACATCAAATATATTGAAAAGACCAGTCTTAATTATCTCGAAAGAGAATGATGGGTCCAACCCACTTTTTATTTCTAAGGAATCCAGGCTCAAAGGGTTTAAATACTGAGCCTGCAAAAAGGCATTTCAAAACTGTGAAAGTGTAAAATAAAGACTTTCTTATAAATTGAACATATGTGTAACAGGCTAACTAGCCAGAAGATTCCAAAGGAGATACAATGTTGCTGGCTTGCTTTAAAATAATAAAGTGTCAATCCTCCAAATAAGGATACATTTTACCTTGTATCTTTAAGCAATCAACATTCAATTTTGTCAGGAATATATTTTCAGGAATATTTGAAGTATGTCCCAAATGTGTCTGTCCCAACCCTGAGTACTTTCAACAAACATGGCCTCAGTATTTATGACATCAGGCTCCTGATACAAGTCTTCAAGGGGGAAATATCAATTCTTGATCCTATTAGTCAGGACCCAATTAGTTGACTCTCAAAAAGAGAGTGTTTAACTCCTTCCTGGCTAAACAGATATTCATGCTGGTAATGGGATTATGAGTGTGATTGCAAAAATATTTTAAAAGATATTCAGAAGCTCACTGCTTTCAGCTGTGAAATTACCATTTTTGCTTTGCGGCTGGGCACTCTCCTCCAATACCACATTTCTAATGAGCTGATGATTCAAGATGGTCTTCAAGATTACTATTGTTCACACTTCTTGGGGGGGAAATACCTAACAGGTGGCTTTGCTTTTGGATGAGAGGCTGCCCTTTATTCAGGCTGTAAATCTTGGGGTCCTTTTTCCTGCTGGCAACATGGAAACAATATTGTGCAGTAATATTGGGTCATCTGCTGGCCTTTTGTATCGTAGGTACAGAAGCATATTAATGAACTGGAGGGTTTCTTTTGTTTGTTTTTTAAACTGATTTGTTTGTTTTGTTTTGTCTGTTGGATTCTTGTCAAATAGGTTTTGCAGGTTTTGTGAAAGAATGCCAAACCCTGGGCACCCAGCTGGATGCCATGCTACAAGGTACCATTACAACAGGAATATTTTTCTCTTTCAATCTTTCAGCTTCTGTTCCTCTCTCTTTTCTCTCTCCCCCCTCTCTCTCTTTCTCCCTCTCTCTCTCTTATACATGTCCAGACTTCTGTGCTCCCTAATTCAAAAAGAAAGCCAAGTAAAACTAAAGAGGATACAAAAACAACAGATTGTTATCTTTGTCAGATTCAGAGTGCAGTGGCATTCATTAAAAAGTTGGCATTGTGTTGGGCCTGTGAAAATTTGCTATCTTGGGAAGGAAGGAGATGAAATGAAAAGACAAGGAGAGGCAACCACCTGTTGCCAAGTCATGAGTTTATTTCATGCTGCCAAAAGCCAGTGTCTTCTTTAAAAAGACAAACATAAAGCAAGAGAGAAAGCTCATCCAAAATCTGGAAAGGAGGTTTTCATTTTCTGCATGAACAATAAGGAGTTTTGTGGCAATGTGAAGACTAATTAGCTTATTACATATGAAATTCCATGGATATCTGCCTATTTTTCCCAGATGCATGGAAGGAGTGAGGTAAACACCACTATATTTCCAGTATACTTAAATGTCTTAGTCGTTTAAGATGAACCCCACTTCATTTTTGGGTGCAATGGATTTACACAGGTACTAACCCTGGATTTTCTACTATATACAATATCTCAAAATGGTGGGCTCATTCACACCTGTCTCCTTCTGACTCCATACCACTGAATCCCAAGGCCATCGTACCTTCATATTGAAGTAGTCTATTTCAGGAATGGGCTGCTGGTGGAAACAGGATATTATCAGGTACAGTGTTCATTATTCTAGAAAAGTGTCCTCAGCAACATTCAACCAGCACACACTGAAAGAAAATTGACAGTGCACCCCAGTACATGTCTATTCAGGAGTAAACCCTTTGAACCTAATGGGGTTTGCTCCCTCACTGAATGGGAAGAGGTCTTCCTAATACATCAGTTAGAATGGCTCTCTCAAAACACTTAGGTGAACAAGGATCGACAGTTGATTCCTTCTTAATCTCACTATTGTTTCCACTTTGGTGGCACTTTGATTAATCTGACTGCCTGGCTGTTGATTTTGTGTTGTGTGGTGAATTGTCTCACAGACACCGATAGCAGCAGAAAGGAGGGATGTAAATATTTTCATACATAATTCAATGGTTGTGAGCAAACCTTCATTCAAAGCATTATTGCAATTGGACAGATTGCCAAGGCTGTGTGTATAGCCACGGCTGTGGAACCTCTACCATTGATCTTGTTCCAACTACAATTTCCATAATCCCTGACCAGTCACAGTCACAGTGAAGATTTAAATACTTGTATAAATAATGACCAAGATCTAATTAATTATGCCTGTGAGTGTAATGCAAATAGCTTAAATGTTGGCAAGTTAAGTCAGCATGCACATTACCTGTTATGGGCCAAGTCACATCACTCGGTATACAAAGGATAATGTCTACAATGACTTCTTAACGTTCAGCAATATGCAGCCAAATTTTAATGCAGTTTGTATCACACCCATGGAAAAGGAAAATAGACTTTTAGCAAATAGCATTACAGGATGGTATATGAGTCAAAGCAACAAAAGCAAATACATATTTTATAAAGCTAGACGCCAACTGAGCCATAACAAAATGACACTCTGATTCCCTCAGTGTACCTTTAACATCAAACACTCTAGCTGTTAGTACAACTAGCACCACCATCCAGTGCCACCAGGTGAGATGGTAATAGGCCAGACAGAGTACAGGTTGGGATGTTACATTTAGAAATTAGTTCATTAAAAATTGAGGGGGGGGAGAGATAATCCATTAATGTTACTGTTTAAGCTTGAAATCAATCAATTAATAGAGTCGGCATTATTAAGTCATTCCTATCAAAATACAAAGTGCAAAGCTGTATACGTTCAGTGTCTCCATGTTCAAAGCATTCCCTGATAAGGCATTATTTTATTTTATAATATTTTATTGAATTTTCTAGACATAACAAGTTAAAACAAATACATTGCTTGTGTGTTGCCGTGTTACATAGTTCAAATACAAATATTTTCCCAATATTTCAGCCCAAGTGTTTGGAATATTCCAAATTTACATGTTTCTTTTCCACCATTGTTTTCATTGTTACTTATCTCCATCTTCATCTAGTGCAAAAGGTAAAAATAACAAAGTATGGTATTAAGCCTCCCTATTAGAGATGGGCACGACTTGGAAAAAAATTTTTTCGAGTTGTCGTTAGTCGGGCCGGTCCCGTTTCGGGTTGTCTCCGTTTTTCGCGAAAATTCGCAAAAATTAGTCGGTTCGTTTTTTTCGTTTTTTCGTTTCCGTTTCTGTCGCGATTTCGCGCATTTTGACGTCCGACCGAGACTTGCGGCTTGCGGGCGCAGCGCCGGCGGCAGTGGCGCGGGGGTACATGCGTGGGCGGCGGCAGCGGCAGCGGCAGGGGGAGTGGCTAGCGCGCGGTCGGGCGCGCGTGGGCGGGCGGGCGGGCGGGCGGGCACGCGCAACGGGGGGTGGCGCGGGTCCCGCAAATGAGCAGGCGAAATACAGTTTAAACCTGCCTGGGTGATGGACTTGCTGCTGCACAACAAGGCTAGTGCATCCTAAGCAAACAAAGTGGGGCAGAAACAAATTTGCATTTCTTTTTTTCTTTGGTCTGCTGTGCTGCTGAATCTGCTGATGCTGAACCAGCCAGCCACCCTACTTGGTCTGGCTGACGTGCCTGTTTGTTGTACTTTTTTGTTGTTTGGTTTTGAATCCATCCCATCTCCCCTCCACCTCTCTCAGAGGCAGCAGGAGAAACAGACATTCCGTTCCTCCCCAAATCTGAATGAGGGGTCTACTCCTCTACTCCTCTCAAATTGGCCCCCCCATCACCAAGGTCCTTCTGCCTTCACTTCACATTCACAGTCAAAGTCACACACACTTAAAGGACAAGCAATAAAGCCAAAGCCAATGCAACCCTGCTTTTGGTCATGGTCAAAAAAAACATTAGCAGTTAGAGCCTGAGGTGGTTAAGCTACGTACCTAGCTAGTAGCTGCTACAGCCAGGAATAGTTTTGGTAGGGATGGGAATGGGATAGGGCTCTGGGTTGCTCTGGCTTAAGTTTTACAACCCACAGCCCAGCCCACTAGGCTATACAAGGAGGAGGACTATCTCTGGTCCATAAGGCCAGAGTAAGGGCGGCCACTCCGGTCAGGCCACAAGGCAGAGTATGAGAGCACCACAGCACAGAGCCAGAGTGCGGCAGGCTCATTGCCAGCTCCAGTATAAAAAGGTTGGAGCTGAATGGCATGACAGGAATTTAAATGCCACTGGCCTTGGGTCACAGTGTCTTGCAGCCCAGAGGACTGAGTTGCGGAGGAGGCCAATCACCTTGAGTCTGGTCTGGCACCACACTGCCTGCGATGCACCAGATGGCACTTTCTGACAAACTCTTGGGTGGTGCTGTACGTAGTACGAACGCTGTTCAAATCAGTACCCCCCTTCCGTGTGAAACACGGCGTCTTGCAGCCCAGAGGAAAGACTGGCGGAGGAGGCCAATCACCTTGAGTTTGGTCTGGCACCACACTGCCTGCGATGCACCACTGTCCACCACATGTCACTTTTTGACTAAGTCTTGGTGTGGTGCTGTATCAGGGACCCCCTTCCATGTGAAACACGGTGTCTTGCAGCCCAGAGGAAAGACTGGAGGAGGAGGCCAATCACCTTGAGTTTGGTCTGGCACCACACTGGCTGCAAAAAGGACAGCAAGCCACATTCTGAGTCTGACTCTTCCTCCCCAAGTCCCCAGCTGTGTGCTGGTAGACTTGCTACCTGCCGGCCCGGTAGTCTACTACCATGCCCTTTGTGAATCACAGTTGGTTCCCACACAACTCCAAGAGCCAAGCCTGCAACTTTGCAATAAACTAATGGAGGGCTGGCACCCAAGTCCTCTTATCTTCGTTGTGAGGCACAGTGTCTTGCACCCCAGGGGAAAGAGTGGCGGAGGCCACAAGCTGGAGTAATTGAATGCTGGGCCAGCAATCCCGACCACGACCATGGCCTTCGTTGTGAATCCCAGCTCCTACAACTCCAACAGCCAAGCCTGGATGGAACTGTCAGAGAAACTACTGGAGGGCTGGCACCCAACTACTCTTCCCTTCTTAGTGAGGCACAGTGTTTTGCATCCAAGAGGAAAGAGTGGCTGGAGGAGCCCACATAGCCTGAGTCTGAGGCCACAGGGCCTCCGTAGGGGAGGAACATTGCCAGGAAGAAGCTCCTGCTCCCCAACGTGGCAGAATGGCCTGAGGAGGACGCCAGGAAATTGCCCTTCTTCGTGAGCCACAGTTGGCAGCCCAGTGGAAAAGCAGAGTCCACATGGTGTCTGACTCTGAGGCCTGAGACCACTCTGACAAAAGGACTGCAAGCCAGAGGGTCTTCCTACACAGCTGTGTGCTGCTTTCCCCGGCCATAAACTCCTAGCAGGCCAGCACAGCCATGTTCCCTTCTCAGTGAGACATAGCTTTGCACTCCACGGAAGACAGTAGGCCTGAGAAACACAGGCTCACTGTCTGTGTGAGTCAGAGTACCCACAAAGAACCAAGCCTGGAGTGGAGGCTTCCTTGCTCCCTCCCTTCACAGAGAGCCACAGTCAGTGCATTGCATCCCAGTGGCATGCCCTTCGTAGTGAATCACATTCCCCACAACTCTAAGAGCCAAGCCTTGAACTTTCTGATAAACTGTCCTATTTGTAATGGTGACAGAGGGCCACCAGCACGGCAGTAAGTTGCCCTTCTTTGTGAGCCACAGTGTATGGCAATGGCAGCCCACTGAAGACTAATTGGCGGTCCGGAGGCTGACAACACTCCCACACTGCGGCACTCCTTCCTGCAGAGTCCTGTCACTGTCCCAGGCAGAGTCCAAGGGTGCTTTCACATGAGTTCTGCCTAATCACGGGCCCACCCCACGGCTGTTTTCTAGCACACAAGCACAATTCCCTTCTCTGTGAGGCACAGTGTGTGCAAACAAATAGTTGTTGAGTGAATGCACTGTTACAGTTGGTCTTCAAGAGGTTTTCCGCCAAGAAGAGGGCACAGCCGTGGTTGCTGCATGGGCAAGTTGAGGGCAGTGGCGACAGGGCTGAACTTGAAGCACTAACTGGACCATGATGTTAGGGTGGAGAAGCGGCTGGAAGGCCTCCTCTAAGCCGGAAATGGGGGGAGCCTGACAGGCAGGCAGGGAGAAGACACAGAGCTAGAGTGAGTCTGAGTCTTTGACCACACAGGCTTCCAAAAGGACAGCAAGCCAAGCTTTCTGACTTTCTTTCCCAGCTGTGTGCTGGTAGACTGCTCCTAACTGCCGTGCCGGCATTCCATCTCCATGCCCTTCGTAGTGAATCACAGCAGTTCCACAACTCCAAGAGCCAAGCCTGGAACTTCCTCCTGAAAGGCTCTTCTATTTCTAAGAAACAAACGATTATTGAGCTGAACTGTGGTACGCGCAAGTACATTCCACTCCAGCCCTTCTTAGTGAGACACAGTGTGGTGCAGCCCAGAGGACAGAGTAGCGGAGGCCTAAACATCCCCCTTAACCCTAACCCTAAGCCAACCACCAGCTGTTCCTGAAGAGTGTTCCCATAACTCAATCATCATCATCAATCACAACCTAGATTTGCAACCAGTAACTTTTCTGGTCCGGCAGCCTTTGTTCCAGGGTTAGGGCAGAAATGATTATAAAATGTTTAAGCACCAAGTGTGCGCACAATGAGTCACACAGCACAGCACCAAGATCCACACAGGGGACTTTCGGCCAGGAGTACGCACACACAACAAGGACATTTCCCTTCTTTGTGAGGCACGGCTGGCAGCCCAGTAGAAAGAGTGGCGGAGGAGACAGAGCTAGGTCTGTGTAAATTACAGACTCACACAGTCAGTGTGGGACAGAGTATCCACCAAGAACCAAACATGGAGGCTTCCTTGGCAGGCAGAGTTTCTCTCGCCACCCCAGGAGACCGGGTTTTGGCAACCAAGAAGACAGAGTGGAAGCAGGAGAACTGGGTGGGTCTATTTCTTTAAGGCTGTAAGGAGGGGAGCTTGCCCCCTGATACTCAGTCTTTGAGGTAGGTTGTTGTAAAGTGCTTACCACTTTGTGTGTGAGAGAATACAGGTAGGCAGGCAGGCAGGCAGGCAGGCAGGCTCGTAGGGCCAAGGGAATGGTGTGAAGCACCAAGAAAGGCAGGTATTAGGGTCTCTCTCAGACCAGCCATGGCAAAAGGAGAAACATTGGGCCAATACAGACAGACCCTTTCCAATGACACTTTGAGTGGCCCTGCCTGGTTTGGAGACAGGCCAGGGCTAGAAAAATTGGGCCACTAATAGTACCCTTCAATTGTGTGTGAGAGAGAATACAGGCAGGCAGGCAGGCAGGCTCGTAGGGCCAAGGGAATGGTGTGAAGCACCAAGGAAGGCAGGTATTAGGGTCTCTCTCAGACCAGCCATGGCAAAAGGAGAAACATTGGGCCAATACAGACAGACCCTTTCCAATGACACTTTGAGTGGCCCTGCCTGGTTTGGAGACAGGCCAGGGCAAGAAAAATTGGGCCACTAATAGTACCCTTCAATTGTGTGTGTGAGAGAATACAGGTAGGCAGGCAGGCAGTTCTGCAGGCATTAGGCACTGGAGTCGGCAGGTAGTCACAGGGCCAGGCAGGCAGGCAGGCAGGCAGGCAGGCTCGTAGGGCCAAGGGGAGGCAGGCAGGCTTGCAGGCGGGCATGGAGGATTGCAGGCAGGAGGTTAGGTTACAGGCAGCAACTTAGTTCTTGGAGTGTTGGGGTAATCCCAAGGTGGAAAGGTTGAAGCGGATGAAAGTCAAACTTTCCACCGTCTCCGGGTCCAGGCGACAGCGGCGCGGCCTCAGGACATCTCCCATGTGGGAGAAGACACGCTCACTCTGGACACTGGTGGGTGGGATAGACAAGAGGTCCAATGCCAGAGTTGAAAGAGCGGGCCAGAGGTCTGCCTTTCTGGCCCAGTAGTGCAGTGGGTCCGAGCTGAGGGGTTGGAGGGGCTCGGCCATGTACTCCTTCACCATGGTCTGAGCGGGTTCTGCTACTTCTTCCTCCCTTGCCTCCACTGAGGAGGAAACTGCCATGGCTAGGGCAGAGGCCAGGTAGTTGGCTGCTGGAACGGAACCTGGTCTCTGGGTGAACGCTCCTGGAGTACAAAGGGATGTGGATCCTTGCGAGGACTCCTCCTCAGCATCGCTCTGGCTTCCGTGCGCCCTCTGAAACGCCTGGCCCTCATCGGAGACAGCCCTGACTTGATGGCATAGCTCCGTCTTCCAGGATTTCAGTTCGGCAGTGCTGGCCGCCAGGAACCCTTGTCGCACAGGCAGGCCATCTGGTACACCTTTTCCCTTCTGAGTGGCCCAAGGCGGGTATCCACGCCGGTCAACAGCCTGTCTGCCAATGCCCTGCTCTTAGGGAGAAGATTGCCTTCTTCCCAGGTACTGGTCTCTAGGCGTTGGCGAAGGGCATTGACCAGGGGGAGAACATGGCCCAGGCTGGCGTTGTAGCTGCTGAGGACGTGGGTGGTCTCCTCAAAAGGCTGCAGGATACCCGCCATCTGGGAGAGGGCGAGCCACTTGGTAGCACCAAGGTCCAATTCCCTCCCCTCATGCAGGACTGGGGTGGTTGACATGATGTATTCCACCACTTCCTTCTGCTCCACCAGACGCTTGACCATTTCGTGGGTGGAGTTCCACCGGGTGGTCACGTCCTGGATAAGGACGTGCTCCGGTCGGCCCGTCTCCGCCTGCCTCTCACGCATCATCCTGGCTGCTTTGACACTGCGAGCGAAGTGCCCCACGATCTTCCGGCACTTGTCCAGCAAGGCCCTGGTCTCCGTGGTCCCCTCACTCCAGGAGTCCTTTGGTGCACCCAGGCCAATGGCATCGCCCACCACTAGATGCAGTTTGTGTGCTGCGCACACGATGCCCTGGAACCCTGCCCCAAGAACCGCGTTGGTCATGTTACGGCCCGCGTCTGTAACCATGACTCCACGATTGACCTGTCCCTCTGTCCCCAATCCCCACTCTCGCATTGCTGTCTTGAGAACGTCAGCAATGTTGATCCCTGTGGCGTTGTCCTCCATGCTTTGTGCCTGGAGAAGCACCACCCTATACCCTCTTGGGGTGCTGCCTTGTGCCTCCCCCTGCAGCTGCTCATGGGCTGACCGGGGCTCCAGGACCTCCTTGGGTTGCCACCAATGAGCCGTCAGTGAGAGGTATCCGTGGTGCCCACCGGTCCAGAGGTCGGAAGTGAAGTGGATCTTCTTCCCTCTGGCCGCCTGCAGCAGGGCCCGGATCCTGTCCCTGACAGACTCATAAAGGGAGGGAAGCACCCGCCTGCTGAAGGTACGCCGGGATGGAGTCTCGTACCATGGTGCCACGTGCTTCATCAGGTGCCTGAAGCCTGATGACTCCACAAAGGAGAGGGGCAACCCGTTCATGGCCACCATTTCACCCACCACTCGAGTGGTGGTCTCCTGTGCTTTGGCCCTATTTCGAGGGCTGACAAAAGTCCCACCCAACAGCCCCACTTCTTGCAGAGTGGCCTGCCTCTTCCCACTCTCACTAGCGGAGCTGTGTTTTTCTTTCTCTATCTCTAACCCTTCTTCCCCTCTCTTCCTCCCTGAAGAGCAAGGGCCTGACAGGGTTCCAGGCAGAGTCCCAGGGTGCTTCCTCATCAGATGGCTGCGCAACCCACTTGAGGAGAGGTGTTTGGGGTCATTCCCCCTGCGCAAGACCACCCCGCATATCTTGCACACCGCCATCCTTGCGTCTTGGGGGCTGTTCTCAAAATGCTCCCACAGACACCCTCGTGGCTTACAGAAAGTAACGCCCCCTCTGTTATTGCCTGCCGCTGCCGCTGCTGTGGTGGTGCTGTGGCCTCTGCCCTGCCGGGAAAGTAGACTAGTACTACTGCTCTCACTGGTGGTACTCTGGGTGGAAAGAGGGCTGCTCCTTCCGTCACTGCCTGGAGCCTGCCTTAAGTCTGACTCTGCCAACAGGTCCTCAGAATCTGGCAGGTTTAGATACAAGGAGCCCGATTCTGATTCTGATGCCATTTCAGAATCAGAGCCCTTGTCTTCTTGCTGTTCAAGGGTGGGGCTCTCAGGTAACGAAGATGGGATTTGGTACGCCTCATCCATGCTTCCCTCGGTGACAGACGATGGCACATTGCTGCTTGTGCCACTGGCACTGCTACTCGAGGAGGGAGTTGCACCAGTATCACTTTCTGCACTACTTCCTGTCCCTTCCCTCAGAAACGTGCCCCTATTTATCTTAGTAGGGGTCCCCCTCCCCTGCCCTCTAGCTGTGCGACCCCTCCTCATTTTTCTCACTTCTTGTGGCTCAGGCCAGGGAATGTATAATGTGATAGTAAGGAAAAGCACCAAGGAACTGTGCAAGTAAATGAGTGACTCACAACAGCAGGACAACAAAGAAGGAAATAGGAGCTAGGGGTTTGCCAATCCTGGCACCCAACTAAGTTTCTCTATGCCCTGCACAGGGCAAGTGTAATTAGGAGGAGAACTGTAACTTCTTCCCAGTTGTAATTGGATTGTGTATGTAGACTGTGGTGTCAAGTAAATGAGTGAGATGGACTCACAACAGCAGCACAACAAAGAAGGAAATAGGAGCTAGGGGTTTGCCAATCCTGGAACCCAACTAAGTCTCTCTATGCCCTGCACAGGGCAAGTGTAATTAGGAGGAGAACTGTAACTTCTTCCCAGTTGTAATTGGATTGTGTATGTAGACTGTGGTGTCAAGTAAATGAGTGAGATGGACTCACAACAGCAGCACAACAAAGAAGGAAATAGGAGCTAGGGGTTTGCCAATCCTGGCACCCAACTAAGTTTCTCTATGCCCTGCACAGGGCAAGTGTAATTAGGAGGAGAACTGTAACTTCTCCCAGTTGTAATTGGATTGTGTATGTAGACTGTGGTGGCAAGTAAATGAGTGAGATGGACTCACAACAGCAGGACAACAAAGAAGGAAATAGGAGCTAGGGGTTTGCCAATCCTGGCACCCAACTAAGTTTCTCTATGCCCTGCACAGGGCAAGTGTAATTTGGAGGAGACCTGTAACTTCTTCCCAGTTGTAATTGGATTGTGTATGTAGACTGTGGTGTCAAGTAAATGAGTGAGATGGACTCACAACAGCAGGAGAACAAAGAAGGAAATAGGAGCTAGGGGTTTGCCAATCCTGGCACCCAACTAAGTCTCTCTATGCCCTGCACAGTGCAAGTGTAATTAGGAGGAGAACTGTAACTTCTTCCCAGTTGTAATTGGATTGTGTATGTAGACTGTGGTGGCAAGTAAATGAGTGAGATGGACTCACAACAGCAGCACAACAAACAAGGAAATAGGAGCAAGGGGTTTGCCAATCCTGGCAAACAAGTTTCACAAATTAATGCACAGGGCAAGTGTAATTAGGAGAACTGTAACTTAACTTCTTCACAGATGTAAGTTATACAACAACTGCACAAAAACCAAGCTAATAGAAGCAAGGGGTTTGCAAAATCTGGCAGCACCCCAACTTTCACAATAATGCACAGTAACTAAGATGAATGGAACTTCTTCAAAGATGTAATTGAAGAAAAAGTTCTATAGAGGTGGCTGGGTGCCTGCCCTTCAACAAATGTTTGTTTGAGTGCCTGACTGCAAAAAAATGAATGAGGTGTTGGACAAGGGAAAGAAATTCAAAGAATATCTATAGTGTTAAGTAAAATGAAATTGTAAAATGTTTTATAGAGGAAGGTGCCCTAGCCTTGTTGCCAAAACAAATGTGTTTGAGAAATTTGAGTGAGTGCACTGGTTGGCGAGGGAGACTCTGCCTAGTACTCAGTCTGTACTGTATAATATTTTTAAAATAATTTAATCCACAGCCTCCAACCTCCCCTTCTAAGCACTAGTACTACTGGACCTTGGCTGTTGCTTGCCACTTGCTAATAAACTGTAAAATAGAAAATAAATGGAATAAAACTATAAGCTGCTACTAGGGTAGGATAGGGGTTGCTGGATTCCCTTCCAAAACCCCAATCGCAACAGCAGCAAAAAAAAACTGTAGGCGCAGGGTAAAAGGACCTTGGCCAAGTAAATGAACTTGGTGGGAAATTGGGATACAAAAGAAATGGTATGGTAGTGTAATATAAAATAATATATTTTCAAAATAAATCTGCAGCACCTCCCCTCCACTACCGCTCCCACTCAAATCTTCCCTCCCCCTTGAAGCAAATATAAAACGTACGGAACTCTTCCTCAAAAATGGAGAAAACAAAAAAGAGAATAAACACTGTGTTGCTATTCCCCACAGGGAATAGAAGAAATTATTATGTTTTGCGATTCGAATTAATATCAATTCAATTCCCTCCCTGCCTAGCGAGACCGAGACCGCGACCGCGAAATCGAAACTAGACTGAGCGCAGCAATCCAGCCCTGACCACCCTCCACAAGATCCAAGCCCAGACTGTGACGGACTGGAACTGCCTCGGCTTTTTATGCCCTCTGGCACATCCAGAAGTGTCAGTCAAAACCTGTCCATGCGATTGGTGGAATGGCTCCAAAAATTTGCATGGTCCCGTCCCATGGCCAGCCCATCGTTGCGCAGGTGTAAAAAAATAAATTAAGAAAAAATAAAATAAAATCAACGGAGACGTATTTTGGCAAGACAAACCCACTGCTGGTACTGTAAAAAATCAAGCATTTAAAATAGGTTACTTTCGCATGTTTCTGTGGTGCTTTGGTGGGGTTTTGGGCAAGGATTTAAAAAAAAATATTGCGGTCGCCATTTTGGACCGGGAATCGGTTTTTTTTTTTTAACTTTTAAAAACTTTTTTTCTGTGCCGCTTGGCATTGCGCGATCGCCGCGATGCAAGTAACGAGCACGACAAATCAGACCAAATTGTTCGTTCATCGGTTCGAGCTCGAAGTCTGGGGCAGTGATTCCCGTTACCGTTTCCGTAGAGTAACGGAACCGAGTAACGGAAACGGAAACGGGAATACCGCTAAGTCGTGCCCATCTCTACTCCCTATTTAATCTTAAATCTTCTTTTTACTAAGCACCTTAAAATCTATTTGTCTAGCTCAATATATGATAGGCATTAGACATGGGCACGACTTGGCAAAATTGTCGTTTCCGTTTTCGGTTATCGTTTCCGTTATGTAACGGAAACGGTAATGATAATTAAGCCGTCAGAACTCGAACTCAAACCGAAAAAAGAAAAATTTGGTCGGGTTTTTCGTTTCCGTTTGTGGCATCGCGGCGATCATGCAATGCAAAGCACAGAAAAAGTTTTTAAAAGTTTTTTTTAAAAAAAAACCCGACTCCCGGCCAAAAAAGCAGGCGAAAATATGCCTGCCTGAGGCTTTGCCACCTACCAGAGGGGTGGTTTCTGGGGGGTCCCCAGCCTTCCCCCCCCCTCTTCTCCTGTCCTGGGCTGCTTGCACCAGGCTGTGGGGGGCATCCTCGTCGTCTCGCCATGCCATGCGGTGCGGAAGGATCCAAAATGGCGACCACAATATTTTTTTTGAAATCGTGGTCCAAAAACCCACCAAAGCACCACAGAGAAACATGCGAAAATTAGGTATTTTAACTGCCTGAATTTTTACAGTAGCAGCAGTGGGTTTTTCTTGCAATAAACGTCTGTCTCCAATCCCATTGATTCCACCAATCGCATGGCCACTTGGCCAGGTTTTGACTGAGACTTCTGGGATGTGCCAGTCAGGCATAAAAAGCCCACTATAACCCTAGCCCTAACCCTAACCCTAACCCTAACCCTACCCCATACGCCAGTACACTGTCCTTCTTAGTGGGTCAGAGGCACCCAGAGGTTCAGCCCACTAACTCACCCTAACCTTACCCGTAATAACCCTAAGCCTAGCCCTTGCCCTAACCCCAACCCTAAGCCAGATCTGTACTCGCATTGCACTACACACATTTCCCTTCTTAGTGAGCCAGAGGGCGCTCAGTAGAGGCATTCTTCTCTCACCTCGCTCACCAGTCCAAAGTTCCAAAAAACTCTGTACGCCAGTATGCTGTCCTTCTTAGTGAGATAGAGGCACCCAAAAGAGAGGTGCCTCTGCCAGTGCCACTTGAGTTGGTACGCAATGGCTACACGGTCATGTACCCTTCCTTTTCCCTTTGTAGGGGGCCAGAGGAGGCACCCACCCCAGAGAGGTGCCTCCAGGAGCCTGCTAAATGCCTTCCATTCGTAGCGGGCCAGAGGAGGCACCCACCCCAGAGAGGTGCCTCCAGGGGCCCGCTACCCTACCCCCCTAAACCAGTACTAACGACAGACGACAAACGAAACGACAAAATTTTGAAAAATTTCACGACAAACGGAAATGAGCCGAAACGGGCCGGCTCCGACACACGACAACTTGAAACGTCATTTTTCCTGGTCGTGCCCATCTCTAGCTGAGACTAATACTTAATGGGCTATTTAAAAAAGGTCTCTCAGTTTCGTAATGCATTTAAAATTTTCTATTCTTGGCTAGTATATTCCTCTTCGAAGTCAGACAAATTAACATTTCAGTCTGGTAGTCTCACTCCCTTTTCCATTTTCACATCTTAATATACGTTTAATATTTTAAGGATGATCCAGATACAAAAAGCAGATTTCTGCATTAGAGTGACCTGCCTGGTTTGGTAAATACAAGATTAGCTTGGCAATAATCTTAAATTGGCCCATTACAGTACATATTTCCATTCACTGGTTTGCATTACAATCAATCCATTCCATTACAAATTGTGCAGTTGGTTACACTGCTTCCATCATAAACATTGCACAACATGCCTATGAAAGTGCTTTGCAAACAGCAAAAGCATTTGGCACAATTTAAACCACCACGGAAGTGACAAAGGTGTTGCTCCTCCATGGGCTTTCAGCCATTATAAAATGGCTGTCTTTGTTGTAGGAATGCCACATTGTAAGGCTGGTTTTAGTTTATTCAAACTAACCCATTAATGTTGAAGTGTCAAGATGGAGACATAAGAAAATTGAAGGATTGAGGATGTTTAGATGACCAGTCTCAGCCATACTCAAGCTGATGGACTGGTCTGAGCCATGATATGTGAGGATGGTAGCTATATTTCAATACATCTGATTACATACTGTATGTTTGGTAAAGGCTAGCCATGGTGTATTGATGAAGGAACACCCACTCATGGTTTCAGAAAGCCAGAACATCACAGCATTGAATATCACCCTTAATATGTATATGTGTTGACTCCTTGAGAGATCAATATATGTATGGGAAACAGAGTCTCAGGATGTATAGTTATTTATATTTATTATTTTATTTTCAAACTTGTATACCGCAACCTATTTCCCAAGCGGGAACTCAGGGCGGTTTACACAAAGTTAAAAACAATAGCATCTACAACAATCAAACAATATTGGCAAGAGGCAGGGAAAAAAACATTAAAAAGTATTAAACAATATTTATTTCCTGTTAAAGCATTTTCAAAAACTCTGGTTCCCATCCGTATATTGACTTCTGTGGATGTACCAGTTCCTTTTGCTTTACTCCTTGAGAGAGACATATTTTCACACAAGTCTATGCTATCAGACAGTTACTGTATTTGAGGATTGAATCCAGGTCTCCTTGTTTCAGGCCATCAGTGCCACCATTTTGTTATTTATTGTTTTTTAAAGAAGCTGTGTTTGTCTTCAGATAAGTAACCTTACGGAAAAGCTAGCGTAAGACTCACTTCAAAGACATACAAATGTTCAGTCTCCAGTAAAGACATTGCACAGTCTTTTGTCCTATGAACTAACCCTCTGCCTTCAAGCACATGGTACAACATAAGTTCTGTCTGAGGTCAGCATTTCACCTTGCCTAATGGGGGGCACAATGCTTCTGAAGGGTAGATAAGCTGTCTTTCAAACATTGTATCAGTGATCTTTTCCTGATGGAAGACCTAAGAAGCTTCCCAGGGCCTCTGCACTGAACGGGATTGGTTTTAAACATTCTAGATCTTGATCACTAAAACTAAAGTGAAAGACAAATCAAACATGCTGCTTTTAAAAGCCAATCTTGAAAAAGACAGAGATGGAGTCACATTTAGAGAGGACTAGGGTGCTCAACAGATTGTGTCATTAACATACTCAAGGCTATATTGTCAAAACCAGGGGTGGAGCTTCCTGAAACTGTGTATGACAACCAGTGCAAACTCAGTGAAGCTTTTGAAGGTAAGTTGTCAAGACAAGGATTGTGTGGCAATGCTTGAAAGTTTAGTCTAGAGTGCCATTTCCTGCATTCTCCTGATGGGAATGCAACTCCTAGAATTCCTGGCCTTTGAGACTATTGGGAAGAGAAGAGGAAGGGTTGGAATTTATTTCAGGCCATCTGGGAAGTAACTCTGTGTCTCCTTTGGATGACAGGCAGGGTGGGACAGAGCGACCGGAACTGGAAGGGAACTGAAAGAAAACTGACATTCCCTTCACTCTTGTGAAATCACCATCACAACATTGATAGTTTGTTTTGAGACCAGGATGAAGTTGCTTACATTTGGTACCCACCCATATCTGTTTTGGAGCTACCTGCTGGAGGCAGCTTTCAGGGACAGCCCCGGAAACTGAAGCTCAAACCAGGAGAAGAAAAGAGTTCAAGTGTCACTGGTATTTGCGACCTTTCACTGGTGATGACTGCTCTGAAATAATTTCTCTTATTTTAAGACAGTCATTTTGCCAGCTGATTTTCCTTTCACTTGACAGTACATTTGAAATCATTTCCACGAATGTGATGCCATCATTTCTAAAATTACCAGCTGTCTGCGGTTACATTTCTTAATACTGACATTTAAAGCAGATACTTGAATATTGTGAAAAGAAGGTAAAACGGCATGCTGTCCACAACCAAGATTGAGAGCCACAGCTAATGATTAGAATTAGGGTTGTATAGGAGCCCTTCAATTAGATGCTGATTTAGCTTGTCTGGTCAGGAACCAGTTAAGGGCCCAATTCTGTTGCCAAAAACAAAAACAAAGAAACCACAAAAAACTCAGCAATTTTTCTACAGGCTTCTCCTTACAAAGGACAAGTTAAATTTTAGCATACATACAAGGAACATACACACAGAGACCACTCTGCAAGTGGAGCAAGTTGTTCTGCCCCCCCTGCCAGAGTCCCATGTATTTGGGCCAGATGTGGAATTAATTCATGGAAATAATTTCCACTTAGGTGAAGGTCCCATCCACGTTTTTAAAGAAAAAAATCCTGCTACTAGGTAGCAGGAATTTAAGAAAAAGATAAATAAAAGAAACAGGCCCACCCAGTGGTCCCTTCACCAGCCCAGTCTGCCCCCTCACTTGGACGCCATCTTGCCTACCCCTTGTCCCCTCGCTCACCTACTTTTCCACTCCTCAGGAAACTGTTCCCATGTCCGCTGGCCCTCACTCCTTGCCTTTGCCCTCTCATCTTCTCTCTTTCTCTTCTCCCAGCAGTCCCTGTCTGGTCACTCCTCCTCACTTGTACACCACCTCTCACCCATCCTTGATTACACCCACCATTCAGGCACATGTCCCCATGCCCTCCTACCGTCACTCCTATCTCCCCTCTCCCTCTCCTCTATATCCTCCCCAATACCATCTTGCTCTCTCACCAAGTGAACTGTGCAGAGAACAAATCAGCATTCTGCAGGGCTGATATTACTATACTTCATTGAACCTCCCAGGAAAGATAGGAACCTCAGGTCAAAAGGAGCCAGGCAATGAGGGAGTGTGACTTTTGTGAGGGAGATGTCTTTAAAAGCAGGCTACCTATTTCTATTTATTCCTAGCTGGCATCACAGACCACTCGCTCACTACAAAGATGCTAGGACTCAATGGAAGCACACCAGAAAGGCAGGAGAACACATGTGACTCCATGCACTTGGCTCCAATGTGCTGCCTCTTCTGAAAACTGTGCTATGCCACATCTCTATGATGTCACAAAGGCCCACCATTCCCTTGATATCTGAGGGAATGGGGTATTGCTCATCTGACAAGGCTACCAGTGATGCTATAGAGTTGGCAGTAGCAGCATAGTCCTGAGAAGCTGCCACTAGCCATAGCAAGAAAAGAGATGTGGGCTTAATGACAAACCTCATAAAAACAAGGAGGTTAATTGGATAACCAAGAGCTAACTGCTTAAAAATATTATGGCTAGATGGACAAATATGTCAGTTCAGACTGAAGTACCTTGTGTTTCTATGGCTATTGTTTCACCTAGCATTGCCTTTAGCTCAGTTGTAAAGATACCCTTTGCATGCACAAACCTTGCCCAGCATCTCAGATTAAAGCAAGAACAAATGGATGTGTCCCACTCAAGATGTTCTTGCTCTGTTACTTCCAATGGTACTAACCAGAATGACCAAGGATGAGGGATGATGGGAGTTGCAGTCCAAAAATCATCTGGAGGGCCACAGTTGCTCACTCAGGCATCAGGGTTATAGAAGGCTTAACGCTCTTTGGGGTCTTACCAGTTAGAAGTCATCATCCTAGCTTTGGTAAGCCAAATGTTTCACTCATTATGGCAAGGTAGTTTCATCATGTTGATCTTCTCTTTCAGAAAAAATCAAGAAACATGTTGGTGGTGCCACTTGTGCATCCATTTCCAGTTGGACATTGACTCGAAGACAACCTATGACAACCTTCCGTTTTGGACTGTACATCCTGTAAGTCGTAGCCAACATGATCAATGCTTAAGATTTATGGAGCTGAAATTTAAAACATGCAGACACTGAAACATCTGGAAGGCACCTTGTTGCTTCTCCTGCTAAAATCATTATCCCTCATAATGACACAGAATGAAGCCATAGAACATTTCTTCTTCTGCCCCACATCCCCATCTCACAATAAGAAATATCATTGAAATTCTGAAGCTTTATTCTTCTACTCAGCCAAGCCCTAGGGATCAATTATAAGGCAGATGTAGGCATTATACATCACATCATTATCAAAAGGATCTAATCTATTTCCTGCCAACACCCAATTGGGAAGGAGGGGGTACTCTAAATGAACTAGCCAGTTGAAAGCTATTTTGAGTTCTGTGCATAAAATTAAGGAGGCTTTAAAATAATTATGTCCATCTACTCATTTCGCCATAATAACACTTATTTATAAAATTGAGCTTTCATTGCACAGAGACATAAGCCTCCAGATGAGATTTTTGCTCAGATTCTCATGCCTAGTTATCTATAAGAAACTGAGGGCGTTTATACACGACCCCTAAGCTCCGCTGCAAATGGCTCCCAGCTCCAGAGCTTAAAAATGTTTCCCCACCAGCTCGGGAGCTAACAGGAAATTAAGTGCGACCCCGCCCACCTAAGCGCGACCCAGCGTACTTTTCAGGTACCTGTTCTGGGAGAGTGAAAAATTTTGATGCGGAGAGTGCCGGGCTCTCCTCGCTTCTTCTTCTTTTTCTTTTTTTGCCTCCCACCCCTTTAAGAGGAACCAGGAAGTGACGGGGGGGGGTCAGAGCAACTTCCACCGGCACTCCGGAGGTAAGAGTGCATTCTTTTCTCCCTTTTTTTCTCCCTCCCCTCATGCAGACAGAACAAGGAAGTGTGGAGGGGGTGGGAACGCAGGGAGAGCGACAAACCCTCAAGATCTCTGGTCCAAATTTAAGGGACCAGCGGATCTTAGGGGTCGTGTAAAAAGGCCCTGAAACCCACTGCTGAATACATCCTAGTGTATTGGTGATTCAGTATCTAAATGACTTAAAAAGAAGGCAAGAGGGAAAATGCAGAATTAAGATCAGGCAAAAATCAGTAGTTCCATAATATTAAGCTAAACTGGAATATTACATGCTATTCAATCTGCCATGGTTGTGCATTAGGCAAACATTGGATGAAATCCTCTTGTACGTAGTTGTGCTTTGGGGAATAAGGTGGGATCAAAATATTTTAAATAATCCTTTGAATAATATTTGATATTTTAAATAGATAAATAAATACTATTTTAAGATGAACTTTCATCTCCACGTTTGCTTCTTCAGACACTCTAAAGTGGGAATATAAGAGGACTAATTCAAGAAAGTTCACATTCAAGTATAGATGCTATTCTTCAAAGGGCCACAACTAGAGATGGGCATGACTTAGCGGTATTCCCGTTTCCGTTTCTGTTACTCGTTTCCGTTACTCTACGGAAACGGTAACGGGAATTACTCCACCAGACTTTGAGCTCGAACCGACGAACGAACAATTTTGGTCTGATTTGTCGTGCTCGTTCCTTGCATCGCGCGATCGCGCGATGCCACGCGGCACAGAAAAAAAGTTTTTAAAAGTTAAAAAAAAACGGTTCCCAGCCGAAAAGCAGGCGGAAAAATGCCTGCCGTGCCTCAGGGCACCTACCAGAGGGGTTGTTTCTGGAGGTCCCCGGCCTCCCCCCCATCCCCCGTCCTAGGCTGCTCTGGTAGGACTCGCCGCAGGCTCGCAGCCAGCCAGCAAAAAGCCCAGTCTCGCCGGCCGCCGGCCGCCGCAATTAAAACGCAAGCAAGCGGCACGGACGGCACAGGAAAAAACTTTTAAACTCTCCCCCCACCCATTCCTGGGCCAAAAAAGCAGGCGGAAAAATGCCTGCTTGACTAAGGGCGCAGGGCACCTACCGGAGGGGTGGTTTCTGGAGGGGGGGTCCCGCCTCCCCCCCATCCTGGGCAGCCAGACTCGAGTCACCATGCCATGCGGTGCGGGCGGGGGATCCAAAATGGGGCAGCGAACGCAATATTGTTTTTGAAATCGTGGTCCAAAAACACACAAGCACAACAGAAACACGCGAAAATTTATAAACTGCCAGATTTTTCACAGTAGCAGTGGGTTTTTTCTTGCAACAAAATGTCTCTCCTCTCCTCCTCTGTCCTCCATTTATTTTATTTTATTTTATTTTATTACACCTGCGCAATGATGGGCTGGCCGAGCGGCCAGCCATGTGGGAGTGGACGACCATGCAAATTTTTGGAGCCATCCCACCAATCGCATGGCCACTTGGCCATGGAGACTTCTGGGATGTGCCAAAAAGCCCCCTAAAACCTGCCCTAGCCCCCTAACCCTAACCCTAACCCTTGACTCCGTACCCATACGTCACAGACTGTCTTCTTAGTGGGTCAGAGAGGCACCCAGAGGTGCAACCCACTAGCCCACCGTAACCTTACCCGTCACTAGCCTAACCCTAGCCCTAACCCTAACCCACCTTAACCCTAAGCCAGATGTACTTGCATTGCACTACACGCCGGTACAGTTCCCTTCTGTGTGAGACATGGTGGTGCGAGAGCCTTAGTTAGGTATCTCACCTATGGCTCTGGGTTCAGTGCCATCCACTAGTCTTCACAGTCACTGTCTGCACAACTGGTATGCAATATCCATATGGCTATTGCATACAATTTTGCAGCAGCAGCAGGTGAGGAGGGGAGACCCCCATGTTGAGGGGTCTCTTGGAGCCTGCTTCCCCTTCCTAGTGGGTGAGGATAGGAGGCACCCACGGGTGCCTCCAGGAGCCCACTTTCCCTTTATAGCGGGCCAGAGGAGGCACCCACCCCACAGAGGTGCCTCCAGGAGCCCGCTCCCCCCCAAAAAAACCAGTACTAACGAAAAAACGAACCGACTAACGAAAAAACGAACCGACTAATTTTTGCGAATTTTCACGAAAAACGGAAATGACCCGAAACGGAACCGGCCCGACTAACGACAACTCTAAAAAATTTTTTTCAAGTCGTGCCCATCTCTAGCCACATTTTTGGCTTTCTTATTTTTTGGTTTTTCTTTTGTTTTTATCTGATAATCTTGCACAGGCAATCTTGGCAACCTTTTCTAAAGGTAAGGTACTGTAGAGAGTGCATCACTGTCTTTAGTGTGTGCATATCTATATATCTATATATCTATATTTAGAGCTGCCTAGATGCCCTAAGCATATCCAATCTCACCTGATTACAGAAGCTAAGCAGGGTCGGCCCTGGTTAGTACTTGGATGGGAGACCACCAGGGAATACCAGGTTCTGTAGGCACCTAGAGTAGGAACTGGCAAGCCTCTCCAGTATTACTGCCAAGAAAACTCCATGGACATGGGGTCACAACTGTAACAATGCAACACACATATCTATCGATAGATAGATAGATCGATAGATAGATGCACACCTATTCGAGCAAGCAGAACTTGATTGAATCTTGCAGCATGAACCAGCTTGGATGCTAAGGGGCTAAGGTAATCAGGAGATGTTTTTCTCTCCATCCCACCACCTTCACAGATACATCTCTGAAGAAACCATGAAAGGGCCTTCTCAGCTGCTGTGCCCAGACTCTGGAACTCCCTCTCACTGGAGGCCAGGATTGCCCCATCTCTGCTGTCTTTCTGGAAGCAGGCAAATACCTTCCTCTTCAGGCAAACTTTCCTTGAATGATGGACCACCTATTTTGTGCCTTTTAGATGGATTACCATGGATGATTACCTTGAATGACTTCATGAGAACACCAGTGTTTCCATGCTAGTTTCCATCCTTCATAATGGATTTTTTTCCTTTTTGTGTGCTCTTTGTAGCTTTAATTTTACCCTTTAATGTTCTAATTCTCTGTTCATTACTTGAATATGTCTTAAATGGTCTGGACTGTATGTTGTCCCTCATTATTGTAAGGTGCCTTGGGTCCGTTTCCTAGGAGAAAGGTTGGGAAAAAAATAATATTCAAAATAAATAAATAAATAAAACAAAATGATGCAAATCTACATCTGAACTTTGAATATCGGCTTAAGCCCTACCCTTCTTTTAAAGAGGAGGAGGAAAGGAGCAGCACACATTGTAATGTAGTATATATGCCTCAAAGGATGAAACAGTGGGAGAAATCTTGTGCTGTACATATATTGAAAATAATCCTATTAACACTCAAAACCATAGTTCAACACCCATATTTATTTCTTTGGGTGAAGGAGGGAAAGCTACCCTGTGGTATAGTATCTCCCTTGAAAACTTAGAGCCCTTTTACACGACCCCTAAAATCCTCTGCAAAACACTTGCAGATCCGGAGCATAAAATTGTTTTCCCACCAGCAGTGGACTTTAAAAAAAAAGTATGCCCACGCCCACTTAAGCCTGCCCCAGCGCACTTTACAAATACCTGGTCTCCGGAGGTAAAAAAAAATTCCGATGTGGATTGTAAAGCTGTGGATGCGAAGCTCTTCTCGCCTTCTGTTTGTTTTTGTTGTCTCCACTGCCCCTTTAACAGACAGGAATCCCTATAGGGCTGCTCCAACGGCAGACAGAGGTGAGCGGAGGTGAGCCTGCATTTTCTTCTCCCTTTTTTTCTCCCTCACCGCAGACAGAAACAACAGAGTGCGGAAGGGTGGGAACACAGGAAGAGGAACAAATCCCACATGATATCTGGCTGGGGGGATCCAAATTTAAGCTACCAGCAGATCTTAGGGGTCATCTAAAAGGGCTCTTAGGGTGTTTATACACGACCCCTAAACTCCGGGGCAAATGGCTCCCAGCTCCGGAGATTAAAAATGTTTACCCACCAGCTCTGGAGTTAACAGGAAATTAAGTGTGACCCCGCCCACTTTAGCACGTCCCAGCGCAGCTTTCAGGTACCTGCTTTTTGGATGTGAAAAAGATTTGATCCGGTGTAAGGATAGTGAGTGTGGGGCTCTCCTGGCTTCTGTTTGTTGTTTTTCTGCCCCCCGCCCCTTTAAGAGATCTGAATGCTGCCAGGAACAGAATGGAGGTAAGCCAGCATTCTTTTCTTTCTTTTTTTCTCCCTCCCCTCAGGCAGCCAGCAACCAGGAAGTGTGGAGGGGGGTGGGGACAGAGGAAGAGCCAGGAACCCCTAAGATCTCTGGTCCGAATTTAAGTGGCCAGCGGATCTTAGGGGTCGTGTAAAAAGGCCCTTAGATATCCTAGCAAAACCACAGCATTTCTTCACCAAAGGTTGAAATAACCAAACAAACTGTAAAACCCATACCTACAGGTATTTTGGGGGGAGAAAGATGAAAATGCAAAATACATAGTACTGGTGTGTCTGAAGCTGAGTACCCAGTGTGGTGTAGTGAACAGAATGACATATTAAGACCCAGGAGACTTGTGTTTGAATCTCTCCTCAGCCATTGGAGGCCATGGGGGGTGGCACTGGTAAAATATCTTAAATCTCTCTCGTACCTTGCAAACCCTAGTACTGCAGGATTGCTATATGATGGCACACATCACAGACTTTTGAAGCTAGGCCTTTCAGCCTTCCTGCTTTATTACTATGGGAGTGACAAAGTATGTGAAATATTTAATGCATGTGGTACATGAAGAACCAAGGCATCCATCTTCAACCCTTAGTTAGCTGTATCATGGCATCTCACTGACACCAACAGGAGTGCCTTCTAAAGTCTTCACTCATCTTAAGCAGCTTGCAGAGGTGTGCAGCCCAGGAGGTGCTGATGGAACAACCATGAATTATTCATTATGAATATTATGAATCTTTTACAAGCGTAGTTGGTGTTATTCAGCACAGATGTGGACCCAAAATAAACACACTAAAAGCTGAATTCAGTGCTCTGGTTTCATGGGCAGAAATCTGGAGCAGCAGTGACTGAACACGCTTCCATATCATAAAGCAAAGGAAGTGACTTCAAACTCAGAGAAATATTGGTGTGTGTGAAGGGGTGTTTATATATTATGAATATTAACATGGGACAATGAAAAACAAGTGTGTGTATACACAGTGACCATGTTCAAACCCTCTGCAACAAAAAATAATAATAATAAAAATAAAAAAAACAAATCAGATTTGTAGAATAGCATAAACAGGAACCTGTAGCTGTTGTGAGTTTTTCGGGTTGTTTGGCCATGTTCTGGAAATTTTAATTCCTGGTGTTTCACCAGGCTCTCTGGCTGCCGTCTTCAAAGGGCAAGGAGCTCATGGAACTAGGAGTTCTCTCTGTACTCTGTAGCCTGAAAATTAAAGATTTGGCAACTACTAGATTCAGATTACAATGACTACTGTCATTGATACCTTCAAGTCCGGTTGACGTCCGGTGTGGGGGTTCCTTCCCCCCACCACTTGAATGGGGTTTGAAATGGTGGCATGTTTGGGGCAGTCTATATTAGGAACTGCCCTAACCAGCTTGAGGTCTTTCTCCCAGCGCCATGGAGACAAGTGGAGCTTGTGTTTGGAAGCACAATGGGCTTTTGGTTTCATTGCCGCTGCTGCCAAATGTTCTGGAGCTCCATCAGAGCGGGCTGTGAACTGGCACAGTGTGGATGGTTGGGGAAAGGGACAAGGGAGACAGAGTCAGGAGAGAAGGATGTGGTGTTGCTTGGAGTGTAAAGAGAAGTAGAGAGTTTTGGGGGTTGGAATGGGTGGACGAGCCTCTCATAACACCTGAAGGTGGGCTGGGTAGAGAGTAGCCTAGCCTTGGGGTGGGGACAAGAGATTTGCCTGTGGGTAAGGGGGCAGAGCGATTTGGGGTGTTGTTTATTTTACATTTATTTCATTGTTGGGCATTGCACTTTTGTTTTCGCCCCCTCCCCACCCTCATTTGTTTCCACCCACATTGCTTTGATCTGAATTAGGGGAGGAGTTGGGACCTTTGTCTGCTGAAAAAATTATTATAGTCATTGCTATATTTTGTGAGTGAAGAATAGCATAATAAGGTTATTGTGGGTATTGCAGTGTTTTTGGATGCCTGGTCCATTAGGCTGGCAAGCAGTGTTAAAAGAGATATATATCTGCATGTATTTTATTTTTTGTTTTTATTTTATTTCTGTTGTGTATGTGTGTGTGTGTGTGTGTGTGTGTGTGTGTGTGTGTGTGTGTGTGTGTGTGTGTGTGTTTTGTGTGTGTGTGTGTGTGTGTAGTGGGTGTAAAATGAAAAAACAAAAAATAAAATACATGCAGAGTAATAAAATAATAATTAATATTAAAATCGGATATGATGCTCTTAAGTATCCAATAAAGAAGAGCAACTCTTTCAATTATTTGGGCCTCACCCTTCTGTGTTGCACCTATAGGGGAGCACCCTGGGCTGCTGTTGGGGTTTGCAATGGCCCCCAAGAAAGGAAAAGCTGGGGATTTGGGGAAGTAGCCTGCCAAAAGGTGTGCCCCAGAGATATCACCCCCAAGAATCTCTTCTTTGGATGAGGAAAATTACCCTGGTTTCAGGGCAATCTGGGAAAAGTTAAGTGCATTGGAAAAGGAGACGGCTAAGGAGAAGGGCATGGCCTTCCTTTGGCCCCAGGAAGATGGATGAATTGAAGTGGATGGGAGAACTGATGCTCTCCCATATTGCCTTGTTGGAGGGGGAATCATCCTTGCAGTTCTGAACAGCAAGTGCCTGCAGCCCTCACTGAAGTGCAGAGTAACCAGACATCCACTCCGCTGAGTGAGGTAGAAGAACAGCCTGTTGAACTCTTGCATGCAAGAAGGACCTCAGTGGAATTTGCATCAGCACCAGAAGAGAGAGATGCAGCAATCCTGGACCTTTCGAGCACCCATTGGTCTGAAAGCCCGCAGGTGTATCACAGTGGCGTCTTGCAACGTTGAGTGAGGTGAGGCAGTTTTTAAGTATAGCACTCCACAGACGGGGTTTTGGCTGTGGGTTACTGGATTCTGGCAACTATCTCCCACCTAACTCACAGCTTTTTGGTGGAGGCTGTCACCCAAACCCTGCCGAAACCTGCAGGGGACCTGCATCAGTAGAAACACAGATGGATGAGGGACAGGCAGGCAGGTCTGTGGGTTTTAGCACAGCCTGGGAGGCTAAGACGAACAAGGTATCATATGCGGACCTCACTGATGGGGATGAGTCCTTACCACTTGTTGATCACTTATCTTCTGCCATGATAGAGAAGATTTTGAGGGGAGATTACATAGATGTCTTTGCGCTGTAAATAGGGAAGTGGGTGAGAAGAAATACAATAAACTGGACAACAAAGTAAAAAAAGATAAAACAAAAGAAATCTGATTGTTGTTGGGGTGATTGGTTCCAGGTGTTATTTATTTATGCCGGCATCATTGTGAGAGCACTCCCGGAGCAGGCTTTTGCCTTAGTCCAATACATGGACTTCATCATAGGGCTCACCTGACTTCCCAGGCACTTCCTGGTTGGTGTACATTGAGGGCTTCGGGATGCGAGCTGCCCTCCACCCCAACTTACCCTGGGACAGGTCACATGACACATTCTGGTTGCGGGTTATGTCAGCTTTTCAGCTGATTTTTTTTTGATAGTGGCCACCTCATATAGAGAGCTGGGCAAGTTAACCCTTCCTGCCCGGGGGGGGGGGGGTCAGGTGGTTCAACCCCACCTGGTCTGCTGGGATTTTAACAACTGTAACAATTGTTCCATGAGGCGATGCAAATTCAAATATCAATGTTCCACCTGTAATGGCCAGCATGCAGCAATTAATTACTCAAGTGGCCATGGGAAAATAGTGGAGCCAAGGACAACAGGGCCAGTAGACAGCCACCAGGACCTGCAGTTTCTCAAAAAGGGTCCCAGCCCAATTAAATTAGGTGTGTTGCAGAGGTGGCTAAGTAATTATCCTGACTGGGAGGTGGCCAAGTTGTTGTATAAGGGTTTTATGTTTGGTTTTAGACCCTGGCAATTGAGATATGGGTTGCCGCTAGGGCCAGGAATTTAAAGTTTTTTTTGGGCATGAGGATGTTTCCATGGGTAAGATCAGCAAAGATTTTAAAGAGGGCAGGGTGGAAGGGCCATTTAAAGACACACACCCCGAGCCAACCTCGTGGTGTCTCCGTTAGGTGTGGTCCCTAAGAAAACACCAGGTGAGTTTAGGTTGATCCACCACTTACCAAAATGTGACCCAGCTGGGAAATCAGTGAAGGACGTGATTCCTAAGGAATTGTGTAGTATTCACTACACGTCTTTTGATTCGGCGGTGTGCATGGTTAGGGCCTGTGGTTTTGGTGCTGAGATGGACAAATGTGACATCAAATCAGTGTTCAGGTTGCTGCCCGTGCACCCTGGATATTTTTATTCATGAGGTTTCACTTTTTATTATTAGTTTTACATTGACAAGGATTTGCCCATAGGATGTTCAGTTTATTGTGCAGCATTTGAGTGTTTCAGGTCTTTTTTAGAATGGGTTGTGCAAGTGCAGGCAAAGTCCAAGCAGGTGGTTCATTATTTAGATGGCTACTTATTTTGTGGGCAGCCTGGGTCGGGGCAGTGTGGCAGGCTAATGGAGACTTTTTCTCAAGTGGTCAGAGAACTTGGGGTATCCCTAACAGAAGAAAGAACAGAGGATCCTGCTAGCAAGCTTACCTTTTGAGGTATTGAGCTGGATACACACCAACAGATATGTAGGTTGCCTGGCGATAAGCTGGTGGACCTTCAAGACAGGATAGCCATGATGTTGGGGCAGAGACAGGTGATGTTGGGGGAATTATAATTCCTGGTTGGCCAACTTAACTTTGCCTGCAAAGTTATTGTGCCAGGTAGGATTTTTCTTTGTAGGCTGTGTGATGCCAGGGCAGAGCTAAAATGCCTCATCAGAGGTGTAGGTTGTCAGCAGATATCAGGGAGGACTTGTTAGTTTGGCTTAGTTTTTATGGCAGTTTGATGGAATTTCTTTTTGGTGGTCTGATTTGTTGTTAGGTTCAGCGTTGCAGGTTCATACTGATGCTTTGGGATCATTGGGCTTTGGGATGTTTTTCAGGGCACGTGGTGCACTGGTCAATGGCACGTTGAGTGGGTTACCTTAGGTCTAGCTCATGATTTGACATTTTTAGACCCCCCCCCCCAATTGCAGGCACCCTTTGGCTCTGGGGAGACCAGTGGGCAAATGCTGTGGTCACCTTTTGGTGCGACAACCAAGCTGTTGTCCACATCATTAATTCTTTAACATCCAGATCGCCTAGGGTTATGGTTTTATTGAGAGCATTTACATTGAAGTGCTTGAGGCTGAACATAGTGTTCCACACTAAGCATCTGCCTAGAGTGCAGAATGAGCTGGCTGACACCCTGTCCCATCAACAGATTGGGCAATTCAGGGAGTTGGCACCAGCAGTGCCCCCATCCACAACAGATGTCCTTCTGGAATGGTTTTGGATGATTGGAGGGTGGAAGCCAACTGGGCTAGGAGCTTAGCATTAGCTCCCAGTACCAGGAAGAGTTACATACATACATACACCTTTATTGGCATTAAAACAAAGAATATGGAACACAACCAAAACAGTGATGGTAAACCATTGTCAAGTAAAACAATAGGTAAAAAGCCGAAAAGGGGATACACTCTCATTTCTTATTAATAACAGCTACTAGAAAATCTGCAACTTGTAGGGTGACCCATTCGGAATTGTCACGAAGTAAAAAGCTTGTGTATTCCTCTGGAGGGCCAGAGAACATAGACATAATTGGGTCTAAAAACTCTTTGCGTAACCTAGTATGGGCAGGGCAACGGCACAGTATATGAGGGACTGTGTCTGGTTCAAGTTGGCAAAATTTACAAAGCCTCTGGGACAGTGGTATACCCAAGTATCTTCCTGAGAGTACTGAGGAGGGGAAAATATTGAGTCTGGCCAACATGAAAGCACGTCTCTTATTTGGATTAATTAGCTTGCGGAAGAGTTATGCAGTGGCTTGTATCAAGTTTGAATGTTTTTCTTTGAGTCAGAGGCTGGTACAAGTTTGGCTGGCTGACCCGGAGCACCTGATGCAATTTGCCACATTTCTACACAGAGAAGGTTTGGCTCCATGCTCCATCCAAGGAAGGATGTCTGCGTTGGCATTCTATGCAAAAGACAGAGGTTTATCACACCCTAAGGGAGACAGTAAGGTTTCCATGACGATTGAGGGATGGTCTTGGGAAAGGGGTATGTCTAAGGATCGCCGTACGCCTATTTTGCCAGTGATACTAATCAAGTTGTGTGCAGGCTGGCGAGCGGTTTATACCAATAGTTTTGAGGCCAGTTTGTTTAAAGCAGCAGCATTAGTGGATTCCCCCCCCCCCCGGGGCTTTTAGAATCAGTGAGTTGGTTGCTGCATCTAAGAGTGATGGGTCCCGGGCTGTGCTGCAGTCCTAGGATTTATTGTTTTCACAGGAACAGCTCATAGTGATGCTATGCAGATCAAAAATGGACCTGCAGGGAGTAGGTTGGCTGATTGATTTGGGAAAGTGTCATGTACCTGAAAGCTGCCCATTTCTAGCGGTTGAGGCTGACCTGGAATTGCAAGGGGATGATGATGTGTACCTGTTCATAAACAAGGATAGGAGCCCATTGACCAAATACCAGTTATGGCAGGTGATGTCCAGGGTGTTCCAAATGGCTGGTCTTAGTGACTGGCACTTTGGGACACACTTGTTCAGAATTGGAGCTGCCTCTACTGCTGCTGCTTTGGGTTATTCAAGAATCCAAGCAACTGGGTGGTGGTCTTCTCAAAAGTCTCAAACCTATGTTCACCCGCTGCCAGACTGTTAGAGCTGGTCTTCACCCATTGTGTTTTGTTTGTTGTTTCATATTTGTCGACACAGGCACGAGTTTGGGTGCTCTTTTAATTTCATTACTGCAGTCGCTATCTGCAGTGATTAAGGAGCCCAAGAAAATAAACTGTGCCATTGCCTCCATTTCTTCCCCCTCTATTTGCCAGGAGGATATTTTAGTGAAGTTATCTATCCCAACCTATTGCACTATGTAGGCTCCCTTATCTCAATAGTTTCAATAAGATGTTAATAAAGTTGTGGCCCTTGTTTAAACCAAGAGCTGCTGTCTCGCCTCTTTATTTTGGGCTGGAGGGGGGGCAATTGGTTCTTAGAACTTTATAACAATGAACATTTTAAAAAATATGAACTGTCTCATCTCAGAAAAAAAAGACTATTGCCCTTGAAAATTCAATTTCTACATGATAAATTTTAAAGCCACCCAAAATCCTGGAGCACTATAAAATGAAGGCTATTGCTGTTATGTAATTTATAATTTAATTCTTCAAAAAGTCCTCTGGTTTATGAATGTGGGAATTGTGCTTCCATGCCCATGATTCAAAATGCCAGGAAATGGCCTGATATTGCTACCCAATATCATATCTGCACTGCTAGTAGGAAAAAGGACACCAAGCTTTACATAGCAAAGGGGCAGCCTGAAGGTTGACAACACCAATGGCAGCAGTCCAGATGGTCACAGGATGCCCTTTCCTGCTCACTGTCACACCTGTTGAAAAACAGCCCTGACTATTGCTTTGTGTTTAGGTGAGAAACGATAAACTGAAGGGGGGGGAAGGAGTCAGCTTCTATGATTTTCCTTGCCTTGGTGCCACTTGATGGGTGGTAGTGAATTCAAGAGGGCATCCTCAATTATAACCAGAAATATGTTGCCAGGAATGAAATTGCTTATCCAAGTATAGTATTGTAGATTAATTTTCTAAAACTGGAGGCAGCTGGAATGTAACTATGGAGGAAAGGATGAGAGCAATCCATAAGATTTAGTCATATGCAGAGTAATTATCTTTGCCAAGTGGCTATGCCTCCACATATAATCCATGGGTGCAAGCTTAAAGCATCCAGCTATTACTAAGATATTAGTTACAGACCTTCCATAAATAACTTACATCTTGTTTCATAATTATTTTCTAATAGTATCTCATGCAAATAACATGGTTTTGCCTTGTGCATAAGAATTTATCCGCGTCATCCTGAATGTGGCCTCATTTAAGGTCTCAGCTTGATTCTTGTTTATCAGCATTATCAACCTGGAGGTAAGTGTGGTGCTGCCCACGTAATTGTTTCTCAAGCCATGCAACTGTTTCTCTGCACTGTAGTACTTTCATTAATTTTGGTTGCTTATTTGCAAGTTGTAATGCTGCTAGGTCTTCCCCACTTTCTACTGCCCTCTGATGAAGTGTTAGTTTCCCTCACTCATACATAACTTTACATGGAATTTTGTTCTCTTTTTAAACTACTCGTGTTCTCTGGTAGCTTTAATGTAATGTTGTTTTTTGATGATGTAGGACAGACAGTGTTGGTGAACCTATGGCACGGGTGCGAAAGGTGGCACTCAGAGCCCTTTCTGTGGGCACCCGACATCACCCCTTCACAGCCACCTGTATTCAGGTTAAATTGCTGTATTGGCACTTTGTGAATAATTAGTGGGTTTTGAATCACAGTTTGGGCACTTGGTCTCTAAAAGGTTTGCCACCACTGCTGTAGGATGTCCCTCAGTTCCCTGTTCTCAATACTTAAATATGTCTTAATTGTACTGGACTGTATATTATCCCTCATTACTGTAAGCTGCCTTTGATCCTTTTCAAGGAGAAAGGTAGGGTAAAAATACCCTAAAACAAACAAGCAAACAAACAGACAGACAGACAGACAGACAGACAGACAGACAGACAGACAGACAGACAGACCATGGTCTCATAGTAGTATTGAAGTTTGACTCTTTGGCCTATGCAGAGGGTTTTGACTTCGACAGGCTCTATGCCCACTCAACCTTCATGGCAACTAAAGCCTCTCCATACACACTGTTTAATAATGACAACAGTATTTTGACAGGAATACTTGAGTTTTGTTTTTACATCATAAATTACTGTACTTCCACCCTATAATTCTAAAAGAATATGTTAGAAGTTGCCCAGGTATAGATAGAAGTAATTTTTATTTTGAACTAAGCTCCGATTTGTCTATCACCTTTAATCTATCAAAGTCTGTATTCTTGTACAACAGTTTAATATCCTTGTGGTTTATATTGAACTGAAAATAATGCTCATGATGATGGTGTAAATGAAGATTGGGAATCATGGATCTAAACTGTGCTCTGCCTTGCATAGATACACCAAGCTTCCCACAATGAACATTATCCATTGCCTCTGATAATATTATGAAATATATTTGTTCATTGTCTCATTTGAAAGCTACCATCAACGGCTGACGTAATGTTGAAGTTTCAGAGATTCTCAAAAACTGCTTAAAAATCAGTTTAGGAATATTCATATTGTGCTCATTACTGGCAACATATTTCTGGTTGTAAATCAGAGGGAACCAACTGATCACTATTTTTACATGTAAATTGCCACTAGCATCACTGATGTTTACTCAATTGCCAAGTGACAGATATTGCATTTTACAGTCATAGAGTGTTACGAGGAAATGAATGTTCTCTATACAGCATAATTCCTTTTTGTTTAACACCAGAAGCATTGAGCTTTCTGAAAAGGCCTGACAATAGGAAGTGAGAGAAAAAGAAGACTGGATGACATATTTTAGTGAAGTAGGTGAAGGGAGGGAAAACAACCTAAAGTGCTTCAGAAAGAAAAGAATGCTGAAGTGTAATAGCTGATCTGATGCAATTAAGCTTTCTTGAAAGGTAATGGAAGTTGGGAGGAAAGTTTACAATAGAAGAATGGAAAACAGTGCTTAGAGCTTGAAGCAAAAAAAAAAGTCTTGTAATGCATATGCCACAGTGATGAAATCTTCAGATGGAAACATGACTCCATAAGATTTCAGGGTCCTTTTAAAGAAAAAAAGGCGAGATGAACGCATTTTAAATGAATAAATTAAATTCAAAATTTCTTAAACTGCATCATCACACATAGCTGAGTCTAGCATGCAAGAAGTGTGCTACAATCGATTTTGTGCCTGCCCAACAGGTGGACCGCGGGCTACTGGTAGCCCGCAAAGGGTTCAAAAGTAGCCCACCGGCCATCAATAAAAAAAAGTGAGGACATATGTTCTCCACCCATCCCTCCCCATCACAAGGACCACCACTGCCCCAGCAAAGTTCTCAGTCTGCCAGTCCACTGTCTCAGCCGAGCGGGGCAGTTCAAGGGCCATGGAGCATTGAAATCTGTTCCTCCAGAACAGATTAATTAGTTTTCAATGCATTCCTATGGGAGACCGCTGCTCTACTTACAAAACTTTTTACTTATGAGCATGTGCTCGGAACAGATAAAATTCGTAAGTAGAGGTTTTAATGTAGTAGCCCTCAGGCACTTTGGGCTGGAAAAATTAGACCTTGGCCTGTTCAAAGTTGAACAGCCCTGCCATAGGGCAATTCAAAAACTTCTTACCAGCAATGATAATGAATAGGAAAAGGGAATTGTTGTTGCAAAAATGCTGCTCAGTTATCTCCTGACAGGACTGGTTTTTACCTGTAAGGCAGGAAGGAAAAGCACTAAGCACACCACAACAACCTAAGTCCAGAAATATTTAATAGACATGGGCACGACCAGAAAAAATGACGTTTCGAGTTTTCGTTTGTCAGAACGGGTCCGTTTCGGGTCATTTCCGTTTGTCATTTCCGTTTGTCGTTTGTCGTTTCCACCGCGATTTAGCGTGATTTGACTTCCCAGAGCATAGGGGCATCCCGCAATCAGGGCCGGCACCAGGTGTTTTTGCACCCTAGGCTGTGGGGGGGGCAGCGGTGGGGGAGGTGCGGGCGGGCGGCAGTGGCGGGGGGCCATGGGTGGGCGGCAGCGCGGGCCACTGGTGGGTGGCGGCACGGGCGGACGGGCGAGTGGGCAGTTAGGATATCACTTAGGATAGAGGTTCTGTTCTTGTCTTGCACCCCAAATGTGTGTGTGTGCAAGCAAATTGAAGTTGGGAAAATAGAAAATAAATGGTAGTATATAATATATTTTTAAAATAAATCCACACCTCCCACTCCCAGTCGAACCTCCCCCTTTATCCAATATCAGAAAAAAATCCTCACAAACTGCCAGAGAAGAAATAAAGAATAAACTGCTATTCCCTTCAGCAGACAAAGCTGCAGGAAATCAAAGAAATTATTTTCTAAATTCAATTCCCTCCATGCCTGCCTAACTTAAATCCTAAAGCCTCCAGCCTCCCTCCTCAATCTCGATCGGATCACACCAGCACCAGCAGCCAGCCCTCCTCCCTCAACCAAATCCATACACCCGACTGCGATTTCTGGAATGTGCCTCGGCTTTTTATGCCCTCCGAGACATCCAGAAGGGGGAATGGTTCAAAAAAATTGCATGGTCCCATCCCATACCCAGCCCAAATGGGCAGGTCTAAAAAATAAAAAATAAAATAAAATAAAATAAATTCAATACGACGTTTTATTGCTATAAAAAACTCACTGCTGCTACTATAAAAATTCAGGCATTTAAAATAAATAAATTTCACATGTTTCTGTGGTGATTTGGTGTGTGTTTTTACCACGATTTCAAAAGATTTTTTGTGGGTTTTTTTGTGGGTTTTTGTTTTTGTTTTTGTTTTTTGTTTTTTTTTTGTTTTTTCTTGTTTTTTTGTTGTTGTTTTATTTTTACATTGCCAACCTGATGGCAGCTGGAGGCCATGGCAGAGATTATGGTGGCTATGGCTGCAGCAATGGTGCCCTGGCAGAGAGGAAATAGTAGGGACAGGGGAGGGGGAATGGGGTGGGTGGGGCCAGGAAGGTGGAGGCAGGGTGGGTTTTTTTTTAATAAAGCCCCAAACACATCAATGAATTTATTTGTAATTCAATGGCTGGCAGGGGGAAATTCATGGTCTGTGGTTCATCACCATTGACAAACCACAAAGCAGAATGAGCCACCATTTTGGTGGTCCATCCCCATCTATACTTTCATGCTGGACCTTCAACCAGACCAGCACTGGCTTTTGCACAAATGCAGTAGATAGGCAGCTCTTGCTTCGTGACAAATTTGGGGACACTGAGGCAAATGATTTTCAAGTTATGATTTAAAACTAGTAATACTGTTTTGCTCCCATGTAGACGCTGGCAATCTTCTGTGGCTGCAGATCTAAAACAGACCAAACACACTGAAAAGACCAACCTTGCTTGGGGGGGAAAAGGATGGTTAAATAGAAAAGGGCAGCCTGAATGCTACTAACACCAGCTGAAGCAATGAAAGTGTTCCACAGAATACCCTCTTCTGCCAACTATAATAACATTGGGTCCAACTGTGGGGAACTGGCAAGGTGCCTGGGCACATCTGAGTTGCACAGCAGGGTGCATGACCAGACACACAGTAGCTTTGACAAAGTTTGCCACCTTGTCAATTCACAACAATTGGGGACAGCATGTTACACAAACCTTACAAGAGGTGAGGAGAAAGGCATGCACCTCTTCTGCTGAATGAATAATTTGTTGCTTTTATATATGATTAAGGCATGGAGTAGAAAAGGTTTGCAAACCAAGTATGAACATCAATAAGATTCTAGTCAATTTGTCCAAAATATATTCATACTTAAATGGATACTAATGGATACCCAGCTGGTGTATTGGAGAGACTGATGGAGGTCTGGGTTCAAATTCCTGCTTGGCCATGGAGTCTCTTTGTGGAATAAATAAAGCTACTCATTAAAATATCTCACCTACCTTGAAAGTTGGTTCCCATTTGATGACACATGAGTAGAGATGGGCACGAAATGAGCGATTTTTTGTTTTTGTTTTTGTTTTTTCATTTCGTTACGCAACAAAAACGAAATGAATTTTTTTTTAAAACAAAACAAAAATGAAAACAAAATGACCAAATTTGCCGTGTTTTTGTTTTCATTGCAGCAGATGCATTGAACTAAAAAGAATGCTAACGAAACAGCAATTTTTCATTTTTGTTTTCATTTTTTCGTTTCGTTACCTAACGAAATGAAAACGAAATTTTTTTGCAAAAAAAGTCACAAAAACGAAGACGAACTGAAACGGACCCCTAAACGACCAAACGACAAACGAAACACCATTTTTTTGAGTCGTGCCCATCTCTACACATGAGAACAAATTTATACTGCTATGTAGGGATGGGCACAAAATGAAAAAAGAAATGCTGTTTCATCATTTTGTTATGTAATGAAACAATGAAATGAAATAAAATGATGAAGCAGCATTTTGTTACAGACGAAACAAAACTGTCATTTTTGTTAAAATGAACAGTTTCATTTCCTCTGTAAAATGCAGCCATGTTTTATTTAAAAAAGCACCGACAGCCCACGGGCCAGCTGGTCAGCAGGAGATCTTTTTAAAAGTGCCGACCTGGCCCACAGGCCCGCTGGTCGGCAGGAGATTTAAAAAATAATACATACTTTTAAAAGTGCTGACCCGGCCCGTGAGCCAGCTGGTCAACACTAGATAAGAAAAAAAAATAAAAAAAATTAAAAACGCACCAACCTGGCCCATGAGCCAGCTGGTCAGTGCGAGAAAAAAATAAAAATAAAAACATGTGCCTACCCAGCCCGCAGGCCAGGCACGAGCAGGAAAAAAAAGCAAAATGGAAACAAAAAAAATACAAAATGATTATTTTAATTTTTTTTAAAAAAATGCATTTCATAATAAACAAAACAAAATGGGAGGGGAAGAAACAAAGAACAAAATGAAACACCATTTTGGCATTTCGTGCCCTTCCCTACTGCTATGCTATGCATTTACATGTAGAAAACTGTATGTACCATTTACGGCTAATGAAGTAGATGAACAAAAACTAACAAGCACAAAACAAAACAAAAAATCCTCCAGATGTTTTATAAACTTTGATGGATGCTCTTCTCTTAATTCTACCATTCTCATGAGGATCTCCTTCTATGAGAAGCTATACAATAGGACCCCTATACAGTATCTGTGGAGGATAGATTCCAAGCCCCTTCTGACTGTCTAAAACCAAGGACAGTAGCAAACATTGGATTCCAAATGCAAATGACGAGTGGGCAGAGGAAAGAGTGGGGTGCTGAAGAGATCCCAGGCTGCCAGCAGCCTGTAACAATGGAAAAAAATTAGGACCCAGCTCCATTCCTGGAAATAGGCATTGGGGGGGGGGATGTGCGCGACTCTCTGGCCCAAAGAGGCAGATGAGGGAGACAATGAAGGTCATCAACAGCCAAGTGAAACCACAGTAAAAGAAACAGCAGATAAATGGGTCCTGCTGCATTGGTCAGCAGGTAAAATATCTGTAGAGATTCTCAGTCATCCAGTTGAGGTTATCTGGGTGTTGGATCATTATGCTGAGTTGAGATGACTCATCTCCTGTATCAACAGGTAAGGAGTCTCCCCTTTAAGCAGGCTTCCTCTGATTGTTTGGACTGCTGATAAAGACATTTTTAATAGGGGATGCTTCATGTTTTACTTCTTTCAAATGCGTAGTGTGTTACACTGTTTTAAATTAGTAGCCTTTTCGCACTCATTTTTGTTGTTGCACTTTAGTATTACAACTTAAAGCAGTTTTGGGTTGTGTCTATTTTTCGACCCTTTTTATTTATTTATTTATTTATTTATTTATTTTTGGTCTTGGCATGGTCATCATTCAGAGCACGATGGGATAGAAATGAAAGAATCAAAATAAAATAATAAGAGGAAGTGAAGATGTAATGGAAGATAAAAGCATCTCCAGAAGGGGAGGGAGAGTAAAAGGTTCCTGTAACAGAAGCATCACAGAAAAATTGTGCTCCATTTTAGAAAAGAATAGTTGACATGCCGAGCCTCACCTGATCAACCCTTATGTTTGAGGCTGCTGCCAGGCTTTCTTTTGCAGCACAGATTAACACATAATGAAAGTAGCTGTTCCTGAAACAGCTGTAAACAGCCTCAAAACAAAAGAAAACACATTGCAAATGACTGCAAGTCTCTGTGGGCATGTTCTTAAAGAATTCTGGTAAAGACTCAGACATTATTCATCTGCTACGAAATTTAGCCATAATTGCCAACTTTCTGGCTGGAGGGAAGAGTTATTAAACTTCAGGATCCTTCATATCACTGGCACATTTAGAATGTTTTTTTCCTTCACAGCTTGTCACTATAGGAACTGTATATATAGCATCCTTGACATCTTCTCCCCCTTATGCATTGTATTAATTATTGTCCATTAGAGATGGGTGTTTCATTTTGAAAGTGGTCCAGTTCTGAAATGAAACACAGGAGCCCAGCAGGCATTCGGAACCAGACCATCCCTCCGGAATGAATGGATGCCTTCAAAAGGGGATTGGACAGATTCCTGGAGGAAAAGTCCATAACAGGTTACAAACCATGATGGAGATGTGTAATCTCCAGGCTTATAACTGGGGTACTTCAAGGGCCAGATGCAGGGGAGTGGTAGCAGGAGACAGATATCTAGTCTCATGCGCCCACAGAGGCATCTGGTGGGGCCACTGTGAGATTCAGGAAGCTGGATTAGATGGACCTTTGGCCTGAGCCAGCATGGCTCTTCATATGTTGTTATGTTCTTATGTTCTTATATAGTGCACAAATTCTGAAGGTATTTCATGCCTACCAATAAGCCAGGTTCCAGATAATCAAGAATTATGAAACGTAAATGTCTGTCTACAGTACTTAGAAATAAAATATAGTGTCTTTCTCCTAAATGTATCTGCTTAGAAATAAAGACTGGGTGGAAACATCTTCCACGGGGAGCCCCATCTTCTATGGGGGTCACAATGCTTAAGAGCAGCAACAAATATATCTTATACAACAACTCCGGATAATAAACTGCAGAGATAATCAGTGAGCTCAAGGCCACTGATTACAAATGACTGTTTACATCTGGTCCAGTGAATCACTGTTTCTTAATTAAATCATATCAAAGAAACAAATCAGTTACAAAACAATATGGTTTCTAGTCCCAGTCCGTGTTTGCTAGAAATTTGTTCCCATGAATCCTTCTTTGAACCATGAGTCTTCCTTGTAAGACTCAAAAACATTTTTGGCAGGGCTTAAAATGCTTCCTGTCCCAAGTTGTCAGATCAGCAGCGTCCTATTTCCTGAGACTTTATTAGGGCCGAAATCACAAGGATGGGTCCTTGTGATGTCAAAGAAGCAGAGCCTTGTGATGTCACAGAGATGATGCAAGCAAGAGCTGCAAGGGAAGCAAGTGGAACAGGCAAATTAACATGTGTATACCAACGCCCCGGTCCCACGTCCCTTTAAAAGCACTTTAAATTACCAGATAACCCGTGTCTAAAAATGCCGTCCTCACGGCCACCGGGCTTTTTGAAAAAAGAAAAAGAAAAAAGAAAACCCGGTAATGCCCCTTGAAGCGAGGTTTCTGTGACTCACCAAAGAGGTAGGACATTTTTTGCCTCACTTTGAAAATCCAGCTTTTAAGGAGGCAGATGCCGTGGAACCACACAGACGATCCGGGTTTCTTTTTCTTTCTTTTTTCATAGCACCGACCGGCTGTTCCTGGGGCTGATGGGCTATTTTTTTAAAAAATTGCTTTTCACCTTCGGAGAAACAGGAAGCTCTATCCGGTCCTACAAGTTTTCCTTTCCCCCAGCCAAGTGGTCCGTTTTTTTAAATGCTAGTGCCACCTGCTGGTCAAGGGGGCTGAACTGCACTTTAAAATAAAAAAACAGCTTTTGAGGTGTGAACTCCTGTCCCACTTATTCAATCATGTGATGGGACAAAGAGGAAAAGCCGGACCTTCAGAAGATCAGGATCGAAACCCAGGTGCGACCACGGCCCAAGAGAGTTAGGTTTGGTGCCAGCTAGGGCATTTTGGATTGTGTGTGGGGGGGGGTGTCACCAAAGATTTCTAGGAACCACACCCCAGAAACGGAAATCAACACACCTGTTCAGACTTTCCTGTTATTTACATGAAACATCAGGTCACCGGCCGTTATGTTTTCTGTGACTGTTTTGTGAACAGAGCAGAGTAAAAGAGGGAGCCACTGATGCAGTGCCTTTTGTTGTTTGTGAGTTGCCTTGTGTAGAATGTAACAGGCCACACCCAGGGTGGCGCAGAACTCGATCACATGCAATCGCGCCTTCTCTGTGGTTGGCCCCTCACTTTGGAACCATCTCCCGAGTGAGTCCCTGCCCACCTTGAAAAAAGCACTTAAAACCTAGCTTTTACGGGAGGCATTTGGCAACCTTTAATTTATTTTGTTTCATTTCATTTCATTTCATTTCATTTTTACCCCCTTTCCTTCTTTTTGATGCCTCTTGGCAATAATTCTCTTTTATTATTGAATTGTTTCATCCTCTATTCCTTTTCTCCTCTTTTAAATCTTTTTTTATTTTTGTGGCTCCCGTTTTGTGCTTTATCTGTTTTTTAAATCCATATATTTAACTGCCCAGAGTTCCCTGGGGAAGACAGGTGGTATAAAAATAAAGTAAATAAATAAATAAATAATGGGACCATGTCTCCCAGAAAAACACTGAAACAGCTTTCTTGCTTCCTTTTAAAAAAAAAAAGGCACCCAAGATTAAAGAAATCTCACAAATGAAACCCAAACTTTCTCTTTGTCTAACACCTAGTCTAGACCTAGGGAAGCTAGGCAAATCCCCCCAAGGCTTCAGCTGGAGCGCTGAGATATGCCAGCGCTGCTCAGACTTGCTTGGGTTGACACATATGGTGTTTGATAAGTAACACCTACACCTGCCGCTTACACATCCACCTGCATGCATACATACAGCCATTCAAAAATGAAAACATCGTCAAGAAAGAGAATCCTAGATGAGGCAGAATGCTGACATTAAATTAATGCCCACTCAGCCAATTGTACCCAACTGAGAGAGAGAGATGGGCAAAGGGGGGGGCATCCTTTTTGACACCTGCCTCCTCCTCACTAGGCAAACAACCAAGATTCAGAAGAAGCTGGTGACTCCAGTTTTCATGGGGCCACTGGTCCCTCTCAGTTTTTTGTACCCCTAACTTCACAGGAGCTAACCAAAGTGCTGAACTTACTTAGAAGGTTGTTTTCAGCACCTTGGATAGCTGTTGTATAATTCAGAATTAAATTGGAGTGCTGCAAGCATCTCTCAAAAGAAAATTATGAGTCACCAGGTTTCATCGAACTGAAGGACGCTGTAATAACTGCATGCCTTCTGGTCATTTACAACTGATGGCAACCCTTGGAGGAGTTCCCAAGGTGGTTCTCAACCTTTGGTCCCCAGGGGTTTTTGGACTACAGATCCCATAAGCCTTTGCCACTTGCAATGGCTTCTGGGAGTTGTAGTCCAGTATCATCTGGAGACCCAAGTTTGGGGATCATGGTTTATAGTATACAGAAGTTGCCTGCCATTTTCCCCTCTTCTTGGGACTTTGCAGCTTGCCCAAGGCTACCCAGGAGAGCTCACCTCGAGAAAGGCCCAGTAGGGAATTGAACTCTGAACCTCTGGATCTGCAGCCACGTACTCAACCTGTGGAGTGATCCAGCTGCCATGTCTAGTTTAGGAGAACAGAATCACAGCTCAGATCGCCCGTGCCAGCCAGGCAGGACACCTGGGAGTTCCAACGCCGAGGGAGGCCTGGAAAGTTGTAACAAGGAGTAGGGCCTTCTCGGTGGTTGCTCCCCAATTAAGGAACCATCTACCCCCTGAAATTTGTCTGGCACCCTCGATTCTTCAAACACTTAGTAAGGCACTATTTTACCACTTTTTTCTCTATTCTCTCCTCTCCCCCCATTTTATCAATCTCTTGCTAATTTTTATCTTCATTTTATCTTCATTTTAGTTTTTGCTATTGATTTATGTATACTTTATTTTATTATGTACCTAGTATTTTGGTTTTTAAAATGTTTTCCTTTGTTTAATTGTTATGTTATCATATGTTGTAAACCGCCCAGAGTAGCCCTAGGTCTAGACGGGCGGTATAAAAGTCAAATAAATAAAAAATAAATAAATAAATAAATAAATAAATAAATAAATAAATAAATAAATAAATAAATAAATTCAGCCAATCACTTACCTTGCTCTGGGGTCGCACAGGGCTAAACTCCAATGAGGAAGAAGCCTCTGATGTTATCTTTCCTTCTCCCTGGTGCTGGCCAATCAGACAGAGAGGTGGCATGATTCATTTCCCTGCACAACTCCTGAGTGGCACCAGACTCCAATGGAAGATAAACTAAACACTGTGAAGGACACATCTACTGTAACTGCTATCTATCTAAGGTTAGAAGGGCCCATTTCGTCAACAAGATAGATGAGACCCAGAACCACCAATAAGAATTATTTCAGATTGATTACAACCTACCTGAAAATGATCACACTAAGAAGCCTCCCAGTAACATCTCACGTGATCATTTGGCAGCATTTTAAAAATCTCAAGTAGAAACCATCAGCAGTGACCTGGATCGCCAATCTTTATCAGTGGATTTGGTTAAGGCATTCTGCACACCACTTAGTCAGCCAGGGTGCCTATTACAGAATGAGCTACTGTGGCGATCAGTGGGTCCTCTATTCCCTCAATGAGACAATTATTAGGCTCATTCTTTTAAAAAATCTATTCTGTTGATGGATGATATTAACAACTATATCACCAGTGTCCCATTCCTTAGTAAGATAATGGAAACAGTAGTGACAGACCAGCTTCAGGCACATCTGGAGGAGACCAACATCCCTGATCCATTCCAGTCCAGCTTCAGGCCACATCATGGCATGGGAATTGCATTGGTCATTCTACATGATGACCAATTGAGGGAGGCCAGAAGAGGCAAGATGTTTCATCTGGTCCTCCTCGATCTCTCAGTGGCCTTTGACACCATCAACCACAGTATTTTCCTGTGGAGGCTCTCTGTTGGGAGCCTCCACAGAGAGTCCAACCTCAGAGAGTCAATCTTGATGAGATGACTTCCAGCCCTTGTTTTCTTAATTGTGGAGTCTCCCCAATATATACATGAGACCAGTGGGGAAGGTCTTCCAGAGATCTGGAAGATTGTGCCATTAATATGCTTGATGACACACAGCTCTAGCTCTTCTTTCATCCCTCTGCAGATGATGCCGTTCCATGCCTTGAGTGCTGCCTTGGCACCATGCTGGATTGGATAGTGGGGAAAAGCTGAGGCTGAACCTGAGCAAGAACGAGATCTGTCATGTGGGGGCTCTGGGTGTCTGTGGATTGGGAACATCCATCTTCTTCGGGAAAGGGTGACTCTCTCCACAAAGGATGAGGTTCGCTGTTTTACTGTACCCAGTACCACCCATGGAGGCCCAGGTGGCATATGTGGTCTGGTCAGCCTATTTCCACCTTAGACTCATTGTCCGGCTGCATCCCGACCTGTACACCACTTTGGTTCATGTCTTGTTAGTCTCATGACTCAAATACTGCAATGGGCTCTATGTAGGGCTACCTTTGAGGCTGGTGCAGAAGCTTCAACAAGTGCAGAATGTAGCAGCCACGCCACTGGCAGGGCTGATAAGAAATAATCATATTTCCTTGCCTTGACTGCTTTGCCTTGGTTGCTGGTTTGCTTGCACATCAGGTTCAAGGTTATGGCATCAACATATAAAGCTCTAAACAGTTTGGGACCTTGCTATGTGACAGAACTCCTTCTCTCATCAAGTACTGCTCATGATACATTTTCGTCCCAAACCATGCACTTAAGATTGGTAACCTTGAGGGAGGCCTTGAAGGAAAAGACTAGATCCCACTTCTTCTTGGTGGTTGCGTCAACATTATGGAATGAGTTGCCATCTGAAATCTGACTCCCTCCCTCCTGGGAATCTTTTAAAGGTTTTTTTGAAAGCATGGCTCTTCTGACAGGCTTTTCTTGAGCCATCTATATCATAATGATTAGAGATGGGCACAAAACAAACAATTTTTTGTTTTTGTTTTTGTTTTTTCATTTCGTTACACAACAAAACAACAAACGAATTTTGTCTCCAAAATGAAACGAAACAAACAGAAACACCGGAAATTTTGTTGTGCGTTTCGTTTCCGTTACTGCAATACAGTGAACTGCTTTAAATGCTAAAAAGATCACAAAAAATGAAATAACTGGTAACGAAATGGTAACCAAACGAATGAAAATGAAAACAATTTTTTTGCAAAAATTCGCAAAAAATGGAAACGAACTGAAACGAACCCTCCAAACAACAAACGACAAATGAAACGTCATTTTTTGATTCGTGCCCATATCTAATAATGATATCAGTCAAACTTGCACCATCCCACTGTCTTTATTTTATTGTAAAGGTAATGTTAATGTTTATGGTAATGTCATGCAGGATGTTTCAGAATCTACTGCTTCTGAAACAAATTACCCATGAATCTACTGCTTCTGAAACAAATTACCCATCCCTATTCTTGACTGTTGTGAGCCACCCCAAGCAGTCTGCTGGCCAGTTGGGCTAGATATGAATGAATGTTTATGCAAGCAATAAATAAGTAAGCAAATAAATAAATAAATAAATAAATAAGCTTTAAGCTCATGTTTTCCATGCAAATGTTTCTAAACTGCTGATGAATTTTGATGATGGGTATATATGTGATGCTCAGAATTCCTCACTCTGTTAAAATATAATAATAATAATAATAATAATAATAATAATAATAATAATAATAATAATAATAATAATAATAATAATAATAATAATAACAACAACAACAATAAAAGAAACAACAAGAAGACAAAGAACAACAACAACAACAACAACAACAACAACAACAACAACAACAACAACAAACTTTATTTTTATGCCGCCTTTCTCCCCAGAGTAACCCAAGGCAGCTTACAACAAATTCAAAAAAGTACAATAAAATCAATACAATGTAAAAACAACACAATACCAATAAAATACTATAAAAATACTATACAATATAGTACAATAAAAAAACAAGATTAAAAACAGTAGCTGCAGCAGAGTTTAAAAGGCTCCCCAGCCAATAACTAAGATGTTATAAAAATTTGTAAAGGCTGGAGGCTCAGAAGGCTTGCCTAAATAAGTAAGTCTTAAGGCCTCGCTTGAATATTTCAAGGGAGGAGGCAGTTCTTAACTCAAAGGGGAGGGAATTCCATAGTGTCAGTGCCACTACTGAGAAGGCCCTATTTCTTGTCGCCACCCCTCGTACGACCTTGGGTGGCGGTACTCGTAGAAGTTATGGCATCAACATATAAAGCTCTAAACAGTTTGGGACCTTGCTACGTGATAAAAATCAAAAAATGAATGTGCTCCAGATTTTGAACTTAATTCTCATTTAGATTAAAGAGATACAAGCTAATGATCACTTGATGCTACCAAAGTCAAAGGAACAAATTCAGCTAATCTGAATCTAGGATTGCATCTTCCAGCTTTGTATAGCTACTTTTTAAAAGTATGTCTCGTTTTAGCCACATTAATAATCCCCACAACAAAAAAAACAAAAGAAAACAATGTTTTTTTCAGGTAGCGGATAAGGAAAAAACAAGTTTTACTACATAAAATGTTATACTGTTTGCTGAAAATTTGAATATTTTAAAGATGACAAGTGGTTTTAAAAAACTAATTTAGTGATGTTGAGGGCTGTGCTTTTGGTCTGCAAAACTCATCATATTTGACAGAATAATTATATCACTAGACTCATTTCTTATGTTTTCATTATATTACTCATAACCAGCATCATAGAATCTGATATATTTTTGTCACTGCACTAATGATGAAATGATGTACTAGCCTTTTTTTAAAGGGGTGGTGGTGGTGGTATTTTCAGTAAATTAAACCTTACCAGAAATTTAAGCATGCCTATAAGAACCGCACATTGCTTCAAAATGTTACTTCAACATGATGCCTTCACTAGCTCCAAAGTAAAGTATGCTTGTTTAGAACATGTATACTTAAACCAGGGGTGGCATTGGGCCTCATGCACCCCATAAGGAGCACATATGCTAACTCCAAGAGCCCCCCCCCCGAATGACCCTTTGTCTGGGGCAGGATCTAGGGATAAAAATATGGCTCCCAAGCCTGCTGAAGCCACAAACCTCAGCTCAAGACACATCTCATTCTCTATGTTGGGGCTAATCTGCTCTTGGAAGCCCAAATGCCTATAGAGAAGTTGTTGGGGAGGGGTGTAGCTCATTGGTGGAGGTGATCCCAGTTTAAGGCTGAAAAGGTCACCCCCCAAAAAACCTAAAGAACTCCTGCCATTCAGTGATGACAATGCTGGGTTAGATGGGCAAACCATCTGACTAGAGGTGGGCATGGAACAGAAAAACCATGGTTCAGGTTCGTCTGTTTCGAGCCCATCCTTGGTTCGGTTTGGTTGAGGTTCATATGAATGTTTACATCTGACTCACTAGAAAGCAGTTTCATATAGGATATCTGTGACAGAGAAGCTATTTCCCACTGGGAAACCAGCTGTCTTTTGCTAGAAGACAGGCTGCTTAACTGGTACAGCTCACCCTGAAACTAGCACAATCATTGAAATATTCTGGAATTTTTAGATCAGACTATATAGCAGAGTGCAAACTGTACTCTGTGTAGCACCGAATATGAGATCAGAGCTTTTTCTTTTTTTAAAAAAAAAGTGTCTTTAATGAAATAAATAAAATGTTAATTTAATAAACAGCTTCGAAGGCTGACTCAGAGAAGAGAGGGAGAGAGAGCTGAGACATGTTGTGGCTGTTGGCCAGAGAGGACAGACAATGACAACACCTGCAAAAGGGAGAAGCAGTATTAGTTACAGCAATAAACTTAGAAACAGTGACTTCTCAGGGACTGAATGAGAATGACATATCTTGTTGTGTTCAAATAATAATTCAAAATTCAACCCAAAATATAGGAGCATAAGAGGTACAATAAAATGCCGAAAAGGTTTTAATTTCATTCTAAAAATTCAGGTATGTAGCCTTAAAAAGCACAGGGAAAAACTGGGGAATATATCTTTTAAAAGTTATTAAAAGTAAGACTATTTTAAAGAAAATTATGTTCTTTGCCTTTAAGCATATAATAAAATTATTCTAAGTACTCAACCAGCCAAGCTAATATAGAGGAACATCCTTGTTTTTTGCCACTGTTGCTACTACTTGATGCCTGCTCCCTGGTACCAGTGCTGTTAGTATCCTTTGTATGTAGCATGTTATGTTGCATTTTGTGCTGGGTTTCTTGCCTTTCTATATTTCTATTTCTCTCGGGTTTTTACATTTCCCTTCAACCATCAACAACTGGATTTTGCCAGACCAACGAGTCACAGTCATGAAATAAGATAAGAAGATTTATACTGGAAATTTATATTGCTTTTACAAGTCCTGTAAATGACCATTCCTGTAATGTATGAATCTGGCAAGTTGCTCTAATGGCAGGTAAGAGCCCTTCTTTTGACTAACTGATAAATTTACCTGTCAGGAGTGCATTGCACTGTGTGTAGGATACTAATTTACTGGGTAGGCTAAATATTATGGGCTTAAATCACAGGTGGATTAATTTGCTCAAGGACCATGTTTTTTCTCAATGGCTTACTTTCATGCTAGACTATCAAGAATTAAAGAGATTAAATGTCATTGTACAGGACCTTGCTTCCAGACTTGGCTAGATCTGGCTGATTGTTTTACAGTGACATTTAGTGAACTGATATTCAAACCTCGTTTTAAATATATAATGTACATTCCAAGGACTGCTTTTTCTACACTCCCTTTCATTAGTTTAATATTTATATAGTCAGAATTTCATATCTTAGAAATCTGGAAGTTGAGTCATGGCTTCTGGACTTTTTTTTTGAGAGAGATAGAAATGTTTTGCTGTTCATCCAAACAGCTTCATCTGTGAAGCTGTTTGGATGAACAGCAAAATGTTTCTATCTCTCAAAAAGAAGTCCAGTAGCCATGACTCAACTTCCAGATAAACTCACCTGGATGACTGAGAATCTTCACACACATCTTAGAAATGTTAGCTGGAAGAATACCTGCTTTAAAGGAGACCTCAAGGTTCCACGTAGCCACTTGATACATGATGCACTGCTCATGTGACTAAATCAAGCAACAGGGGAAGATGGATATTTACAGTTTTAGCCAGGCCAATGCTGCTGTAGACAGAGTAGAGGGTCTGAGTAAAAACTCAAGTGCATTTTGTCTCATTTCCTAAATGACCTGCCTTTCCAAGCATTATAGAATCACATGGTACACGTTAAGACATTATTAACCAGATGTTCTATATGTAGAAAAACGTTTATTCCAAAACTACAGAGAAATAACACAGCAGAACATATTGCCAGCTACGCTTGCTGTTGCTTATTCCACATTAAGATAGCAATGCAGAATGATATGTACTTCCTGATACTACCCTTCAGCAATGGCTAATGGGCATTTGTTGGAATCCTGCTAAGTACAGAGCCCCTCCCTTAAAGCAGATTTTGGCAGACTGAGGGAGCAGTTTTCCAAACTATATTGCAATGTTAATACTGCATAGCATGATGCTGATTTTACATTGCACAACAAGGAGATAAAAATCACTGTACAAAATTGTCTGAGGATCTGCTGATGGCTACTTTTAATTCAAATAACTGCTGGAAGTGCTATATGACTGGTTGAAATATCGACTTTGATTAAGCCAGGTGGCTGAAGCAGTTGAACCAAATTAAAATAGTTTATGTAAGCAGGACTTTGGCAATCTTGCTTCTAAAACAGAAAATTGCTTTTCAGATTGCTTTGAACCAATGTTTACTTAGATTCACAAAACCAAAATGTGCAGAAAGGAAGTGAAATGGATCTGTCTATTGCTCACAGATGGGAAGAGTTTTGAGTTGCTTATTTATCAGAATATAGTAAAACATGAATAATTTGAAAATGCAGGAGAAAGTAAAACTGACAAATTTACCCGGCTTTAAGGTAGAATTAGCCCCTAGAGTTTAGCCAGTTTATGAATTGAGCAGGGATTTCTCCTCTTGTTTAGTCTGTGGACTCTATCAAGAGAAAATTTAGATTTGTTTTCTTGAGGGGAAAAAAATCAGCCTGCCATTCCACTGAAATATTACATATCGGCATCATTCACAATCCACACATACAATCATTGTTCAAAATTACCTGTTTTGTCTAACTGCCAGCATTTCAGTACAACTAAAATTGATGTGTTATCCTCTTACTTGAGCCTGATCAGATCTTCCAACTGGGGAGCAGAAGTCCAAGACAACAATAAGAACTGTTTGTTCCTATGCATTTCAATATGTCACAAATGCCGTAGAGGTTTAAAATTAAACCCAACAATGTTAATCATGTAACATTTCATAACAAAGGTTCCAGAGTTATACACCAACTTGCTGAGGGAGACCCTAACTATGATGTCAACATAAAATACAGCTGAGCTCACAGCAGGTGAGTGGAACCTCTCCTCATGAAATTCAGAAATGTTTCAATTTGTGGTATCATTAAATAAGAATAAATAAAATCTTGTTTCACTTGCTGGATAACAGGAATTTGATTTATCAATGGACAATTAAAATCTATAGGTGTACCTTTGACATCAGAGAATATTTTATTTAAGTGAATTTAGACTCTTCATCAGTCTTATCTATTTGTAGATTTAGAGATTTTATCACACAATTCCCCTCTATCAACTTTCTCTGAGTCTTCTTTAAGTCCAAATAGGCTATTTTCGTTATTATTAATCACCTATGGCAGCCTTAAACTGAGTGACCATCAAAATGTCCTACTCAGCTCTTGCTAAAGGCTATGGCTTCTTTTACTTAGTCAATCTATCTACGAGCACCTGATCTTGCTCCTTTTCCTGCGGCCTCCAGCTTTTCCTAGCATTCCTTGCCTTCTCATGACATGCTCAAAGTACAACAATTTTGATTTGATAATTTTGTGTTCTAGACAGAGTTAATGTCAATGTTTTTATACTGTTACTGTAAGAAGTCTTTTATATTCATGGACTAGTCCAAAATCCAGCACATGATAACTCATAAAGAAGTCAACATAAGGCTACCTGAGCCTCATGGTGGGGTTTGGCTGCTAGAATTTTCTGAAGAGAATGAATGCCCAAATACAGTGGTACCTTGTATAACGTAATTAATTTGTTCCAAATGAAATTATGTTATACAAATTTTCCTTTGTACAAATTGTGATTTCCCATAGGAATGCACTGAAAATGGATTTAATAAATTCCAATGCATAGCCAAGGCTAATGAGGTTGCTGGAGAGGATGAGCTGCTGCAGCAGCTGGTGTGGATCATCCTCTTTGTCTTCGTCGTTGCCCACAGACAGCAAGAAGTGAGGATGATGGTGGTGGTGGTGGTGGTAGTGCTGCCGCTTCTTTCACCCCAACCAGGCGATGCTCCGCAACCAGCCCCAGCCGCACAGCTGCTTGGTCACCCATGGGCTGCCTCCAGGCATGTCCCTTGTGGGCGGCAATGGCGGGGGGAGCCGGCATCGGCAGCAGCACCAGCAACGGATGGGGAGACGAGTGCCGTGGCCCCGATGACGGGCCCACTCAGCAGGGACACGGTGGCACACTCCAGCAGCAAGAACCACTCAACGCCCAGCTGCTGACAAGATTGGCGGATGTGCCCTGAGTGCCGGGGTCAGTGGTGTGCCCAGCTTTGGGTGCAGTGAGCGTCTCCACCACTGTATGTGCCGTTGTTTGGCTGGTGGCAGCTTCCTTTCTTGCCATATTTCTCCCCCACCGTCCCTCCCTTTGCATCCCCCCGTGCACTGTGAGGTTGTTGTGCACATCCGGGGGAAGCTTTTTGTGTCTGGGCTCAGCAATGCTCACCCTCAAAGCCTGGAGCAAGTGGGATGCAAATGCCTGAAGCCTGTTAACAGCCCCCCTTTCCTGTGCATCGCGCAAGAGGGGGCCACTCAGGCCACCCTTCAGGTGTGAACGCCGACTCAGCTTGTGCAAAAAGGGCTCTGTTTTTGTTTTGGTGGTTACATGGGGGAGAACCTGAGAGTTCCCCCTCTTGTTTCCATGGTGGCAATGGTACAGTGAATGATGTGAAAGCAGGGGCAGCAAAACGAGTTGTCGGGACTGGGAGCAGATGTGATGCCGACGTGTGCATGCTTGAAATTTGAATTCTACAAACTTTTTACGTTGTATAGATTTTACGTTATACAAACCCTACGTTATATGATGTACCACTATGTGTAAATACACCCAAACTGAGATTTCTGAAAACAATATTGAATTCACATGCTGGATACTAAACAATTGTAAAATGCAATTTGGAAGCATCTCTATGCTAGAACCTTAAACATAGCTTCCTTCAAGAAAATAGACTTACTGTGGAGATTGTAATGGTCTTTGACTCTCTGGTGTTTCCAATGTGATGATCTTTCCACTTCCATCCACTTATGAATATGCCATTTTCATTCACTTATTCCACAAATGCACAGCCTTCACTACCAGGAGGACTGTAATGCCATAGCTCTGCATTGAATACATCCACTGGGAAGGGGAAAACTCCCAAAACTCTGCTCCCATTTTCTACATCACAGTCAGAACAAAATAAACCTCCCACCAAGGCCTCACATTTATTTCTTGTCTGCTCTGTAACTTCTTTGGAATAAATGTGAAGATTCCAATATAGCCTGAATTAAATTCCTTTGATTCCCTGCAATACTTGAAGCAATGAGATTTTGGTAGTGGGGGTGGGGGGTATTAAAATGCTTCTCTAGAAATAGCTTGCACAGGATAGATTTTTTTAAAAAAACTCTCTTATATATCATTAGAATTTTCTCCCTTCCTCTCTAAATGTATTTATTAGAAGATATCAGCAATGCTTAGCCCATTACATTATAGCCACCGTAGTTTAATTTACCAGAATTACAGAATTCACTGTATGATATGTCATGTGTTAAATTTGATTTTCTCTGGTAATAAAAGGCTTCCCATAATGTGTTTAAAATTAGTTTGGCCATTTGAATTTTGATACCTAAGTGGAATATCAAAATGAGATGATTATAACAATGAAATGGTAAAATGAAGCCTAGAATGGAAGAGAGAGTTCTAGCCTGAAAAATTCAAGGAGCCAAAAACTAGACTGAACCTTATGGAGAAATTATCAAACAACAGAGAAAACCTCAAGTTTATGTCAAGCTTATAGTCCCTGCCAGCCTGTACTCCTTTGTTTGGTGGCAACCTTTTCTTTATTCCAAAAACAATTTGGAAGTTTTAAGGATTTTCTTAAGACTGTTTTTCCAATATATGCCAATAATGAAGTGAATACAGAGCTCACAGGTTTTAACCACAAGGGTGTCTCAGCAGCAACCCATTTGCTGCTGGGATGCTTTGCAGCCCCAATTCCTAGGATGGCGTGAAATTGCATTCATGTGACTCCCCCAGGAGTCTGGGTCTGGAAGCCCTTAAAATCTCCTTGACCCAATTTCACTTCCTCTTTTACTGCAGCTTCTCTCCCCCGCCTACCTACCCTAGTGGTAATGAGAATGGGAGTAGCTGGTCACTTTGGGGCTGGATAGGAATTGTTGGCCACTACCCTGATTGACCTGTAGGTAGTGGTGGGTTTTCACCCATCCCATTCTCATTACTGGGTTGTAAATAGGGTTGTCATCTGTGTTCGGTCACAACGGCAGGTAGTGCAAAGTGTTTGGGTGAGTTCCAGGATATGTTCGATTAAGGGGACAGCCTTGTAAAGATTAATAGTTCAGGTTTAAGCTTAGTTAAGTTAATAAGCTAATAGGACAAGTAAAAATGGCTAGGGTCACCTTGAGTAAAATTTAACCTGGTGTTGGAATCAGGCCTGAAGAAGGATAAGAGTCCATTCCCAGTCAGGAACTCACATGTGTTATGACAGGCATGATGGTTAGGGGTTATCAGGCCCTTGGTTGATTTGCACTATGGCAGGCCCCCCTTCATATATATTAAATGAAGTTAATTCAATAAAGTTGTGGCCCAATTTAATTCCAATATTTTGTGTAACCTATTTATTTCAGGGGCTGGAATTGCAAAGATTTTCATAGCAAAAAAGATAAGGCAATCTGCCACCCCCTCAGGCATCCATGTTCTCTGTGGGGTTAGCTGTGGTACTCACAGTAAATGGAGGGAAAATTGATTTTCTCAGAACCCAAGTACATATTACAATTCCTAGTGTCAATTAGAGAGCAGCTCAGTTGTTGAATGGTACATTAACATTTGTGTAACTCTTACTGAGTCAATGGGACTACTCCAGCTGGGATAATATAGTTCAATATATTTTTGGAAGTTATCCCTGTTGCAATGGCATGTGTTTAGGAATGGCATGTTCTTGAATGAGCAGTTAAGATCCATTAGCTTTACAAGGAGCCTGCTCCAGATGGAGACGAAAATGCCTAGAATTTGTTTGGTTCTATACCACTGGCTGAATTTTCAAACACTTCTTGGGGCTTTGACTAGAACGGCTGCCATGTTTAATTCCTGCAGAAAGGAACATTTACAACATCCTATCTTGAGAAGGCTGATAGATCTTTTCAGCTCCTGATTCTGCCCTTGAACTTGTAAACAAAGAAAGACTGTGAAACTTCAAAATGGCTGTTAACTAGGAGAATGCGTTTTGGAACGCAGCAGCAATAAAAAAATTCCAAGTGGAAACAAAGTATTTTGATGTTCACTGGTAAGCACAAGTACAGGGAGTGGAAAACATGCTTCCTTTCTGCAGTCTTATCACAAAAATCCAGCTTTATCTCTCATGGGCATTTAGCGTGCTTTCACACCTTATAGTAAGGAAGTAGCACAATATTGTGAGCTATACAGAATATTATCTGAGCCAATGAAGAAGAAGATGTGGTATGCTAGTGCCAATGAAATGAAGTCTAGCCTGAAAAATAATCTTTTTTGATTGTTCATTGGATAGATTAGTGTGAAGGCCTAAGAAGAGAAACAGACATTCCCACATTTCGGAATGAGGCTTCCCGTTGCCTTTATATTATGATGTGACTGAAGGTTTTCCAGGTTTTTATCTCAGCTTTAAAAGCAAGCAAAAACCTCACAAATTGAGCTTTGCAAGGCTCCTTCTATCATTTCTTACTGCCTTCGCTTCCTAGAATGCTTTGACAAGGAGAGCACAAGGAAGCACTGCCAGATATGCTGTCGTCAGTAGAGGTATTCTTTAATTGGGGAAGGCTTTGAGTGTCACAGTAGGAGCTTTTCTCACCTCATGTAATTTGCAAATTAGCTGGCTATGTTTTGTGATTGGTTTTCAAATCTTCAGCACAGGCTTACTTAAATGTCTAATTTCTCAGCCACAGATTTTGCCTTAGGTTTCCTTCCAATTAGCATATTTTCATAATAGTGGGTGATCTATAAATATCCTGTTGGCAGAGCTCAGTGGGTTGTGGTGCCTGGCTGCAGTGCTAAGGGTTAGGTGTTCAAACTTCCATTGTACTTCCTGGAAGCGTGGCCCACTGAGATCACCCAGATCACATGTGGTTAATGGTGTTGCAGTAAGTCCCTGTCACTTTTAGCCGGCTGAATGGGGAAGACAGCAGAACGGTTCTCATTCATTCATTCATTCATTCATTCATTCATATCTAGCCCAACTGGCCAGCAGACTGCTTTGGGTGGCTCACAACATTCAAGAATAGGGATGGGTAATTTGTTTCAGAAGCAGTAGATTCTGAAACAACCCACATGAGCCCAGGTGGTGCTCAGAACCCTCTGACACACAGACAGTCAATGTATTACCTTTCTCTGGGCTCGCATGGGGTTAAACTCCAACTAGGAAGCAGGCTGCCACATCATCTTTGCTTGCTTTGTGGTGCTGGCCAATCAGGAGCTGTGCAGGGACAGGCATTCTCCCAACTCACTGTCTGATTGGCCAGCACCATGGAGCAAGCAACAATGACATTGCCAGCAAAGAGAAAGGTAATACATTAGCTGTGTGTGTGTCAGAGGGTTCCAAGCACCACTTGGGCTTGCATCGGTCATTTAGGACCTGCTGGTTCCAAAATGAATTGCCCATCCCTATTCAAGAATAAACAGGAAACATCAGTGTAAAACCAACTTATTATGTTCCATTTACAAATAACTCATACACAGAATGGGGAAGGATGGTTTTGTGCAGAGGGATTCCCTCTGACCTGCATATCATGAATAAGAGTGGTAAAAGGAGATATAATCCCTGTACAGCTGGGTTTACTGAGTCATTAACATATCAAAAAGAAAGGAAAGAAGGAAACTGAGGTTTTGAGTTCTTCAGAACTCTTCAGCTGGGTGTGCATTGCAAAACTTAGAAAGGGTAAGAAGCAAAAATTTGGAAATTAAACCTGGCAAGATCTTCTAGTTTAGGGGGGTTGTCTTTACTTATGATACAAAATAGAGGCTACAAGTTGGAAGAGCCAGTTTTGAGTAATCTGATTGAACCTGGAATGATGTAATATTCTCTTTGCCTATCTCCTTCTCTGTGTGGCCACTGGATTTTGTCCAAGCCTCCTCCTCCTCCTCCTCCTCCTTAGCATTTGTTCCACTTGGTGGTGGGGTCCACTATTCTTGTCTTTGCCTTCCATTTGGCACAGTCATGGATAAACACAGGACAACTTCATGTCATTGTCAAGGGTGTTTATCCAGCACTAATTTGGTTGACCCCTCAATTGGGATCTCCTGACCTCCCGGGTGAGGCCCTTTTTGGCCAGAGTTTCCTCATCAGCACACATACCACTGTAGTCCATACCACTGTAATCAGGCTCCAAGCATCTTGCCAGCGATTGGTGCAATGTCATATTTTGATCAGATGTCATCATTGAGCCCATGATCCTGATCACATGAGGCTAGAGTTCCATCACAGCATCTTTGTCTCCATTTTTCCCAAGCCACCTTTTGTCTATCTATCTATCTATCTATCTATCTATCTATCTATCTATCTATCTATCTATCTATCTATCTATCTATCTATCTATCTATCTATCTATCTATTAGTCCAGAGGCTTCAGGCTGCAGTCTGGACCAGAGGTGTTCCCAAAGTATTTAGAACTGAGGCATGAGGAGAAAGGTCATTTCTATGGTCATCCTACATTCTGAAACAGATGAACTCAAAAAGTACCCTTTCCATCATGCATTGGCTCTGAGGCCTTCCCTATAGTACCTGCATTAATGAAAATAAGCTGGAGCTGTGGGGATTCAGCTTTCTCTATAAATATATCTTGTGGCAGCAAGATGGTAGTCAAGGGCATGTTACAACTCATTTACATGGGAGATGTGTGGTGGGGCAGTGGCTGGGCAGCACCATGTATTTGACTGCAGTGTGCGCTCATTAGTGCTTTGAGTTGGCAGTTTTAATTATAAGTTACTTAAACAAACGCTGATGAATCAAGTAGTTGATATGAATGAATGGTTTGTTTTATCTGTTTCATGTAATTTGTTTTCTAATGCATTTAATCAAAGGGATAAGTACTGTTTAATGAATTAAAACAGAATATTCTTTGTAAATAGTAATTAATTCTGAGCAGGTAGCAGGGGGAATTTATGACTTAATTCTCTAAACATTTATTTCAACAAAATTAAAAGATTAAAGATAAAATAAATACTCTTTCCCATGCTATATTCATATTAAGTGACCTGGAGAAAATCATTAGGTCATTAAATACTATGTTTTATTGTTTTAATGTATATTCCCCTCTTTCTCCCAATTGTTTGGGGGCCCAAGGTTGTTATCTAGTCAGTTTGCTCCTCTCTTGTGAATTAGGCTTTTCAATTTTACTTAAAGTATTATTTATTTAACTTATTTAAAATATTTTATCCCACCTTTTCCTTGAAAAAGACCCAAGACAGCTGACATTGAAAGACAGTCTTTAAATTTGAAAACAATGCGCATAAAATGGTGGTCAACATGATTAAAAGGAAATATTTAAAGTTAAGAGCAATGAGTAAAGAGTCATCTTAGATCATTAAAGGTTAATATTAAAGCTAAGAACAATGAGCATGCAAATATTTTTTTTAAAAAATCTACTTTGAGAAATGAGAAATACAAAAAACGAAAAACACAATAGTATTAAAAATCAAAGTGCAGTGGCCCCTCATATAACAAACGGTTTGTATACCATAAAATCTGTACAACATAAAAAATTTCGGAGATAGGGGAAATTTGCTTAACTGAATCGCCTAAGGGGCAAATCCGTACACCATAAAAATGGTTGCAATTAGACATTTCTCTGTTTTCAATGCATTCCTATGGGGAATTTGTATAAAGGAAAATTTGCTTAACAGAATTTCATTTGGAACAAATTAATTCCTTTATACAAGGTACCACTGTAGTGATGCATAACAAAATCAAAGCATTAATGCATAACAATCCATAAAGTATAGCAGAGAGAGCACACTGACCAAATAGCTCAGAGTTGAGATATATGGCTGTACAACCAGAGGTTGGGTGTTCAGTTTCTAACTGTGCTTCCTGTGTGTAGAGACTACTGGTGTGATCTAGGGCAACTTGCACAGTCATGGGATTCCCCCAGAAGAAGGGAATGATAAATCACTTTTGAGTATTCGCTACCTTAAAACTCCCTAAAAGGTTGCCACAAATCAGAATTCACTTCATGGTTAATGGTTGCATTTAGAGGTAGGCATGAAATGAACCTGTAACCAAAAGTCCCATGAATCCAGCCAGTTTGTGATTTGTTTCATGGACATTTCCCAAACTGAAATGAAACACCAAACTTTTTCAGCATTGGCATTTCATTTCATTTTTCCCCAGACATCCCCCCCATGGGCCCCAGCATCTATGGCTGATACTTCATGTCCATCTCATCGCTGTTTGTGGTCCTGCTGGGGACTGGTATGAAGAAATCTAACCACACGTCCATTGTGGGATGAGGGGAGTTCATCCCGACCACACCCCCTGAACTGCGATCTAAGCGGGATGAGAGATTCCTCTCCCTGGCCTTGGGAATCTCCTGATCTCACTTCTCATTCTGATACGAGTGCCCGTGAGGTAAGTCTTCTCATGCAACGTGCCATTCTCCATCTATTGGCAGGAGCGTGAAGTGCCATTCACCAGTACATTCCCTATGGAGTCAGCAATGCAATGCAGAGAGATTAAAATACAAATGCCTCAAACTTAGCTCTGTAACGCATTGAAGGCAAGGCTTTGGAGAATTGAAACATCGAAAAATGGAAGGTCGGGCCAGAAAACAAACAAACAGAGAACAAAGGCATGGAATTTCACATCTCATCACAGAACGAGGACATGCAGAAACAGTCATGCCGGTATCATCAATCACGCCTGTGCATACACGGGAACAGGGACAGAACCACAAGAAGACCACATGATCACAACCAACACCAACACACAACGAACTTCCTCTCGGGATGAGAGTAGGCATGAAGTAACCATCTATGTTACTTATTATGAGCCTCCTCTTCCCCTTTGCCACTGCTGCCATGGCCCAAGTGAGCATGAGAATAGACTATTTGGGGCATACTTCCTGCCACAGTGTTTTCTTGGAGTCTTAGGTTATTGTGGGAAGCATAGTTTTGCTGCCCATTGGGCTACATATAGGGAACCCTCAAAGAACTAGAGAGAGAAATGAGCTACACAGAAACCACTCTTCATTTAAAGAGTAGTCTGAATGAAATGAGCCATAAACTGGTTTGTTTGTTTTTTAAAAAATCAGCATGGTTCTTGGGTCATGGTTTGTGGGCATGACAAACCTTGAATCATCATGAACCACCTCATGCCAGTCTGTGTCCATCTCTGCTTATGATTATTGTAGATATATCATGTCCTAGCTGTAGATAGATAGATAGATAGATAGATAGATAGATAGATAGATAGATAGATAGATAGATAGATAGATAGATAGATAGATAGATAGATAGATAGATGTCCTCTTTTTGTTGGTATTGGTCTTCTGTGTCCTCTGTTCTGATGATGCAGTAGTGGTCCCCCCAACCTCCCCAAAGTGTTCGCAAGGGCTTAGTGAAGTGTCAACTAGAGATGGGCACGACTTAGCGGTATTCCCGTTTCCGTTTCCGTTACTCGGTTCCGTTACTCTACGGAAACGGTAACGGGAATTACTCCGCCAGACTTCGAGCTCGAACTGACGAATGAACAATTTTGGTCTGATTTGTCGTGCTCGTTCCTTGCATCGCGCGATTGCGCGATGCCACACGCGGCACAGAAAAAAAGTTTTTAAAAGTTAAAAAAACCCGGTTCCCGGCCAAAAAGCAGGCGGAAAAATGCCTGCCGTGCCTCAGGGCACCTACCAGAGGGGTTGTTTCTGGAGGTCCCCGGCCTCCCCCCTCATCCCCCGTCCTGGGCTGCTCTGGTGGGACTCGCCGCAGGCTCGCAGCCAGCAAAAAGCCCAGTCTCGCTCGCCGCCGGCCGCCCGCAATTAAAGCGCAAGCAAGCGGCACGGACGGCACAGGAAAAAACTTTTAAACTCTCCCCCCACCCATTCCCGGGCCAAAAAAGCAGGTGGAAAAATGCCTGCTTGACTAAGGGCGCAGGGCACCTACCGGAGGGGTGGTTTCTGGAGGGGGGGTCCCGCCTCCCCCCCGTCCTGGGCAGCCGGACTCGAGTTGCCATTTCGCCATGCCATGCGGTGCGGGCGGGGGATCCAAAATGGGGCGGCAAACGCAATATTGTTTTTGAAATCGTGGTCCAAGAACACACAAGCACAACAGAAACACGCGAAAATTTATAAACTGCCAGATTTTTCACAGTAGCTGTGGGTTTTTTCTTGCAACAAAATGTCTCTCCTCTCCTCCTCTGTCCTCCATTGATTTTATTTTATTTTATTTTATTTTATTTTACACCTGCGCAGTGCGCAATGATGTGGGAGTGGACAACCATGCAAATTTTTGGAGCCATCCCACCAGTCGCATGGCCACTTGGCCATGGAGACTTCTGGGATGTGCCAAAAAGCCCCCTAAAACCTGCCCTAGCCCTAACCCTAACCCTTGACTCCGTACCCATACGTCACAGACTGTCTTCTTAGTGGGTCAGAGAGGCACCCAGAGGTGCAGCCCACTAGCCCACCGTAACCTTACCCGTCACTAGCCTAACCCTAGTCATTGCACTAAGCCACCTTAAAGCCAGATCTACTTGCTTGCATTGCACTACACGCAGCAAGTACAATTCCCTTCTGTGTGAGACATGGTGGTGCCAGAGCCTTGTGAAGGGCGGGCATGACGCTATCACTCTCACTGGTCTCACTGTCTGCACATTCTGTTATGCAATATCCATATGGCTATTGCATAGCATTTTGCAGCAGCAGCAGGTGAGGAGGGGAGACCCCCATGTAGAGGGGTCTCTCTTGGAGCCTGCTTCCCCTTCCTAGTGGCAGGAGGCACCCACGGGTGCCTCCAGGAGCCCACTTTCCCTTTATAGCGGGCCAGAGGAGGCACCCACCCCACAGAGGTGCCTCCAGGAGCCCGCTCCCCCCCAAAACCAGTACTAACGACAACGAAAAAATGAAAAAACGAACCGACTAATGTTTGCGAATTTTCGCGAAAACCGGAAACGACCCAAAACGGGACCGGCCCGACTAACGACAACTCGAAAAAAATTTTTTTCAAGTCGTGCCCATCTCTAGTGTCAACTCATTTTCTTTTAACAGAATGCATAGTGTGGCAAAATAGAGCTCCATTCCTGGCTAGGTGATGCCTCCTAAGTAGAGATGGGCACGAAACAAATTTATTATTCATTTCATTATTCATTATTTGTTTTAGTAGGGAATGAAACAAATAATGAACTGACCATTGCAGAAAAATGAAATGAAATGGAATGGAAATTTCCGCTTCGTTCCGCTTAGCTTTTCGTTTTCCCATAAGAATGCATTCCCATAAGAATCCCTTTCCCTAAGGGAAAGATTGCCTTCCACCCCCAGCAGGGAAGCAAGCACCTAGCTTGGGCGCAGGCTGGGGGGAGAATTAAAAAGCCTGCTCTTTCCCCACCCCATCAGGTGGGAGGAGAGAGCAGGCTTTTTAAATCTTCTCCCCTCCTGAAGCTAGCACCCAGCAGCTAGTGGGCACTGGCTCCGGGAGGGGGGAAAGTGGGGTGGAGAGCCTGAGAGTGCGCTATTTAAGCTTGTTTCCAGCCTCCTGAAGATAGCAACAAGCAGCTGCTTGCTGCTATTTATTATTTTATTTATTTATTTATTGGATTTTTATACCCCCCCCATCTGGCAGCAAGGTCACTCTGGGCAGTTTACAACAAGTAATACATTCAAACAATTTATACAATAAAACCATAAAATAGTAACACAATAAAATAAAAATAATATTAAAATGACATAAAACAATATATTATTATTGGCAGGCTAATCAGTTAAAATCAAGATTTAATGGGTGAACACTGAGTTGCAATTATATTTGGGGGAATGCCTGCTTAAATAACCAAGTTTTTAATAGTTTTTTAAAGGCAGCCAAAGAGGGGGCCAGGCAGATGTCTGGTGGAAGGTTATTCCACAGAGGAGGGGCAACAGCAGAAAAGGCGCTATTTCTTGTGGTGTTAGTTGCCTCAAATGCCTAGCCTGGGAATATTGGGTATTATGGGTGGTTTTCAAAGGTGGAAGGCGCTCTGACAATAGCGAGACCTTCGGGAGGATGGAAACCGTGTGGTGGTGGGGAGAGTGCGCTCTTTAAACTCATTTCCAGCCTCCGTCCCAATGATAGCAACCAGCAGCTGCTTGCTTCTACCTTTGCAAGGCTGGAAACGAATTTAAAGAGCTTGCTCTTCCCTCCACCACACCGGTGGAGGGAAGAAGAGCGTTCTATCCCCACCACTCCCCCCCCCATCCTGGAACCAGTGCCCAGTAGCCACTCGGTGCTAGCTTCGGGAGGGGAGAAGATTTAAAAAGCCAACTCTATCCTCCCACCTGATGGGGTGGGGGAAGAACAGGCTTTTAAAATCTCCCCCCAGCCCTCCCGGGGCTGCTCTACTGGCTCTACTTGGTCCCTCCACCGTGCCCCGCCATGGGCCTGCTTGTCTGGTGTGTCACGTCCCTCCAGCTGCTCTGAGTGGATGCCGGCAGGAGGAAATGAAAAAAATAACAACACAGAGGCACTAGTGCCTCTCAGCTAGGAAGCGCTGGCCCTAAGCTAGCGCTTCTCAGCTCTAGCCTGTAAAAATTAAAAAGAAAATAAAAAGCCCCGCAATGGGGACTATTTAAAATAAGACACACCCCCCCCAAAAAAAATGTACGCCTCCGGCCTGCGCCCAGCCAGAAAAAAATCAAATAAAAATGTCAAACAACAAACGAAACAAACGAAATATGAAATGAATTTTTTAAAAAATATCATTTCATATTAAACAAGACAAAACGGGGGCAGGGGATCACGCAATGCCAAGCGGCACAGAAAAAAAGTTTTTTAAAAGTTAAAAAATAACCCGATTCCCGGCCCTAAAAGTAGGCGAAAACTGTCTGAGGGCACCTACCAGGCCAGAAGGGTGTTTTATTTGGGGGGGGGGTTTCCCCGCCCCCCTCTCCTTGGCTATTGCTACTGCTGCTGCGCTGCTGGTACCAGGCTGGGAGGGCGCATCCATTTGCCATGCGGTGCGGGGGGAATCCAAAATGGCAACCGCAACATTTTTTTGAAATCGTTGCCCAAAACCCCACCAAAGCACCACAGAAAACAAATAACGAAACAAAATGCCATTTTGGTGTTTCGTGCCCATCTCTACTCCTAAGTAGACTTTACTCATGGATCAAAAATTTATTGTTTACTTGTTTGTTTGTTTTCTACTAGTCATAATACAGCACATGGTCTAGACAAAGTCCATTTTTGAAGTTTGCAAAGGAGAGAGTATTTTTTCAGTGAAGGAAAGTTGATTCAGAGTTCCTCTTTGAGCTATAAAGAAATAATTTATGTCCTTTCCAAAGTCAAAATGTAAGCATGGATCTCCAGGTGGCCAATTCTGACCTAAAACAAAGGAGAGATACCTGCTGCCTTAGAGGCCACCAAAGGTAGGCAGTTGAGGACCAAAGGGACAGTTCAGTGAGGCCTGATTCAATGACAACTGATTTTTGTTGTGCGTGTTGATGTGTGTGTGTTTGGATGGAAATCTGGATGGGAGGGAAAAATGAATGCCCATAATTAATGTTAGATTTGGCTTCTGTGTCAGTATCTTCGCGTTCCATTATTTTCCCCTTCCCTCCAATATTTTCTTGGGTTGGAGACATTAAATAACAATATAATTTTCTATACCACATGCACTTTTCACACAATACATTATGTATCCTAAGGAAGTGTCTTCTGAAATATAGCAGAGGAGGCCTTTCAGCAGAGAAAAATCATAGACCTTCAGGGAGTTTATATTTCATATTTCCACTGCCCATTCCCAGGTATATAAAAGCTACAGGAAGAAAGAGTCTGGTAGGTTAGAAAACGATAAATGCTTTCACTAATGGTGAGTGGTCTAAGCTCACTGAAATCTCTGTGCATATTGGGAATCAATGCAACAAATATTTGAAGAGTTTGGTTAGCTCACAAATGGTAGGCAGTTTTGTGTTCTGTAATTGACCCTCTGGTACCAATAACTCAGGCCCAAACTAGACTTTGAGAGACAAAATGCTGCCCCTAATTCTAATCTATGGATTATTACCACTACCCAGAGCATCTCTACATCCACATCTCATTTAAATGACTGAGTGGAATGGAGTCCAGGCAGAGTGAGTGTAGAGGACAGTGAAGGCATCTCCTTAGGCATCAATAATGTTGTTTTAGAAAAAAGTTACAATTTGTATTAGCTGCTGGGTGTTTTGTGGTGTGTGTGTGTGTGTGTGTGTGTGTGTGTGTGTGTGTGTGTGTGTGTGTGTGTGTGTGTGTGTGTGTGTGTGTGTGTGTGTGTGTCTTACTTGCTGCTGAACAAATCAACATTTTCTACACGGCAGTTCTAAAGATAGGGTCAATCCCTTCACCCCAAACTTATAACTTGTTTGAAACTAGAATTCATATCAGCAATTCAACACCAAATTTATAACAAATTTAGCAAAACAGACTGCTCTTCCTCTGTGCCCAAGTTGGGGGTCAAAAATGGGGGGGGGAGAGGTTGATTTATGGATTTTTAAATGTAAAAGTGTTTTACTCCCCATGGAAAAACAGGCAGCCTTAAATGTCCCCAGATTTTAAAAATATCATAGAAATTGTAATGACCAATCTCTTCATTAAAGAGAAATTTTGGTCCCACCCACTTTTTAAATTTGGAAATATTCCAGGCTATATAATCTGAAATATTGGTTCTAAAAAACGTTCCTACAAAAGAGTTCCTTTGGAAAATTGGGCAGTATATAAATATAAATAAATTAATAAAACATTGGCTTTCTTATCAGTCAGTTGAGTATCTGTGGGACAGGTTGTCTTTTATATCAGTACCACCTTCTTCCAACACCACCTTTCAAATGGGTGGATTTTTATCCTTCTCTTTCTTATCTGTCTTGCTTTTGAATAGTATGGAAGGATGCGTTTGACCTTGATTTCCAGAGGCATTCCTTGCTAACGTCAAACTCTTCATTTTTATTTTATTTTTATTATTTTATTATTTTATTTTTGCTTAATGTCCAAAGGAAAATGGATGTCTTTTGGAAAACATCCACATTTCATAGAACTTTTTTGATCAGATATAGCTTTTCTTCCTCAGGTTGCCAATCTGAAGGAAAGGATTTGGAGACTGGATCATAGCTTTCCAGTGTTGCATTCTGTATAGCTGGCATCACAACATTAAATGATCTGAAGTTTAAAGGGCATGCATGCTTCTCTGTTGTGTTTGCTTCATTTACTCAAAACTTATCTTTCCTGCTTCCATCAGTTTAAAAAAAAACACCAAACCAACCAAACAAACAAAGCAGCCCTTCAAAACATTTGGACACAGAGAGACTCACTAAAGTCATATCTCAACTGTTCTACCCTTTCTCAACAACCATAGTACAGATCATGTACTCATCTTCTGGAATCCTCTGTCACTGGATAATTCCACATAAAGGAACATTCTGTTGGAATTTGCATGTAGTTTAAGTGTATTTAAATTTTAGTTTTAAAAAGACAGAAAATTCCATTTTTTTAAAAATCTTGAATTTAGAAATTTTGGATATTGTGCTTCTGTAGACATAATTCAAATGGCTAGGAAATCCCCAGATATTGCTAGACAATATCATATATGTGGTGTGTGTGTGTGTGTGTGTGTGTGTCAAGCTTTATTTAGCAAAGGGTCACCTAAATGTTTACAACATCAGTGACAGAAATGAAGATAGTCTAAAAGGTACCTTCTTGTGTTTGCTTTCATTCACACTTTTCAAAAAAACCCATAAAATCACTTTGTGTTTAGGTAAGAAGTCGCAAATTGTTGAAAAAAAAAGAAGTCACCTTCGCGGAGTTTCCCTTTTCTGGTCTCATTTTATGGAGGATAGTGAGCAGAAGATTGTATCCTGTAAACCATCATGGCTGCTGCCATTGATGTTGTGAATAGAGATGGGCACGACTTAGCGGTATTCCCGTTTCCGTTTCCGTTACTCGTATCCGTTACTCTACGGAAACGGAAATGGGAATTACTCCGCCAGACTTTGAGCTCGAACCGACGAACGAACAATTTGGTCTGATTTGTCGTGCTCGTTACTTGCATCGCGCAATGCCAAGCGGCACAGAAAAAAAGTTTTTAAAAGTTAAAAAAAACCCTGATTCCCGGCCCTAAAAGTAGGCGAAAACTGTCTGAGGGCACCTACCAGGCCAGAAGGGTGTTTTATTTGGGGGGGGTTCCCCGCCCCCCCTCTCCTTGGCTATTGCTACTGCTGCGCTGCTGGTACCAGGCTGGGAGGGTGCATCCATTTGCCATGCAGTGCGGGGGATCCAAAATGGCGACCGCAACATTTTTTTTGAAATCGTTGCCCAAAACCCCACCAAAGCACCACAGAAACATGCGGAAATTAGCTATTTTAAATGCTTGAATTTTTACAGTAGCAGCAGTGGGTTTTTCTTGCAAAAAAAGTCTCCGTTGATTTTATTTTATTTTATTTTATTTTATTTTATTTTTTTACACCTGCGCATTCGCAATGATGGGCTCGCCCATGGGAGTGGACCATGCAAAGTTTTGGAGCCATTCCACCTATCGCATGGCCAGGTTTTGCTGACTGTACCAGGCTGGGAGGGCGCATCCATTTGCCATGCGGTGGGGGGGGATCCAAAATGGCGACCGCAATATTTTTTTTGAAATCGTTGCCCAAAACCCCACCAAAGCACCACAGAAACATGCGAAAATTAGCTATTTTAAATGCTTGAATTTTTACAGTAGCAGCAGTGGGTTTTTCTTGCAAAAAAAAAAAGTCTCCGTTGATTTTATTTTATTTTATTTTATTTTATTTTTTTACACCTGCACATTTGCAATGATGGGCTCGGCCATGGGAGTAGACCATGCAAATTTTCCACCAATCGCATGGCCACTTGGCCAGGTTGACCACAGAGACTTCTGGGATGTGCCAATCGGGCATAAACAGCCCACTAATCGTAGCCCAAACCCGAACCCTAAGCCTAACCCATACGCCAGTACACTGTCCTTCTAAGTGGGTCAGAGAGGCACCCAGAGGTGCACCCCAATACTCACCCTAACCTCACCCGTAACTAGCCTAACCCTAGCCCTTGCGCTAACCCGTCTTCACCCTAAGCCAGATCTACTTGCATTGCACTACATGCAAGTACGTGAGACACAGCGGGTGCAAGGAGTCTGCCAGTCCGTCACTTGTGGCTCTGGCTGACTCCTGCAGCTCCCTCCAGGAGCCCGCTACCCCCTCCCCAAACCAGTACTAATGACAACGAAAAAACGAAAAAACGAACCAACTAATTTTTGCAAGTTTTCGCAAAAAACGGAAACGAGCCGAAACGGAACCGGCCCGACTAACGACAACTCGAAAAAATTTTTTTTCAAGTCGTGCCCATCTCTAGTTGTGAACATTCAGATTTCCCTTTGCTATGTAAAGTTCAATATCCTTTTTCCTGCTGGCTTAATCTGCAGTACTGGAGCCAAGGCTCTGCTTATGACCCAGGTTCAATCCCAGGTAGCTGGCTTGAGGTTCACTCAGACTTCCATTTTTCTGATGTCAGGAACCTGAGTTCTTGGCTTGCTAGATGTGGCGATATGTCACCTACATAATTAAATTTCAAACTGCTCAGAGAGTGCTTTGAGCATTGTGGGGTAATCTATCAGCAGCACACTTGCTTTTACTCTTTTGTTAAGAAAATGCTTGCTAAGATATGAAATATGCATTGCATAGGAAACAGCCTTCCCTATTCTAATTCTCTGGTCATATGCATAAAAGATGAGTTTTCAGCATATGTTGTGCCCTAAAAGTAAAACAACGATATCTCTCACTTAGTAGAAATGGCATGAGAAATCTTCCCAGGAATTATAATTATAATTATAAAGTAACTTGCTTTGTAGCTCTTGGATGGACTTTTGTAGCTGGAAAGATGAAGAAAACCATTTCAGACACTTTAAAGCTAAAGGCAGCCCAGATCTTGAGATTCTGACATTTTATGAAAGTCCCAGGTTCTGAAAAACAAGTCAAGTGGTATAAATATTTTTATTTATTTGATAGATGTTGTCATTTAAATGATTTTTACAGCAGAAAGGGTCTCTTTCTCTTTCTCTTCCTTCAGTCTCTTTCAGCTGCCAACGAAATAATGAATTCTGAGCACATTATTCATCTGCTTTATAAATGATTAACCATTCAATTAAGTGCAAATTACATATTATTAGTATTACTATTCATGTCATAAATTCCTTGAGATTCTTCAATTAGGCTACCTAAATGAACAAAAGTAACCAGAACTACACTTTATGGGGCAAGGGTAGAATCCAAACTTATAATGTGCCCAGACACCTGTACAGACACATACCTGTTTCATCAGATTTAGGAAACTAAGTAGGGCCAGGACTAAGTGGTGTTTGGATGGGAAGCTATCAAGGAACACCAGTGATGTTCATGAAGGGCAGGGGTCCTCAAGCTTTTTAAACAGGGGGTTGGTTCACTGTCCCTCAGACACTGTTGCGGGGTGGACTATAGTTTGAAAAAATACGAACAAATTCCTATGTACACTGCACATATTTTGTAGTCCACAAAAAAACCAGGAAAAGAATGCAATACTGTATTTAAAATGAAGAACAATTGTAATCAACATAAATGAATAATATTTCAATGCAAATTATGGGTCTCCTTTTGGTTAATGAGATGGTCAATATCTGGCTCCATATTTGTCACTTCTACTCATAGCAAATGATGCAAGTGTTCATCAGGTAGTCTGGATCTGGTTGGGGCAAGGGGGAGGGGTAAAAGGTTTCCTGGTGGGACCAGTAAAATAGGAGCTCTAACCTGATCCCACTGAAAAAGTCCCCTTGCCTCCTTCTCCCCTTGCCAGAAACCTGCCACCATTAGTCACTATCACCAGCATCTCTTCCTCAGTGTGCAATGCTGACTCAATGCATTTGCAAGGATCAGGACTAGCAAACCTTTCCTACCTACAATGAATTGTCACTCGCCCCCCCCCCTGGCTTTCTCCCATCTGCCCTCTCCAAAATAGGCACCCAATTTGGGGCTAATTCCCTTTGCTCCTGATTTCGACACAGAGGGAAAGAGGGAGAGAGACTGTCCTCACACCCAGCTCCACAGCTCATGCTCACCCTTCCCAGGAGGCAGAATAATGGCCAAGGGTAAAGCAGAGACAGATGGATGGCCGCAGGAGAAGAGGCTGGCAGGAGGAGGAAGAAGAGGAGGAGGAGGAGGAGGAGGAGGAGAGAATGGGGATGTATGGAGCAGAGAGGGCGGGGGGCTGAGGGAAGACTGTGCAAGTGCAGGGCAGGGGACACGGTGCTCGCTGAGGTGTGCAGGGATGCTCCCTCTTGCTTTACCACCTCCAGAGTGCTGGCAGTGGCAGTCCTATCAGGAAAGGAGGCATGGTGCTGGACACAGGGGTTGGAGGGTCCTTCGCTGCCATTGTGGCTCTTTCAGTCCTGCACACACACACACACACTGCAGTCCGTTTATGGGGGCAAGTGTGAGGGTTTTCTGCAACTGATGGTGGGGCAGATTCAGAACCGTGGTGGGCTAGATCCAGCCTGCAGGCTGTAAATTGAGGACCCCTGATGTAGGGTATAATAAGAATTAGAGATGGGCACGAAACAAAAAAATGGCGTGTTGGTTTTTCGTTTGTCGTTGAGAGGTCTGTTTCGGTTCGTTTCCATTTGTCGGGAATTTTTGGAAAAATTTCGTTACTTTTTTGTTTTTTCATTTGTCGTTTGTACCTGCTTTTTGCACGATTTTTAAAGCATTTCCGTGCACAGGAATCCCCCAATGCCCCAGACCAGAGGGAAAACACTAAAAAAATGGATGCTGGCAGAGACACAGTATAGACTAGGTACGCAGGGAGGCTGCAAAGGCATCGGCGGGTGTTGCCCAGGGTGCAAGGCAGCTGCAAAGTGACTGCACTTTGGGGCAGGGGAGGGTACTCACCGAGAGGTACGCAGCATGCACACACACAGGGAGGCTGCAGGACTGAAGCTAGAGTCGCAGAGACAGCAATCCCACCCTAACTCCCACCAGAGACTGCAAGGAGGACGGGGGCGGCCAGACCTTTTTATGCCCTCTGTGGCTGCCAGACCTGCCCACCCAGTCTGCAACCTGGGCATGCTATTGGTTGAACATGATCCCATCACATGGCTTGCCTCCATTTTGTGGCTGGTGCAACATCCATTTTAAAGGGAAAAGAAAAATACATTGCAATGGGAGAAGACAAAAACAAATGTTTTAAGGACCCCAACCCCCCTGGTAGGTATTATCAGACAATATAAATAATTATCGCTGCATTTTTACGGATGTCCAGGGCGTTTTTTAACATTTAAAACAGCTCATTTCATTGCGCGTCGCCATTAACGGAAACGAAACATAACGACCACAATTTTCGTGGTTCTGTTCGTTTTGTTGCATTTTCATCACAATTTTCATTTGTCGTTCCATTACGTAACGGAAACGACAAACGGTAACGGAAACAAAAAAATGTTCGTTCCGTGCCCATCTCTAATAAGAATCTTTCCTGACATCTAGGAAGGCTGCTGCCAGGCAGAATTGACATTAGTGGACTGGATAGCCTGTGGTCTGAATCAGCCTGCTTCCTACATTGGCGAATTATGGGGTTTTAACAACAACACAAGCAAGCCAGATGTCTGCACATCGGCATCATAGAGTATATTCAAGCACATAAGAGTTCCCTAATGAAAAGTTGACCCTAGCGAATGCTTTTTGTTTAAGTAAGAATGTTTGAAAAGCATTGAGTTGGGTAAAAAGGGTGCTTTATTTCACACATTTTACCAAGTCCTCTCTGTTAAACATTCAAGAGTGCTGTCAAATAGCCCCATAAGCATTCAGCTGCTGAGGTGTGCAACCATTTTATTGCAGCAAAGCACTTTACCACTTTGGATACATAAGCATCCTGACTGAAGAAGGACAGAAGGAAAAGTTAGCAACAGCAAAAGAAGCTTGTTTGGCTCTTCAGATCATTCAACCAGGCAAATATCATGAAGACAGCCTCTTTCATCTGATCTTGCACAGAAACTAGTTACAAATAAACCCAGCTCCTGACCTGATGTTGGGATCTGTTGTGCACAGCTGGCCTGCTCCTTAAGGTGTTTGAGAAAGTAAATTAAGCATATTAGTAAGGGTATTAAACCACAATCAATTCAAATAGATTTTTCATTCCAGGAGATACCTGACTTTAAGGTTTGCTAAGTTGGTGTTTGTGTTGAAGATAAAGCTCTTGTTTTCCACCCTGCAGAATCCCACAGGAGGAGAGGTTTGTAATAGCAAATGCAGACCCCTCCACAGAAGGGGGTATTATTCTGTTTGGGATAGAGATGGGCACGACTCAAAAAAATGGTGTTTTGTTTGTCATTTGGTTGTTTAGGGGTCCGTTTCGGTTCGTTTTCGTTTTTGTGCCTTTTTTGCAAAAAATATCATTTTTGTTTTGTTAGGTAACGAAACGAAAAAATGAAAACAAAAACAAAAAATGCTGTTTCGTTAGCATTCTTTTTAGTTCAATGCATCTGCTACAACGAAAACGAAAAACACGGCAAATTTGGTCATTTCGTTTTCGTTTTGTTTTAAAAAAATTGTTTTGTTTTCGTTGCGTAATGAAAAAAAAAACAAAAACAAAAATGAAAAATCGCTCATTTCGTGCCCATCTCTAGTTTGGGAAGTCATTGATTAAACACTAGAATTTCCCAGTCATTGATACATTCATAAGTTTTGCTTTCTCATGCATGCATGCTTGTTTTTTTAATCTTTAGCTTTCCCCATCTTTATTATGAAGGTTTTTTAAAAATACACTTCCTTAAATTATCAAGTGGCCATATTGTACCTGTTGGGCATAGAGAGCCATCTCTGTACCAGGGAAATGCATTTGCTCTATTAAGTACTGGGTACCTCTCTGCTCAACCACATCAAAAATGATACTACTTGAAAGCAACTATGTATGGTAGCAATAACAGAGGAGATGAGAGGAAGCCAGCTCTGCTGGCACGGAGACATTCTCAGAGCAGCAACTTCCATCACCACCCAAAATTCTTACCACCTCAAAATTGATGGCGAGTGGTGACATGAGAAACCAGAGATGACAGGACACTGTCCATAAGGACATGCAAATCACTGACCTGCACCCTGAAGAAGTGGTCAGTTGGGCACAGTTGTGTTTCAGGATCTAAAAGCAGGCCCTGCACCTGTAGGACAATGCCAGGGAGAAGAAGATTGTGTCTGCTTTCCCTGTCAGCTTTTAAAAGGAGAAGCTTATCAGAGGGAAAAGAGGTGGCTACTATAGTTCAGACTAACAGGTATGGCTGAAAACAGAGATGATGTAGCTATGATAGAGTTATAACAGTCTAATACTACTACAGTTGTCCAGATAGCCATGATAGAGTGGCCAGAATCTAGTTTCACCCTGGAAAGACAGACAGCGCAAGGCAATTTACCAATCAGTTGCATGGTTCCCATTTGACCAATTATGCAAATATGCCAGCAGAAGTGCTTTGTGGATAGCACTTCCAGCTTGGTGCAATTGCAGCTACCTCCGGGATAACATCAAGTTACACTCATACAGCTCCCTACAGTACACGGATGTCGGTTGCCAAGTAAAAACATAGTTGCCATATAAAAGCAACCTTCTCTGTTGTGACAGCCAAGCATTGCCTCATGGGAGCACACCTTATGCTTAGCATTATATTCTTGGGTCCTGATCAAGGAGCAATGTGGGGCAAAAATATTTTAAATAAATAAATAAGCTGATTTGGTACTTTTCCAGCACTTATTTAGATGAACTGGATTTTTCTATTTCAATTGCCTTATTTATTTATTTATTTATTTATTTATTTATTTATTTATTTATTTATTTATTTTAGTACTTATATACTGCCCATCTTCCCGAAGGAACTCCGGAAGGTTAACAACATGAATGCAAAAGAAAGAAAGAAAGAAAGAAAGAAAGAAAGAAAGAAAGAAAGAAAGAAAGAAAAGAAAGAAGAAAGAAAGAAAGAAAGAAAGAAAAGAAAAGAAAACAAAGCAAATAAAGAAAACAATTAAAACAAACAGCAATAATAGTAAGCTGAACAAAATGTCAGCATAAAGTAACAATGTGAAAGCCACAAAAACCATTCAAAGCATTTCTTACATACTTTAATTACATAACTGTCTCATATTGATGAATTTTGATGGGGTTTTATTTGTTTTTTTAAACAGCACCTTAACAAATAATCTGCTATTAGAAGATAAAAAAGTAATATGAAGATATATTAATTAATACAACGGAGGGTGAGGAACTCTTAAGGTAGTGTCCTTTAGGAGGATCATTTCTACACTTCTCTTCTGCCTACTGATTTAACATTTCACATTACTCTTCCAAGTTATGTTTGCTCCACCACCAAGACAAGCTTACTTCAGGTAATCCATTATACAAAGTAGAAAACTTTGTGGAAAATAGGCTGAGAGACAAAATAATTAAATACATCTGTTTACCAATTCTGTGTTTTGTTCCCCATCATCACCATATTATTATTGTGGAAGTTCTAAAACAGTGGGGATGATAAACACAAGCTTGGGAATCCCACCCTTCTATTGCTTCTATCCTAATTTACAGTAACTCATTGCAGTTAAGATTCCTGAAGACATTCACATCAGCAACACATTTCCATTTTACATTGTCCAGGCCCTAGAAAGCAATAACAGAATGTCATTTCCTGTTCATTCCTACACTTGTATTTTTGGTCCAGACGTCTTACTCCCCCTTTGAGCAACCACCCTGAAACGTTTTCTAAGATCCAGAAAGTAAGATAATAAAAAGTCTGTCTTTCAGTCTATAGATAACAAATATTTTTCCCAGGGGAAGTTTGTCCAAATGTTTCCTAGCTGTGTTATCACTTCTTCAAAATGTGCAGCTGTTTTGAGCTGTAGTGCCAGATCTTATCAAAAAGAATAGATCCAGGGTTATCTTTGGAAGAGTTCATCCCCCAGTTACATTGTAGCTTTGGGAATATTTTCATCAACCTACAGCCATTCATGTGAAGGGCAAGCAATTTCTTCCATCCATATTATTCTTAGGACAGAGTGGCTACTGCCAAAATAATGTTTGCTCTACTCTGCAGCCTTGTAAGTAAAAAGAGCACTTTGCTAAAGGAAATAGCAGTTTCCCCATATTTCTGCTATTACATCATGCACACAAAGGCGCACACCACTTATAGTCAGAAATCAATAAAATTGGGTGACAGAACCCCACTTGCAGCATTAGTATAGGAGTTTCTGTAACCCTGTTCAATCATTACTGCTCAAGGTTGAGTAGGATCTGAAGACTGGTACAGATGGAAACAAGGACATAGGTTCTCATTGCCATCTATTCACATTGCCATATCACCTAGAAGCCAGCTTTTTGTTTCACAGTGAAGGGTCTGCTGTGATGCCCAGTCACCCATCATCCTTCAAGCCTAATCCAGTTCTACACATAAGACTTGAATAAGGTTCTAGTGAACTTCAGGGTTTTGAATTGCCATGAAATGCATGTGAGCAGGGAGGAAGGGGACTGCCAAACATATATGGAGCACCTAAGGCTTCAGCTTTTGGAGGAAAATGGTTGATTTTGGTTTCTCTAAGTTCCCCACTTCCCAAATTCAGTATACTGTATTCTGAACTTTGATTTTTTTTCCAATACTCAGTTCATTTTGTGAATCAATTGGGTGAACAGAATAATATTTTTGTGTTCATTTTTTCTGCCTGATTCTTTGTATCTTTTCTATGTATTTTCACAAACAGATTTCCTATTACAATGCACATTTCATGTTCCCCCCCCCCAAAAAAATCTACACATTTCTTAACATTTTTCATTGGATAACTCCAGTTGTTTGACTGGAAAACACCAGAATAATTTGAATTATTCAAAGTCACAACAATAGACAAGTTGGTATTGAAGTGTTCACGGAAAGAATGTCTTCATTCAAGTTTCAATTCACACGATTTTCCTTTTATTTGGGCAGAGGCGGGGGGAGACTGCTGAAAAAAACCATGACATTTTTACATTGTTATATTGGCCCAATTCCTATTGGATAATTCTGCATGTCCCAAGGTTGATGCAGTTTACTGTGGCTACTTGACACAGTGTGCCACACATATGTTAACCGCATGCCACTGCATCAATTAGCTCCATCAATTTCTTTGCTGCTCTTGGTGCACATGTAAATACCTAATAATGAGATTCTGTCCATTACTTCAAACAAAAATTTCAGCAGCAGCAACAACAAGCAATTCAGTTTAATATGTGGTGGTTGTTTTCTGTGTGTTGTGTTGTTACAGTTGTGACTGACTCTTCGTGACCCCATGTCCATGGAGTTTTCTTGGCAGGAAGACTGGAGTAGCCTGCCAGTTCCTACTCCAGGCGCCTACAGCACCTGGTATTCCCTGGTGGTCCCCCATCCAAGTACTAACCAGGGCCGACCCTGCTTAGCTTCCGAAATCAGGCGAGATTGGATGTGCTTAGGGCATCTAGGCAGCATGTGGTGGTTACATATTTTAAATCTTTAGGTATGAAACATAGTGTGTGAATGGTTATGTCCTCCATGGACAAGAGAGCATCAAAAGGACCTGTGAGGTTGGCCATCATCATACAAGAGATCTGTCAATGCAGTAAACTTTATCTATGAACTATATACAGTCAACAGTTAACCTTCATTGGTTTTTGTTTTGTTTTGTTTTGTTCCTCAACCTGTAACTTCCCTAGGTCCTGTTTCTCATGCTCTTCTTTAGTATAAAGATCTTGCTTGAGTTTCTACAGGCATTTAAATTATCTTTCTCACTGCCAGGTTTAGATTTGAGTAGGAGTCAGGGATGGAGCAGGAGAGGGGTTGGACTAGGCACCAATGGAGTGGGATAGTCTGCCTCAATAATTTGCTTTTTGAGTAGTCTTCTTGCCCAGTTGTATAGGGCCAAATTGGTACTGGAACTCAGCGAAGGGCAAGGCTTATGTACCCAAAATAGGGAAGCACCTCTAGCCACCAGGAACATCACTCCCTGTATCTCTGGAACATTGCTCCCTATATCTTCTCCCTTTTCCTCTTTTTCATCCTCTTCCTCAGCCAAAACCTCCTCCCCCTCCTGAAGATTCTTCAGCATTTCCACCACTGGGAGTTATGGAGTTGGTGCAGCTGCTGATGAGGCCCCTAATGAGGGCTTGCCCTATCTTAGATGGTGCTCTGGCAAAGCTCTTCTTCAAACTGGCACTTGAACGGGTGTGCTGAGGCTGACCCTTACCTATGCGGGCAGTCACCCTATGATACATGAATATGTTAGTATATCCTATATGGTGGTTAATGCTAAATTAGCCACTACCTTGGAGCAAAATTAGGTAGTGGTGAACCTAAGTTGGTTGGTTGGTTGGTTGGTTCAGACATGCAGAGTCCAAGAAACAGATACTACTGTTCTGTGATATAAGTTGACAACCAATGAGAACCACATCAAACAGAATAGTTGTTTTATTGTGCCCTATAACTAGTGTAAATAAATTAAGCTCATGATTATTTTTTAGAATTTTGGAGTTACCCAAGAATTCTCACACATGAGAATAAGGATGCCCTTGCACATCCACTAATTTATGTTTTTTTGCATCTTTGCCAAAGATCTGAAATTCCCCAAAGTTGGGATTAATTACCAGATGCTCAAGCAAGCTCATCATCACAGCTGAACAGTTCTCATCTCTTACAACAGCAGTTTGCTTATGAACTTTGCAAAATCTCCAGACACACACCATCAGCAGCATATTCCATCTTGAAAAATAGTAATTTTGAAGTTCATCCTCGTCATAACCTTCACTGATCCTGCAGCTTGATCTCACCACTTTTTTCTTGAATTGCAACTAGCAAAATCGCTGCTTATAGATATTGGTTGGTATGAGTATGTTAGAAAAATTTCTCATGTACCACTTGGATGCTGTAAAGCCATCACAGGGTGACTTCTCCTTGGCATTTATGCAAGAAAACATTGGTTTTGTATATTTCCTTATAGATACAGACCCAATACTTTCTATATCCTACTCTTCTGTAGCTTTATGAATTCAGGAAAGGATAATTTAGACTTCTGGAATTCTCCAAACAGCATGGCTATTGACAATGCTGAACGAAGCTGTTGGGAGCTGTATTCCAAACAAGTAAATTTTCCAAGTTAAGCTGTTTGGATTCAGACCAGCGTGTTTCTAGGTTTGAAAAGGAGAGCAGTGAGTACAGAACATCTACAAATGTCCAGAAAATGCTTTATACCCATTAGACCACATAGTCACAAATGATACCAGTTCTATGAGTCACACATCTCAGGGCATTGTGCTTCAGTTATCCCCACAATAGATGATATTAGCAATTAGAGATGGGCACGAAACAGAAAAATGGTGTTTCGGTTTTTCGTTTGTTGTTGAGAGGTCTGTTTCGGTTCGTTTCTGTTTGTCGGGAATTTTTTGAAAAATTTCATTACCATTTTTCATTTTTTCGTTTGTTGTTTCTACCCACTTTTGCGCGATTTTTAAAGCATTTCCGTGTGCAGGCATCCTCCAACGCCCCAGACCAGAGGGAAAACACTAAAAAAATGGATGCTGGCAGAGACACAGTATAGACTAGGTATGCAGGGAGGCTGCAAAGGCAGCGGCGGGCGTTGCCCAGGGTGCAAGGCAGCTGCAGAGTGACTGCACTGCGGGGCAGGGGAGGGTACTCACCAAGAGGTACGCAGCACGCACGAACACAGGGAGGCTGCAGGACTGAAGCTAGAGGAGCAGAAGAGACAGCAATCCCACCCTAACTCCCACCAGAGACTGCAAGGAGGATGGGGGCTGCCAGACCTTTTTATGCCCTCTGTGGCTGCCAGACCTACCTGCCCAGTCTGCAACCTGGGCATGCTATTGGTTGAACATGATCCCATCACATGGCTTGCCTCCATTTTGTGGCTGGTGGTGACATCCATTTAAAAGGGAAAAGAAAAATACATCGCGATGGGAGAAGACAAAAACTAATGTTTTAAGGACCCAACCCCCCTGGTAGGTATTATCAGACAATATAAATAATTATCACTGTGTTTTTATGGATGTCCAGGGCGTTTTTTAACATTTAAAGCAGCTCATTTCATTGCGCGTCGCCATTAACAGAAACGAAACGTAACGACCACAATTTTCGTGGTTCTGTTCGTTTCGTTGCATTTTCATCACAATTTTCGTTTGTCATTTTGTTACGTAACAGAAACGACAAACGGTAACGGAAACTAAAAAATGTTCGTTCCGTGCCCATCTCTATTAGCAATATTTCTTCCCTAGTCCTTCCTCACTTGGAATGGGCATGAACTGCCTGTTCAGCAGTTCATGCTGGTTTGCCATTAGTCCAGCAGGTGTTCTGCACTTCCAAGCCCTGCTTCCTCCAGCAGAACCCACTTAGAGGCAATGCCTGGCTTCCTTGCTCCACCTCCTTGGGGCACTGCCTCTGAGATGGTGCTTACCCAGGTTTCTGAGCCATGGAACACCTGTTGGACTGAGATGAACTGGAAAGCCCGTGGGTCATGCCCATTTCTACTCCCCACCCTTACCCATCCTCCTCTTCCTCTGCCAATTTCACTACTCTCCAACCTGTATCCTTTTTATACCTTGTTCCCACCTACCTACATGGTGCGTAAGCGGGTATAAGCCAGTGGTGGCAAACCTTTGGCACTCCAGATGCTTTGGACCCCAAATCCCACAGTCCTTTGTCACTGGCAATACAGGCTTGGCATTCTGGGAGTTGTGGTCCAAAAGCTCTGGAATGCCAAAGTTTTGCCACCACTGGCATAAGCTATAGATCAGGAAGAAATTGCTGCACATGTATTTGGTGTTTTCCTTTACTTTGCTGTTGATTTTGTGTCTCTTTTAAAAAAATGATCTTAAAGAAACATTAGAGTGTTTACACTATACATTATACAAAATTTACACTATACAAAAATATAGTGTAAAACAGTTTCTCAGTATCAGTATATCATAAAACATGCTTATGTTAGAAACTACAGCGGTTGTTTCACCATCAACTGATCTAGCACTGGAATTACTGTAGATTATTTAAGGAAAGTTATTACAACTTTTCTAGCAGTGCAAACCAGTAGGAGGGAAGAGGCACCCAAGTATACCCCCATCACACCTCACTGTGTATATCTTGATCTATATTCTTAACACAAGCTCAAAAATATTCCAGAAAGACAAAAAAAAGCTACACAATACACTTGTGGACCAAGAAATGACTTGAAATGGAAGAATTCAATAATACTTTTTTTTTTTTAAAAAAATGGAGCATTGCTGATGAACAGATACTAATGGAAAAAGAAATAGATCTAGATGACTTTAGCAACAACCTCATCTGGTCATTGGAGAAAATACCAAATTATCCTGCATGACAAAAGGCTATTTAGTTGCACCTTTAGAGCATTTTCCCATTCACTCGCTCAACTGCCTATATACACAATAGAGATTCGCACAAACTGGGAAAACAGTGGTTCGTGGTTTGTCACTATTCACAAACAATGAACCACAAACTTTCATGAACATTCAAACAAAACGAACTGTTCAGTGCTTTGTGTGATTTGGCAGTGGTAGAACATCTGCAAACGACTTAGGTGGTTACTTCACGTCCTTCCTTGAGCCGAGGTGAACTCGCCTCCGTGTTGAAATCGGTTTTCAACACGGATCGAGAAGTGGATTGAAAAGATTCCCGAGCTCCAGGACGGGAATCTCTCACCTTGCTTGGAGCGCAGTTCAGGGGGCATGGTCGGGGTGAACTTGGATTGACCCCACAAGGACGTGAGATTCCGTTCCTTTGAACTCGGGTTGACCCCACAAGGACTTGAGGTTACATTCCTTCAAACTCGGATTGACCCCACAAGGACGTGAGGTTGCGTTCCTTCGAACCGGTCTCCAGCGGGGCCGCGAACTGCAGCGAGAGGGACGTGAAGTATCAGCCTTAGAGAATTAGAGTCTTTAGTTGACTCTCCTCCCCACCACTTCCAAATCTGGCAAATATTAGATTTGGGGCATCTGAAACATAACGTCACCAAAACCCAGACTTGTCGGATGCTGCAAAAATGGAACCAGTTGAGCTGCCCACAGTGTGACTCCAATATCCAGCTACTCACAGAAAGCTGACTTGGAACTCCATGGTTGGCTGCCTGACCTAATAATAAATACTTCATAAAGGTTTCTGAACTCTCCCCGCCACACACACACACACACACACACACACACACACACACACACACACACACACACACACACACACACACACACTACCAGCATTACCTAAGTAATTGATTGAATGGTGTTAAGTTGTCTTGGCCATTCACCAACAACAAAAAAATAGTTTGGCATTTCATTTCATTTTGGGCAGGCATGTTTAACCTGTAGCACCCTAAAATGAGCCATGCCCATCTCTAATGTACACAAATTCCTACAGAGGGCAAGTAAAGCAAGCAGAAAGAACAAAATGGCAGAAATAATATGAGACTGGAAGTAAATAAAGCTAAACTCAAATTCTGCTGTTCTTATATTCTATATCTGTTGACTTAAAGCCTGGGGAAAAATATAATCCCTTAGATCTTCTGTTGCTTTTGACTCAGAGATGCTGTAAAAACAATTCAGCCTCTTCTTTGGAAGACTACTTAACCCAGGACATGGGAGAGATTCCAGAGAACTGAGGCCACAAATGGAGTGTGGCTTCTCTGTCTGATACAACTGAGAACACAATTTACATGGAAAGTGCAACAAAAGAAATGTTTGAGGTGGAGGATTCACAGTCTATTGTAGGAGCACTTCTACTATTGTTTCAGCAGGTGGGGGTGAGGAGGAGAGACATAAACAGAAAAGGGAGAGACATCAAGAGAGTCTTTCATTCTCTTGATTTCCAGACAATGGGGTAGGTTGTTTGAGAGCAGAAGGGGGGGGGAATTATTTCCACAAGGTATGATTATTTTCTTTGGCTATTGATGCAGCTTTTGCTTGAAGTATAATAGCAGAGGGAAACTGCACTGCAGTGGAAGAATTGCATGACTGGCCTATAATATAGGGACCTATAACAATGCATGCTTACTTCCTTATATCTGGGTCAGCCTTTCCTGACCTTTAAAACTATGCTCCCTTTTGATAAACTTATAATCTTGTATTCCTTTTTGTCCAATATTTATGCCCGATACTTTTATTTCTGATTTGAAATACCATGACTGAAAAACACTGATAAATATAAAAACAATTTCTTTTAATTTCCACATTTATTTTAATTCTCAGGTATTTTTACATTAATGACAACATACAGTAAATCAGAGATAGAGAAAGGGTAAAGAGAGAAAGAGAGCAGTCATGCCACAGCATGATAGTGCTATGTGCTACAAATGCAATAGATAGAAGTGGCACCCTCCCCATTTTTTAAATAAAATATTACATTTTAATATTGAAATGATGTGTTTAACATGGCTTCCCTGAAGTTTATATTTACCTTCCTGGGACAGGGGTCAGTCATTGCTCTAGGTATTCATTTCATTTCATTCCAGAAACATAGTGGTTGACATTAAAAAAAAAAATTTCTACTGTAAGTTTGATTTCATATTTTTTGCATCTTAGCTAGAGATGGAGATGAACTGGAAAAATTGTGATTCATCATGATTTGTAAATTCATCAGTGTTGACAAATCATAAATTCATGAATTTTGCCTGACAAAACACCAATTTGTGGGTCCATCTCACCTTTAAAAAAAACTTAACACCCCCCACCCAGGCAGCTAGATACACCAAACTTACAGACAAACTCCTCCTGGTGCTCATCTACATTATCTACAAATTAGGTGAAGTATGGGTTTGGGGCTTCTGAGTTATGCAACCCCAAAATGTCCCTCCCCCAAGAACTTATCTCCAGGCACCTAGAGGACTCAAAATTGCAGAGATGTTTCCCCTGACTCTTTTCTAAAATCCTTCCATGTTTATTGAAGTTTGGATTTTGTGTGTTCATAAACTCCCAAATAGTACCCCCCCCCTTGAATGTGACAGATGCGGCAAATGGCAAAGGGTCCCAAAAAGTCCCAAAAAGGAATAAAAATAATTAAATCATTAAAAAATAATCTTATGTTTATTTGTTATGGGCCGTTGCACTGGATGAATATGAATACAGTGGTACCTCTACTTCTGAGTTTGATCCATTCTGAATGCATACTCTTAAGTCAAACAAATCTTAAGTAGAGCAGCCCTATCTAAAAAAAAATCAAAAATAAATAAATAAATAAATTTCTAGTTCAGTTTTGACAACCTCAGCAGCTGATCATAATACACTCCTGATTTTACAGCTATAGTCTTGGAAGGGGTAGTCATGTAAGTCTGTGTGAGAATTCAAAGACACAATTTGGTATGAAACTTATATTTCACTGAACAGTTCATTTTGTTGCCTTGTGTCTGAAGGACCAGCTCAATCATTAAGCAAATGGAGATTATGGCCTCAAATGGCAGGCACTAGAAGAGCAGAGCAGACTTCACAGCCTCTGAGTGGCTCTTTTTGAGTGCCCTTCCCATCCCATTTTGTTGGAAGGTAGCCCTGCGGTGCCATGCAATCAGTAATCTGTCCCTCAGTTAGCCAGTGGAGGCCAGTGCTCCTCACCCATAGTGTACCAGTATACAGTGGAACCCCGACTTACGAAACTAATTCATTCTGAGCACACGCTCGTAACTCGATTAGCTTGTAAGTCGGGGTGCGGTTTCCCATAGGAATGCATGGAAATTAAATTAATCCATTCTGGAGGGATGGGTTTCCAATGGGTTTCCTATGGGAAACTGCTTTAAATGACACACAGCTCCCCCCCCCCACACCTGATTGAGCGTGTTGGGGTGGGAGGCCACTGGTCGTTTGAAATGTCTTTAAGCAACTGGGTCAAGAAATTGGCTTGGTTGCTTAAACTCAGGAGAAACTGCCACTTCTCCCTCTTCCTATTGGGCACATGGGGGGGGGAGAGAGAGAAGTGGTGGTTCATTTAAAATGACTTGGTTGCTTAAAGTCATTTTAAACATAGTGTGCCTTTCCCCCAGGCCGTGGGGGAGGGTTGGGAGAAGTGGTGCTCAATGTTTAAAATGACTTTAATCCACCGAGGCAAGTGCCTCGGTGGATAAGTCATTTTAAATGACCTGCTGCTTCTCCCCCCACCCAAGCATTGTTACTTGGGGGGGGGACCCTAGCTTGATTATAAGGTAGCAGGGGGGAGACAACAGAAGCCCCCTTGTAAGTTGGGATTCTCAGTTGTCAGGATTGTCATAAGTCGAGGTACCACTGTAGCTTGCTACTGCAAGTGGAATGATAGGATACCATCTCATTCTATACTTCAGACAACAGAATCATTGAAAACTGAAGTTGGAAGGGGCCTATCAGGCCACTGAGTGAAACACGCCATAGAAGATCTTGGACTGACCTAGGGCTTTTTTTTTTCTTTGACAAAAGCCACATCTTCATTTCTATGAGAGTGCAATTTTATATATTTAGGTGTTTCTTTTCCCAGTCAAAAGTACACAAAATAGCATAATTTTGGAAATGCAATTGTTCACCATGATATATTTTTTGAATGCATGCTCCCTTCTCTGCATGAAGAAAGAGACGGCAAGTTAATGTAGCTTGCTCATGTTTCCCAATAAACTGAAGGTGCTAACAATTTGCACCTAGAACTGCACATTAACCTTCCTGATTTTTGTACTGGGATAAGATTTCCTCCATGCACTTGCAACAAGTGTCAACTCTTTGTGACAGAGCTCTGCCTCTGCCTGTGGTATGATCGACTGCTTCACATTTTCGCACATTGACGAATCCCTCCGAAACCAGCTTTGATTGGCCAACCCCCTCCAGAAGTCTGCTTTTAATCAGTACAAATGGCACTACATTATTTAGCATTGAGAGCACCCGCTCATCAATTATTGATTCTTCGTGATGCAGAGTTATGCTGCACTAATTAGGCAGCAGAGAGCTGGGAGTTTGTAAGGGGGGAGGGCAGGAGAGAATGTTTCCCCAAAAGGAGTAAGGGTTTTCAGACCTTTTTCCAGTCAAGAGCATAGGAGAGAGAAAAAAGTAATGTTTTTGAAAAAGCGTTTTAACCATGGTGTCATAGTTCGATCCAATTTTGCTTAGGCTGCAGAATGAGGTGACAAAAAATGAGGCAGGGAGCATTTGAGGGCATACATTGAGCAGCTCTACTTCAGATTCAAAGGTGAGGAAATTATTCTTATAAAGGTTCCCCTTAATTTTAGATGTGATTTGAAAAAGTCGTTGTTAATGTGCAAATGAAAAACTAACCCAACAGGTAGACACTAGAACCTCCTTCCCAGACATACGGTTTTATTAATTGATTTTATAACCCACTTTAATTTGATAAGCCAATTTATTTTGTGTACTCTGCTTTTCTATTTCAAAGGGGGCTTAAAGCTTGTAAAAGGTGTGCTTGTTTGTCTGGCTTTTAAAGCATACAAACGAGCAGTCACATGCTCAGCGGGGGGGCATGGTGTACACAGAAAACAGTAATACCATTCAAGTCACCGAGTTTTAAATCTGAGAAGAAAATCAGAATGGTATCCCACCCATCCCTCATGTAGTAGAGTCCACTCCACTGCATCACTATTCCACTCCCTCATTAGCTGTCATCAGTATTTACCTGATTGGTAATTAACAACATGCTTATAGAGAAGTGCCTAGCTCATCTCTTCTTTGCTGTCACTTTCTCTGTGTGGACAGTGGCATGACCATGCTCTATGCATGATGAAGAACTCTGAAAATGTATGTAAAGCTTGCATGTCAGTACAATTTTTCTCCTCTTTAGAACCATTCCTCTCCACCTGGTGGAAACACAGAAGAGGCAAAGGATAAGAGGATCTTAGAAAATGTAGACAAAGCCAACACCAATTTTTGGATGCCTTTACAGATAACTGATGTATAAGTATAATCACTTGTGATTAGAGATGGGCACGACTTGAAAAAAAAAATTTCGAGTTGTCGTTAGTCGGGCCAGTCCCATTTCGGGTCGTTTCCGGTTTTCGCGAAAATTCACAAAAATTAGTCGGTTCGTTTTTTCGTTTTTTTGTTGTCGTTAGTACTGGGTTTTTTTGGGGGGGAGCGGGCTCCTGGAGGCACCTCTGTGGGGTGGGTGCCTCCTCTGGCCCGCCTGGTGAAAGTGGGCTCCTCACCCACTAGAAGGGGAAGCAGGCTCCAAAGACCCCTCTACATGGGGGTCTCCCTTCCTCACCTGCTGCTGCTGCAAAATGCTATGCAATAGCCATATGGATATTGCATAACATATGTGCAGACGTGAGACCAGTGTGAGATTTTTGGGTCATACCTTCCCTTCACAAGGCTACCACCATGTCTCACACAGAAGGGAATTGTACTTGCTGCGTGTAGTGCAATGCAAGCAAGTAGATCTGGCTTTAAGGTGGCTTAGTGCAAGAGCTAGGGCCCTAGTGACGGGTAAGGTTACGGTGGGCTAGTGGGTTGCCTTGCCTCTCTGACCCACTAAGTATGACAGTCTGTGACGTATGGGTACGGAGTCAAGGGTTGTTAAGGGCAGGTTTTAGGGGGCTTTTTGGCACATCCCAGAAGTCTCCATGGCAAGTGGCCATGCGATGTGGGATGTGTCCAAAAAATTGCATGGTTGTCCACTCCCACATGGCTGGCCACTCGGCCAGCCCATCATTGCGCACTGCGCACATAAAATAAAATAAAACATAAATGGAGGACAGAGGAGGAGAGGAGAGACATTTTGTTGGAAGAAAAAAACCACGGCTACTGTGAAAAATCTGGCAGTTTTAAAATTTTCGCGTGTTTCTGTTGTGCTTGTGTGTTTTTGGACCACGATTTCAAAAACAATATTGCGTTTGCCGCCCCATTTTGGATCCCCCGCCCGCACCGCATGGCATGACGATGGCGACTCGCGAGTCCGGCTGCCCAGGACAGGGAGGAGGCGGGACCCCCCCCTCCAGAAACCACCCCTCCTGATTATGCCCTGCGCCCTTAGTCAAGCAGGCATTTTTCCGCCTGCTTTTTGGGCCCGGGAATGGGTGGGGGGAGAGTTTTAAAAGTTTTTTTCCTGTGCCGTCCGTGCCGCTTGCTTGCGCTTTTAATTGCGGCGGCGCCGGCGGAGACTGGGCTTTTTGCTGGCTGCGAGCCTGCGGCGAGTCCCACCAGAGCAGCCCAGGACGGGGGATGAGGGGGGAGGCCGGGGACCTCCAGAAACAACCCCTCTGGTAGGTGCCCTGAGGCACGGCAGGCATTTTCCCGCCTGCTTTTTGGCCGGGAACCGGTTTTTTTTAACTTTTAAAAAGTTTTTTTCTGTGCCGCGTGTGGCATTGCGCGATCTCGCGATGCAAGGAACGAGCACGACAAATCAGACCAAAATTGTTCGTTCGTCAGTTCGAGCTTGAAGTCTGGGGAAGTAATTCCCGTTTCCGTTTCCGTAGAGTAACGAAACCGAGTAACGGAAACGGAAACGGAAATACCGCTAAGTCGTGCCCATCTCTACTTGTGATGCCCTCAAGGACTGTGGGCCTTGCCCATTGCCAAGTATGAGTTGGCAGCAGTATGAAATATGTATATGCAAATGTGCATGTGTGTGTCAGCACACACACACATACACACACACACACACACACACACACACAAAATGTATATGTATGCACATGCAAAGAGGAGGAGCAGCCCTTCATGTGAGCAGGAACTATGGCTCAAAATCCTGATTATGTGAAAGTGGTCAGTGGGATCCCCCTTCCCATTACCACTCAATGGGCAGATGCTGGGTACCAGGCTAGCAGATATGTCACCATCGGTGTGCAGCGGGAATGTCCTATGGCCATGATGATGGCTTGCCCATCTGATATTCACTGATTGCCGGGGTGGAAATTCTCTGCACATTGTTAATGGGCTACTCTAATGACACTCCAAAGCAGCACTGACACTGTGGTCAGAATAAATTATCCACTAAGTATGAGCAGATCTGTCATTTTTGCTTCATTATGCACAATTTTCAAGTTTATTTGCATTTTTATGAGTAGCAGTGTACAGACAGGAGGTGAGTACTGAATAGAAATAGCAGCAATGCTGTATGGGTGGTGGTGGTGGGAGAAATGAGTGAAGAAGAACCAGATGTAACATTCAAGGCACAGCTTCTTCACCACATGCATCATTGAGGAACGGCATTAGTTATGTCCTTCACATGTTTGAAAGCACATGCTGTCATTCCTCAGAAGCCCCTTTCTCTTCCACCTGCACACCACTTCTACACATAAGTTGCCTTTACAAACAATGAAAGAGTCTTTGTAACCAATCTCCGTGTGACAAACACGGCTCCTTTTGCGTTATTATCTGAAAGACCTAGGGATGAAAGGAGCTCTGATCAAATGTTTGTTTCTTATCAAAACAGGCCATCTCCGCTTGATAAAACAGACAGCTGAGAGCTCACCAACTTTTATAAGTATTCTTGCTAGAACAAGAGAATACACTTTCCTCCATCATGCTTTGCACTTTTTTGCAGTGCAAAACATGCTCTATTTTCCAGTACCTTAAAGACTGACCAAAATTTGCTGATAACAGGGTCTATCATGTTTATGGATCACATCCAGTGAGCATCATTTGCAAGGCACATAGAATATCCAACCAAGGATGAGGAATGTAGATTTCAAGCCATGGCTTGTACCATAAAAGTTACTCCTTATTACTGGCTTTGGCTGATGGGAATGTAGATTTTAAAATATACAGATATTTGGTTATTGGTGTGGTGGCAGTAGTGATAATAAGCACTGGTGGTAGGATGGTAGTAGGGTGTGTTGGCAATTTTCTACTAAAAACCTTTTTTTCACTCATATTGAAATCTGAAATGTTCTCCTAGCTTCTCATCCCTAAAGAGATGACTTTTGCACACTAAAGATGTGATTTCCTGTTTCTCCAGGTGAAAAGTAGAAAAAGCTCCTATTGAAACCCTCTAGTAGGGCAATGTTTTCCAACCTTAGGTCCCCAAATGTTTTTGGACTATACCTCCCAGAAATCCTCACCAGCACAGCTAGTAGTGAAGGCTTCTGGGAATTTTAGTCCAAAAACAGAGGGATGCAAGATTGCTCTAAGGAGCCTTTGCCAGTCCAGATGGCAGATACTGAACTATAGGGATAAATAGTCTGATTTAGTAGAAGGGCAATTCCTTCACTTTCTCCTTCTATCAATCTGCATCTCCATCTTGCTCCCTTAAAGTAAATCAAGATGCTTACATATGCTAGGAAGCTCATATATAGGCTATAAGAACCAGATTTCACAAATAGCTGATACTGTACATGGCTCTGACCCTTAATATTCCAAATGTGATTCCACAACTGGAGCAGCAGCAACAGCAATAGCAGCAGCAACAAAAACAACAATTGATGATGATGAGGAGGAGGATGCAAATTTCTGTCTGTCATGTGCCTGGATGTGCACCTGAGCGCATCACCTAAGTATCTCCAAGCGTGTGATAGCAACAATGTGGGTCCTGGCCACCTTACGTCATTGTTGCTCTTTGTGTAGACGGTTCAACATATTTAATTCCTCCATTCAATATTTCTTTACCATGCTATTTTTGACAACAGCCATTGCAGACATTTCAGCCAGTGAAAGGGAAATGACCATATGAATAGCATGATCATACAATGTAGATGAAAGATGTGATTCTCAATCCATATAACAAGGTTCTTCCTCCCCTCTCTCCATCAGAGAGTATAAAGGAAATAAGTGAGCTCGCGTCTTGAAATGCAAGACAAAGAAATGATACAAAATGACTCTCAACTGCATGCTTTGTAATTAATGAAAGCAAGATTCACTTTCCTTGCTACCCTGAATCAAGATTGTATGAAATTGCTAAAAGCAGAACAAAATTTAACAGAGCATTTTTGCCTCCTGCTAAATCACTTAGGCTATTTTAATTGTTTCCATTAATCTTCTTGACTTTTTCTTTCTGATAACTGACTGAAAAAGCCAATAGAATAACCACTATATAAAAATGCTGGCCTTATTGTTAACCAATGCAGTATGTAATTATAGGAGAGGTAAAAACTTATGCTCACACACATCCAACTTAGAGGTACAGTATTCATGAGCCAGGCCATGACCACATAGAAGTTTATTCTAGATTGATATAAACTTCTGTATTTAAATCATTGGCACTATGTAAAAAAAAAACACATTTATTTATTTTAGCGGGAGAGTAATGGGCTGTAGCTGGGGTTGGCTACTGTGTTTCTACATTCACCTTGGAGGCTGTTCATAGGGAAGCAGTGGACTTTCAAAGGAGATATTCATCCTACTCCAGCAGGACCCTACCCTTAGCATATCCCAAATGCAGGAACAACATGTTGGAAGCACAAGTTGAGCCAGCGTATGAAAATATTCCCAATCCTTTGACAGGTGCAGTGGAAGGATACAGACATGGAGGAAGAACTGGTGGAGGGAGAAGTCAAGAGAGAGAATGAAGTGCAGCATGCAATCCTGGAGTAGGCCATCAATTCATGGCATCCTAAGAACCCCTCCTACTTTGGGCAGGCTATATTTACTCATTTTGCATCAGAGCCTGAACCCTGGAACATAAGAACATAAGAAGAGCCATGCTGGATCAGGCCAAGGCCCATCTAGTCCAGCTTCCTGTATCTCACAGCGGCCCCACCAGATGCATTTGGGAGTGCATGAGACTAGATATCTGTCTCCTGATACCACTCCCCTGCATCTGGCCCTTGAAGTACCCTTGTTTCTCCATCATGGTTTGTAACCTGTGATGGACTTTTCCTCCAGGAATCTGTCCAATCCCCTTTTGAAGGCATCCAGGCCAGATGCCATCACCACATCCTGTGGCAGGGAGTTCCATAGACTTACAACACGCTGGGTGAAAAAATATTTTCTTTTGTCAGTTCTTACTCTCCCAGCCCTCAATTTGAGTTTATGTCCCCTAGTTCTGGTAATTTGGGAGAGAGAGAAGAGCTTCCCTCTATCCACTTGACTCATACCCTGCATTATTTTGTATGTCTCAATCATATCCCCCCTCAAGCGCCTTTTTCCAGACTAAAGAGGCCCAAATGTTTTAGCCTTTCTTCATAAGGGAAGTGCCCCAGCCCAGTAATCATTTTAGTCGCTCTCTTCTGCACCTTTTCCAGTTCCACTATGTCTTTCTTGAGATGCGGTGACCAGAATTGTACACAATACTCCAGGTGGGGCCTTACTATTGTTTTGCATAAAGGCATTATAATGTTGGCTGCTTTATTTTCAATCCCCTTTTTGATAATCCCTAACATGGAATTGGCCTTCTTCACTGCTGCCGCACATTGGGGAGACACCTTCATGGAGCTGTCCACCAACACACCAAGATCTCTTTCCTGATCCGTCACGGATAACTCAGAGCCCATGAGTTGATAGATGAAGTTTGGATTTTTTGCCCCAATATGCATTACTTTACATTTGGTTACATTAAAATGCATTGTCCATTTCTCCGCCCATTCCCCCAGTTTGGAGAGATCCTTCTGGAGCTCTTCACAATCTTCTCTGGTTTTAACCACACGGAAAAGTTTTGTGTCATCTGCAAACTTGGCCACCTCACTGTTTATCCCCGTCTCCAGGTCATTTATGAACAGATTGAAAAGCACCGGTCCCAGGACAGAGCCCTGGGGCACACCGCTTTTCACCTCTCTCCATTGTGAAAATTTCCCATTGACACCTACTCTTTGTTTCCGGGATCTCAACCAGTTCTCAATCCATAAGAGGACCTGCCCTCTTATCCCCTGACTGTGCAATTTTCTCAGCAGCCTTTGGTGAGGGACTGTGTCAAAAGCCTTTTGAAAATCCAGATAGACTATATCCACCGGTTCACCGAAATCCACGTGCCTGTTGACCTTTTCAAAAAATTCTAAAAGGTTTGACAGACAAGATTTACCCTTACAGAAGCCATGCTGATTTTCTCTCAGCAAGGTTTGTTCTTTTATGTGTTTTAAGATTTTCTCTTGGACGAGGCTTTCCACCATCTTCCCTGGGACAGATGTAAGGCTAACTGGCCTGTAGTTTCCTGGGTCCCCCCTCCTTCCTTTTAAAAATTGGTGTGACATCTGCTATCCTCCAGTCCTCCGGCACTGTGGCCGTTTTAAGAGACAAGTTGCATATAACCATTAAGAGATCTGCAATTTCATTTCCTAACCCTTGGGTGGATGTCATCTGGGCCCGGTGACTTGTTAATCCTCAATTTATCGATTAGTCCTAAAACCTCCTCTCTTTTAACCTGTATTTTATTTAATTCTTTAGTCAAGAGGGGCAGCTCAGGCAGCGGAATCCACTCAAGGTGCTCTGTCTTGAAGACAGACGCAAAGAAGTCATACACAAAGAAGACAGACGCAAAGAAGAAATATGGCAAGGTATAGGGGGCTGGGCTGTTGATCCTCCTCAAAAGGAAACTGCCATTAGTCTCCCCGACTCCCAAGCCACTGGCATTAATAGCCACTCAGTCATGAGGTTGGAAGAAGCAGTGCCAGTTTCAGTGGCTCCACCAGGTGAAGAGAAGACTCTGTGCCAAGAAGTCCAGCAAAGGGACCCTGGAGAGGCCATGCCTAAGCAGCGTTGGCCTTTGAACTGTTCCTGCTTAGCAGACCAGGGTGTGAGGGCAACCACCCTAAGTGGACAATAGGGACTGTGAGAGGTGATTGGACTGGACAAGAAGACCACTGGGGAATACAGAAGATGATCTGTAAATAGCTGAGAAATAAAGTTTTCTGTTCTAGCATCATACAATGGGCTGAAGATTTCTTATTACAATACCCTTGTGCCTTTGACATCCCCCTGCTTCTGGAGTGGCTGGGAACCCATACCCAAGAAAGACCCATTCAAACGTACGGTATATCACAGAGGTGAGTACACCCCATCACATTTCGTAAACATTTTAGTATATATTTTCATGTGACAACACTGAAGAAATGACACTTGGCTACAATGTAAAACAGTGAGGATACAGCTTGTATAACAGTGTAAATGTGCTGTCCCCTCAAAATAACACACAGCCATTAATGTCTAAACCACTGGAAACAGAAAAAATGAGATGAGACACAGATAATGGACTTCACTGGGGCTACACCTTTATTGAACATGTAAGGTAAACATAAAGGTAAAGGTTTCCCCCACACATACATGCTAGTTGTGTCCAACTTTAGGGGCTGTGCTCATGTGCTTCAAGCCAAACAACCAGTGTTGTGCAAGTCCGTGGCCATGTGGCTGGCATGGCTGCAAGGAAACACTATTTTACCTTCCTGTTTTTTTATGGTGGTACATATTTATCTACTTGCATTTACATGCTTCCAAACTGCTAGGTTGGCAGGAGCTGGGGTTATCAGCGGGAGCTTGCTCTGCTGCGTGGCACCCAGGATTTGAACTGCTGAGATGCCCACTTTGCAGCCAACAGTTTTCGGAAGCCTTAGTCCACTGAGCCACCATGCCTCTTACATTGAACATGTAAACCATATCAACTACCTCCTGTAGAGGGAATATCTTAGTGTGAAAACCTGGGACAGGATCTAGGGGGCCCTCCTCACCCCTTTTGCCCTAACACAGGTGAATCCAAAGCTCCAGTTTCATGCTGTTTTATTGAAAACCCATCACTGGACAATAAACACCAGCTGACTATGTGAGGCTGCTATTCCATCAGCCTCAGGGCCTTAGGTGAACAACAGTCAGGTCCCCTGTGCATGCTCTAAGCCCACAATGAAATCTTGTGATCTTCACTGCAGGGACATTGAATAGGCTAGTACCTACCTAGGTGCCTATTTGAGAATCACTGCTAATTCTCTTCCATCCAACTTTCCAGTGAGGCCTGTTTAATATGGCACCACTCCTGAACTGTCCTAAATGTCCCATGAGCAGTGTGGAATAGGCAAAAACTTATCAACTATCTTTTGTTTAATACTGCAATCAGATGAAGTGAGCCAAACAATCTTATTGGGCCCTGAAACAACCAGCTAGTCTCATACTGAGGTCTAGCAGGCAAAGATCTATAATGCAGGGGGATTAATCCAGATAGGGGATGCCCATTCCCAAAAAGTATAACTTTTAAACTGGGCTTCAGCTCAGCAACAAATTTGGCGCAGTTATAGCACAAAATCTGCTCTTGTTCTGTGCTAATTTTGTGTCCAGAAGGCACTTTCGAGTTTTGATTTTTTTAAAAGTAAAATTATTGCCCCCTACCTCATGCAGAAATTTTAAATCTTCCCAGATTTTAAAAAAGATAATATAAAGAAAAATACACACCCTGCTTAATTTAAAAGAGAATGGTTTGACCTACCTGCTTTATTTATTTGAGAAGAATTCAAGCTTCAGATGCTGAAATATTGGTCCTATAAAAAGCCCCGTCAAAATTATTCAAGAATGATTTATTATCACACTCAGCATGTGTCAAGCAGGCTTGCAAGCAATAACTTTGCAAAGTAGGACATATTTGGATGGCTTGAGGAAATTAAGTGTCACAGAAACAGTCAAAAGACAGATTTTCTTTTTTTCTTTTTTCTTTTTGAAAATTTAACATAATACTATAAACATAAATTACATTAAAGAAAAATATTTAAAGAAACAAAAACAAGCAGACAAAAGAGCAAAGGCCAATACATCATAAGATCATATAATCCATCCATTATAAATTACCTTATATATTTACAATGAGTCAATAAAGGGCTTCGATATATCTATATACATATCCTCTCGTAGTTGCTTTCTATATGATATTTGTTCAAATGAGGCTAGTTGTCGCAGATCTACTGACCATTGTGTGAAGGGTGGAGGATGATTATCCTTCCAGGCCTTTAATATAAGTCTTTTTGCCACCATGAGAGCTCTCAAAATCCAGTTTTGTTGACCCTTAGTTAGACCCCATACAGTGGGGATATATAATTAAGATAACATGAATATCCTCAATAACAGAAATTTCCCCAAAACTTTATAAATATAGGCAAGAACTTCCATCCACAATAGGTATATTACTGGACATTTCCAAAGCATTTGTATTAAGGAAGCGTTTATACTATTGCATCTCCAGCATCTATCTGAATTTATCAGTTTCTTTCTAAGCAGTCATTGTGGGGTCCAATATATTCTGAGTATTATTTTTGTTGAATTAGTCTTAACTTCAAATCCAAGGAAACATCTTTTATAGATTCCAATACAATTTCCCATTGTTTAACTTGTATTTCATTTTCTAATTCCCTATTCCATATATGTTTAAGTTCTTGACTATCTATTTTATAAAAATCTATTAAATATTAATAGACTATAGTTATTGGTTTAGGTTTCTCATTAGATCCAATAATTACCTCTAAAAAGTCCAGGTGGTTCTGAAGCACTCATTGCGGATGGGCAAAAACAGACACCAAAAGGTGTTGAAGCTGAAGATATTGCCATTGTGTACTTGCACATAGGTTATATTTAGAATGTAGAATGGCAAAAGGTAGAAAATTATCATCTCTACCTATTAATTGATCTAAGGTAAATATACCACATTCTGCCCACTTTTTCCACATAAAGGGCTTTTTCTCAGTTCTTAGTATTGGGTTTCCCCATATAGTTGTTTTTGCATGGGCATATGGATCAAATTGTAATTGGCGAGCTAATATGTTCCATGTTTCTCTAGTAGCTAAAATTGAAGGAGGTATAATTTCTTTGCTCAAAATGTATTTAGAATGTAGAGCGAACCATCTGTACAGGGTTTTTAAATAAGCCATTTCAAGAGTCACCCAAGTTGGAATATTTGGTATGATGAAAATTTGCCAACAATTTACCTGAGCTAAAAGATATGCTTTATGATAGGCACTAATATCTGGAGGATTAAAACCACCCTCTGATATTGACAATTGCATTTTAATTGAGATACAAGGTGGAGAACTGATCCAAATAAACTTCTGAAATATTCTATTAATTTTTTAAAAAAATAAACTTGAGGAATATACAATGGAATAGCACGTATTACATATATAACACGTGGCAATATATTCATCTTTAGTATATTAACCTTACCCCAAATACTAAATTTAAGTAAAAAGACAGATTTTCTTGGACGGAGACTCTCTTGTGCTCACTACTATTCACACTTGTTGAAAACCAGCTTTGAGAATTGCTTTGCATTTGGGTGAGATGTGATAAAATGATTAAAAAATTAACTGCAATAGTGGCAGGGTATGCCTTCACAATAGCTACCATTTTGCTTACTCACAGCATTCCAAAGATACTCAGGTCAGTGGAGGGAAAGAGATTACCAATATCACTAGCATGGAGGGAATGTCTTCAAATGTTTAATGACCTCAGGGTACATGTGGGTAAATAATACAGGTGCTACTAGAAAGCATCTGCCACTATCACCTCAGGCCAAAAAGAAAAAGACAACACATATTGTAGATGTGAACAACTCTAATATCTTTGCACTAATTTAATAACAAAAGAAGCATGAATGACAAGAATAAATACATAAAATTAATCTTGTCTTTCCAAACGACAAGTGGATTAACAAAGGGAGGGTGATCACAAACATCCATGAGGCAATTGATGTATGCAGATACTTCATTCACTGAAATATTTCCCCAAATGTGTGAGAGCTGGCAAACCCAGGTTGGCATTTAACAGGCCTCTAACTCAAAACCAGCTTGGAGCTACAAGCTTTTTAACTTCAGGGCAACTCAAAGTCAATAGGCAAAGAGAACACAGGCTGTTCCAGTTAATTGCTTGCCCCTTAAACCCAATTAGAGCAGTCCTTAAAGGTTAGTTCTTGGTGTCAAAATGAATAAACCAGTTTAATGTCTCTTCTATGCTTACAAGGCAAAAAAAATGAAACAAAACAAATTTTAAAAGCCTCACCTCTCAGACATTTATTTTATTCATAATTTTAAGTGAACTGCATTGCATTACATTGATTTAAAGTCCTAAATAATGCAGGAAAAAATTTCTAGATGTGAAACTTAAAAGGCCAGAAACATTTCCTCGCCATGCTTTGAGTGACAGGACCTTATTCTTTGAGAAAGTACAAACATAACACCACATTTTCTGTGATCCTAGGGATGTAAAAGAAGTTTGTATTGTTTGAAAAAAACATTTCTACAAGATTCTTAAGAAAAGAATGAGCATGTCTCTCAGAATCCTGTCATTCTAAAGAAATCATGAACAATAAATTCCACTTCCTCCCCCAAATTAGACATAAATAAATATACACAGGTGAAAATGACCGTTTCCAGAAAATAAACTTGCTTTAGTGAATACAATTCTCCCAACTGGAAAAATGTGTGTGTTAGGAAAAGTAATGTGTGCAATAGGAAAAGTGGGCACCAAAATATACCCAAGTTTCCAAGGAAGAAGAGAAAAGGACACCATTAATGCAATTGATATTCCCAAGCAGAGCGATCCCATTGAATCCACGCTCACTCACCATTTAGCTGCTGATTCACTGAGTCTAGCCTAGGTGGGACTATCAATGTAACTTTTTATATTGTATCCCCCTTTCCTTTTCCCTCTTCCCCTTTCCTCCGTCCCCTAAAATCAATAAAATCCTTTAATATAAAAAAAACAGGATTTTGTTTTTGTTTTGTGACCATATTTTAATAATAATAATAATAATAATAATAATAATAATAATAATAATAATAATAATAATAATAATAATAATAATAAGAAGAAGAAGAAGAAGAAGAAGAAGAAGAAGAAGAAGAAGAAGAAGAAGAAGAAGAAGAAGAAGAATGCAAAGAGTCAAAAACTGGACATCACCAGGCAATGATCAACTTCATGGGTTTTAATAATAAAGGTCAGTGGATCCCGACCAGTGGGAGGACCAAAACAGTGCTGGATGAACACCCTTGACAATAATATGAAATTGTTCTGGGTTCAGGACAGACCTATCCCATGACCATTCAAAGTGGAAGGCAAAAAAAAAAAAACCAGAATGGCATATCCCACCATCAAGTGGAAGAAGAAGAAGAAGAAGAAGAAGAAGAAGAAGAAGAAGAAGAAGAAGAAGAAGAAGAAGAAGAAGAAGAAGAAGAAGAAGAAGAAGAAGAAGAAGAAGAACCTTCAAGCTGCATGAAGACCAGCCCGTCTCAAGAAGCCATAGTGGGAACTGAACTCCCAACGTCTGGCTCTGCAGCCAGAGATCTAAGCCACTGAGCTATCCAGCAGTTTATATTATGCCAGTGGGCATATACAGTACAGGAAAGTGTGTACATTAACTCATTATTCAGATCATTCAGTGAAACTCCTGATTTTTGTTTTTACTTGCAGAGTACATATAGTAAGGCACTTTCATTTCACAGATAGCACTGTCACACTCCTTGTTGTACTGCTAGAAAAGGCAAGCTTTTAAAGAAGCACTAAGTATTCTGGGCACACACACACACACACACACACACACACACACACACACACAAACATTATTAGATGTGTTTTCTTGTACTGGAAAATTACAAACTATTATATACATTTCAACCTTTCAACCTGACTTTGCTTTTCTAACTTCAGATATGAAACAGGTATTTGTCCAACTCCCAAAGACAACAGTTCCCATGCAGTGTTCTTCTTCCTCACTAAATAGAACTGTATAGATTCTCCAATAAGTCCCATGTATCAGCTGATGGCTGGAGCAACTGGCTGCACAAGAAGTAATGGGAAGAACATGCATCCTGCTGGCGGTGACAGCTGAGCAAAAGGAAACACAAGCAAAACAGACAAGACTGTCAACATATTATTCAAACTGAACATATTCAATTTTACCATTTTTTAAAAAAAAATCCTCACACAAATGCAAATGGAGGCATTTGGGGCAGGAAGCCTCATTGTAAATGGAATAAGGGCTGATATAGAAAGGGGTTTAATGCTTTCCTTCCCCATACAGAACAAAATGCTCTTTTGAAGTTGGTATTTCCCCCCCCCCCCCGCACTGACACCCATGGGAACTGTATCCAAATACAAATGCTCATTTGGAATGAGGATTTTTCCTCAGAAGAACTGTGTCAACTGTTAATGTCACTTCCATTTTTAAAACCTTGCATGTATAATTGGTAGACTTAATATGAGGTATAGTTCAACTCTGTCAAGGAGTGTCAACTCCTTAACTGGAAATAATTTGCCATTCTGATTTACACCAAATGATGTGTGCTAAAGTACAGAATCCCCCCCCATCATGGGGTTAGGGACCTGACCCAATCCATGATCATAGAAAATCTGCAATATGCAGATGCTGGGTCAGGTCGGGACTGGGGGTCCTATCTGGGATCTCCTACACTTACCTGAGGTCTGGCGCTGCCCTGAGTGGTATCCAGTGATCCAGAAGTGGTATCCAGTGATCTGGAAGGCGGTTTGCCAGAAATCACTTCTGGGGCCTCTGACAGGCCCGGGAAGCCCATTGGAGGCCCATTTGGGGTAGCGCCAGGCCTGGGGTAAATGCAGGAGACCTCAAACAGGCCCGTGCAGCTTGCCCCAGGAGCCCTTTATTTCTTATACTGCATTCCTGTAACATACTGGGACAGCAGTATATGAAACGCTAAATGATGGGGGATGACTGTAATAGGATTCTGGCCATTGTCGTGAAACTATAATCCTCATTTTTGCTTTTCCAGAAATCTGTAAAGCCTGAGAACAACTTCACTGAAGAAGCGTTGTTTTAAAACTTCTACATCAAAAATATTTTAGTCTTTATTGTAGGCATCAAATTAATCTGTAGCCAGCTGGACGTGAACATCCTGTAATAACAGAGGGTTGGCAGATTGAAAAGTGACCCTTAGAATGACAATAGCTGTCATATGTGTGTTGTTATTTCCATTTGTTAAATGTTGGAAGGTATAAAACTGGCAGAGTTCTGGACTGATAATGATAAAAAGGCCACCTTCACAGGCTGAACACTGCTGCCACTGTCTTTTCAACTGCTTAATATTGGAATCTGCTAATTATCTACAAGTTCTGCATGGGTATTAGGTATTCCTGAAAACAATGCTTTTGTTTGTACCACAAACACATCTACAAATTAAAACAGACCAGTTCCAATACCTGTATAATTCTTTTAAAAAGCAAAGGATGACATTAATTTATATCAGTTCTCTTCTTATCTGGGATTTTGCTTTTAAGGAGTTTCTTTAGCATCAAGAAATTTGTATTAGTTTATGTATCAAAAAGTCACTATAAGATAACTATAGAAAACTAGGACACTTTTTCAGCCGTTTATATAATTCATTTTTAAAACTAAATAAATTAAGGCCCAATTAGCAACTTTTTAAGTAACAAGCCCTAGATCAGTGTTGGCAAATCTATGGCATGGGTGCCAAAGGTGGCACTCGGAGCCCTTTCTATGGGCACCCGACATTGCCCCCTTCACAGCCACCTGTATTCAAGTTAAATTGCTGTATTGGCACTTTGCAAAAAAAAAAAGTGGGTTTTGAATCACAGTTTGGACACTCAGTCTCTAAAAGCTTCACCATCACTGCCCTAGATAGTAAAGCTAATGCCAAGTACATATATTAAAATTAACCACAACCCTCCCATGGGTTCTCTGAAGCACTCTCTGGAAAATGTCAAGAGACCATTGAGATAAAAATGAAATCATTCCATAAAGTTCTTCAAAAGGGCTCAGAACAGAACAGTAGGGGGAAATACCCCCCCACGCACACATGTGCACACCAGTCGGGTCATTCTCAAAGATGGGCATACAACAAGCACCTCAGCCACTGACGATGGAAGAGTGGTATCAGTGAAGCCCTAAAAACGTTGAAAAATCCCCTCTCTTCCATTCTATGACATCAACAACAGGTGAGGTGATTGAAACAAAAAATTGGGCAAAAGTGAGATCTTAAGGCCAGCTTCCTTTGGTGGTCATTAACTCCACTAGCTCTGGGTCAATCCTCTATTGTTCCAAAGCCCACTGAGATGGTGTAGTCCGTAAGCCACCTCACTGGTGGGTGCCAAGTGCTACCAAAATGTGAGCCTCACAGAGGTGAGGGCCTGTATGCCCACAGAGTGGGCAGGCATGTGGTATACTTGACACCCTGACAAAGTATGGGCCAGTGTCAGTGCCAGGAGCTAATGTTGCTGAAGCCAATGCTGGTGTTTCTTTTCATGTTTCTCTCTCCACTGTTGTAGTTGCATTGGGGTTGACTCTCACAGACCAGATCCCAGTTGTAATTGAAGACCCAGCCTCTGCTGTCATTTCACCCAATAGTGCAGGAAAGGTGGAGGTTTTGTATAGTAGTGTTTCACCTCTCCCCCCCACTTAGCCACCTGAATTTGCACTAGGACTTTGGTTCTAGGCCCCTCTTTTCTAACATAGTCCCATTTCCCAGGTTGTTCAGGTTCCTCTTCCTCATCCACTAGCACTCACGGGCCAGGACGGTGTGCTGCAGTGCCATGTTAAGGGGGGGAAAGTCCCAACTAAAAGTTCACATATTTGGAAAATATAAATTAATATAACTCTCTGCAGCAATCCAGGAAAAGGACCTTGGTGTCTTGTTGGACAGCTCATTGAAGGTGTCACCCCAGGGTGCCACAGCAGTAAAGAAAGCAAACTCAATTCAAGGGATCATTAGGAAGAGTATAGAAAGTAAGTCAGCAAGTGTCATTTTGCCTCTTTATACATCTATTGTGAGGTCCCATCTGGAGTATTGTGTACAGTTATGGTCACCATATATCCAGAAGGATATTATGCAAATGGAAAAAGTACAGAGGAAGGCAACCAGAATGATTAGGGGACTGGAACACCTTCCTTACCATCTGAGGCTGCAAAGGCTGCACCTCTTCACTCTTGAACAACAATATGTAAAAGGTGACCTGACTGAAGTTTATAAAATCATACACAGTGTGGACAAAGTAGATAAGGAAGAACTGTTTTCTCTATCTCACAACACTAGAACTAGGGGGCACTCCATGAAACTTTTGGGTGCTAGATCTCAAACAAATAAGATAAATGACTTTTTCACCCAGAGGATCACTAGTCTCTAGAAATCCCTGCCAGAAGAAGTGCTGACAGCTGTCAGCCTTGACAGCTTTAAGAAAGAACTAGACAATTTCATGGAGAACAAGGGTATCAATGGCTATCATTAAGGATGCCTAAAAGCAACCTCTGTGTTGGAGAGATAAGCAAGATATCTCTCAATGCCATTTGCGGGGAATCATAAGCAGGTGAAGACATCTGCTTGGGAATACCCTGAAGCAAATGGTGAGCCACTGTGTGAGACATAATGCTGGACTTGTTGGGCTGTGACCTGTTCCAGAAAGGCTGTTCTCTAAATTGCCCTTCACTGGAGCCATCCCCAATTATCTAAGGTTGCCTGGTACAAAGGTTGCTTCCAAAGGTGACCAACCTAGCAGTCAAACCCAGTGTGCCAAGAGAAACTTTAGAGGTTGCTGCTGCAGCTGCTGCTTCAGTTTTGTCAGAAGCAATCCAATGCTTCTTCCAGAGTGAAAGGCTACCCAGCCAACAGGGTGCTGTCATTGCCCAGGGGATGACTCAGCATGTTCACAGTTCTGACATTCTTTGGGAAGGCTTCTTCTGTGTCCCTCTTGCTAAAGGAATGGTGTCCTCCCACAGCTTGCACATTTCTCAATCCGCAATATGGTGTAATAACAATACCTTGCAGGAGTTTGACAAGGAAAATCAGCATAGTTTGGGAGTAAGATCATATCTAGGTAACACACATGAAATTTGCAATACCCGCAAGCGCTATGCAAATGTTAAGAACTGTTACCATTGTTATTGCTGATTAATTTAATGTTTATTGACAATTGCACTGCCTGGGTTGTTCTGCTGCATTATGTTTTTAGCTTTTTATTTGTAGATATTGGCCAGAATCCTATTGCTTATATCTTTTGGTATGAACTGCTGGTAGTCCAAATGTTGGAGGGGGGGGGTCGCATTTCCTGCAGAACAGCAGTGGTGTGCTTTGGCCCATGATGGGAAATACAAATGCTGACTTCTTAGCAGCAATTTGCTTTGGAAATTTATGCTGACAGACTCATGCTGAAGTACTTCTCCAGTGGGATTCTGCCTTCTATGTTTATGTTTGTGTTGCTGTCGAAGGCCTTTGGAAGGGCCTCTGCATGAATAAAAGTGCCCTACAGCTCTAAATTCAAAAAGGGGAAAAACACTATTTGTTCACAGCCTCTTATTTCAGGGATCAAAGGACAATACAAAGGATCTATCCTATTTTACTCTAATAACAAGTGCGCAAGGTTGACTAGGATGTCAGATCCCCATGGCAACTCCGTCAGGTTCATCAAAAAGGTGGCATCTGAACAGACATCCAATACATTACCCACCCAGCTCCTATCTTAATGATTTGATACCAAAATATATTAAATATGTTATCCTGTATGTATTGCAGGTTCTTTGAAAACAATGCCTCTTAACAGGGAGGTATGCATCTATAATGTATATACCCAGAACAGTGTCTTGTCTAACATACGGCCTGAATCTGTGTGTTGCTGGTTGCTTTTGGAATTGTTTAAATGCCTCTGCCTGTTCTAATCCAGGCTAGAACAAGAATGATAGATAGATACTTTAAGTAACCTATTCTTTTATGGTAATGACATTATGGATTTTACATTGGGGACATGATTAGATGTGCTGGAAGGAGATGTTTTATTTAATGACTCAGCCTGGACTGCTGCAGCTGAATTAAGGGGGTTTCTTTCCTGTCCCTTGGGGTCACTTTTAAAAGGTGCTTGTGAAGCCCATAGCAACAACCATGCTCGTTTATTATGACAATTCACAGTTAGGCTAATGGTATTTATTATATTCAATATTACATTGCTGATTGCACATTTGTGCTATGTTCTGGCCAGAAAGCTCCAACACATAATTGTAACATGTAAAAGAAAGGTAATTTTGCTCTTCTCCGCCGACTGCTATGCATGTGTCTTATTTGCTGTTCACAGTCCTTATCAGCAGAGAACATGGTGAGCACTGGGCAAATGTGCTCCTACAAGATCTAGACACTTGCATTTAGGAAGAAAAAAGTAGGGAAGGATCATGGGAAGGCAATGTCAGATTATCTAAGTTATTAGGAGCAGCATTTTACACGACCCCTAAGATCCGCTGGCCATTTAAATTCGGACCAGCGATCTTAGGGGCTTGTGGCGCTCATTGTCTATGTTCCACCTCCTCCTCCTGCTGATGTGCTGCTGCGGCTGGGGCTGGGGCGCGTGCCGGGTCGCGCCCCGCCGACACTCTCCATCTTCTTACTCCTCTCCTCGTTATTTCAATATCTTTAAAGTTTAACATTAGCCAGTGGCCGGGCCTGGTGCTCCTCGTTCAGCTGTTATGGCCTCCAGCCCAGCAGAGCCTACGGCTGCCACTGCCCTGTTGTAGCCAGGGTCGCCCCAGCCGCCGCCGCCGCTGCTTTCTCTGCCCGCCGGCGTGGGGAGGACGAAGGACGCGGCTCCTCCTTTACCCGGGACATCAAAGGAACGTGGCGATTTCCTTTGAATGCGGAGGGAGCAGGATGTCGCTGAACGCCGCGTTCCTTTGATGTCCCGGGAAAGGAGGAGGAGTTTCATTTTGTTTCATTTTAACCAAACTACTTTAAAATTCGTCGTCCTGAAACCCCGTGCTGGAAACAAAATACGGGCGGATGCCCAGCAGCATCCTTGTGGGCGGCGGCTGGGGCTAAACCCCGGCTACAACAGGGCGGCGGCAGCTTCGAGGCTCTGCTGGGCTGGAGGCCGCAGCTGAAGAGGAGCCACCAGGCAACCGGCGGTTAAAGGAGGAGGAGGAAGAAGAAGAAGAGAAGCGCGCGCCCCAGCCCCAGCCGCAGCAGCAGCAGCAGCAGCAGGATCGGGGATCCCGGTGGAGGGTGACCTGCCGGATTAAATCCGGACCAGGTTGAAATTCACCCTCCTCCAGCAGGTACAAGCAAAACTGCTGTTTGGTCGCGCTTTGTGGGAGGGCATGTTCGCACTTAATTGTCTGCAAAGTCCGGAGCTGGTGGGGAAACATTTTTAAGGTCCGGACCTTGCAGACATTTGCGGCGGAGCTTAGGGGTCATGTGAAAAGGCCCTAAGTTATTAGGAGCAGCATTAGAATAGCCACAAGATAGAAGTACCTGTATCAACGTGGTAGTATCTGAAGATGATCTTTGGTAGGAGATGGTATCTTCAGAAAACCTATTCAGCCACAATTGTTTAATATGGCTAGATGCATTGTCTAGAGAATCCATATCATTCACAGTGTGTAGATGTGCAATGGAGAAACAGGAAATCATCTTTTCTACAATGTGCCAGGCCCTTCTAATTCTGTTAAGACATGGTACAGCACTGCAGACACTCTCCATCTTAAAAAGCAGATTTTTATCCATTTGAATAAAGTTTAACATTAGGGATGGGCACCTTATGAAAAATGACACGCTGTTTCGCCGTGTCATACGGTTATGATACTTTTCAAAATGAAATGCCAGCCAGTGTTTCTTTACGAAACAAAAAGCCATTTCCCCCACTAAAATGAAATGATTTGTTCTAGAGGAAATGGCAGGGGAGCTTCCTCGAGCTCTCCCCTGTAACCCTTTGAAATTTGGAAAAGTTTGGTTTTCAGGGAATGGCGTTATTAAACTCCAAAGGGGGTGTGTGGAGGTACTTAATTGAAGGAGTGTGGAACAGAGCTTTACCATAGAGAGGAGAAGCTGTAAATTAACTTTATAATTGGTAAAGCGCTCTAGACACACACCGCACCTCTATGGGGATTAATAACTCTGTTTCCTGAACACCCAAACTCTGCAAATTTCAAGGGGTTCCCTAAAACTGCCTACAGAAGGTGTCGCTGTCATTCACATTCATTGGATCAGTAATTTTCCATTGCATATTTTTTAAAATAAAAATAAAAAGGGGGAGCATAGTGTTTCATTTTGTTTCATTTTGTAACCAAACTACTTTAAAATTCATTTTGTAACAAAATGAAATGAAACCGCTCTAGCTTCAAAATGAAATGAAACAAAATACTATTACCTGTTCCATGCCCATCCCTGCTTAACATCCTTGTGGAGTCTTCCATCTCATATGTGGCCTAAATTCTTCTAAACTCTGAAGAGTTTTATGTGCTTCTCAAAATCTTCTTTGATGCATCTAAGGAATAAGGAAGATCATCCATCTGTTAAAACTGTATACTCTTCAGCCATCTTCATATGCAACTCATGCTGTTAAATGGGACAAGACCTCATATAAACTTGTAATCTTGAACCTTACTAAACGGAAAGGGTAGAAGACACAAAGCAAGCATAGCTACTTCATAAAGTGCCACCTTCCACATTATTTCTCAGTGGCTTTAATGCTCAGAGGACATAACTTGATTTCAGCTCCCAAAGTGTGCTTTGCAACATCCATAATGCAACAGGCAGATGAAAACTTTGAGATAGCAACATGACTGTATTCCTGGTAATAGGACTGTCTACATTCTTGCTGTGATGTGGAAGTTGCTTCCGCAAGACTTTTGCAGCCATCAGAAATTCAGACCTCCTTCCTATGCCTTGTGATGAAATTTGGAGGGCATGTTAACTTGCCTGCTGCACAGAAAAAAAGATACAAAGCCATGTTCTGTTTTTCAAAACCTTTATTTAGTACAGGCAACCTGGGGGAGGGGGGAAGCAATACTGCACCAAGAGCTCTACAAACATGTTGTGTACATGTTTTTCAAAAGACGTCCCCTTACCGTTTGAAGTAAAAAAAGGTGGGGTGGGAGATCTGGAAGCTAGCAAAAATTGTCACTGGAAACCAATATCAAAGAGCTTGATAGGATGTGAGGGAAAGACAGTGAGGAAAGGCAGGCACAAAAATCAACTTGTTTGAAATGTGGCATTAGACGAGAGCCACACAGATACCACAGACAGTCAGAGAGGCAGAAAAGTGTGTGCTCAATCAAGGTAAGCCTCAATTTTCATTAGAGGAAAAAATGAGTCAACTTAAGCTACCCTACCATGCATATATAATGAAAATACAGAACTGGCCAGAAAAGACAATTTGCTTGGAAAGGAGGAGGGGGAGCAATGTGAATAGCTAACATGAGACAGAGAGTCTCAATAAGGGGTTGCTCAATAATTTTAAGGAAATCTTGGCCAGTCCTCACCAGCAAGGAGAAGACTGAAGTGATGTTGAGAGTGGGGGACCAGCAAGGTTCAACATCTCAAATACACACAGGATGGAAATACCAGACAATGAACAAGTTAATGATATATGCTAATTCTAGGGATTTGGGTAAAATCATGATGACAAAATTCTAGGACTATTTAAAAATGAAAATATTTCACCATCAATCTACCCAGTTCTAATGGGTCTTGTTCAGTCCAACACCAGTAAAACTGCCTTTATGATATTGGCATAACTACACTTGTTGGTCTTGAAAATCTAGAGAATCTTTTGTCTGAAAACCATTTGTCGCACATCTGTTTTCATTCTTGGCCACAGTCGGCTGCTTTAATACCATATGTGAGAAGCACTGCAGAGCTAGCAATTATTACATTTGTTTTGGGGTGGTAGTGAAAAAGCTAGTCTGAAGCTTTTGGTCTCTCACACACCCTCCCATTTTTATGCACTCATTAAACTCCGAACATGTGTCCTCTGGGGCTAAACCTTTCCACGCTTGATCTCAAACCCAAAGGTTAATTTGTTTGGAAACCTTCAGTAAAAAACTTTTTTAAAATTCATATTCAGGTTATTCTGAAGAAGGCCTCTCCTTAGGCTTTCAGTGGGAAAAAAGTAAAATGAAAAGTTTATAAGTGATCTGAATGGTAGCTATGGAGGATGCAGGAATTTGCCCAGAATGATTTTGACTGAATTTATGAACTTGGCATTGTTCTGCAGCAGTACAAAGGACAGTGATTAAACAAATGCAGTCTGAAGCCCCAATAGTTGAAGAAAAGTGTCCAGATCAATGACATGATATTTCTGAGGATGCAGTGCAGGTGATAAAATTACATTGATGATGGTGGCCATAGGAATGGAAGGAATACTCATGGAATGCAGTCAGTTAATCATCAATGCCAAGATAAAGAGAGATGGGTTGCGTTGTTGTTTTTTAAAAAAAATCTCCTTAATATCTCTGCAGTTTGTTTAAAATGTCTCTTGTGACATTTACCTTTGAGAAGCCAAGCATGTGTGCATGCTTACACACACACACACACACACACACACACACACACACACACACACACACACACACACAATCATTGGCTTGGTTGTTAAGAATAGTGAGTACAACCCATAGTGCTTCCAAGTTATATATGAAAGATTAGCCAACCTAATTTGGAGCAAATTTTCTGCAGTTGTACAAGTTGTGAAAATGTGCATAGTGCTGGAACAAAACATTGTGTCAGGACATACATTGTTGTTGCATACAAAAACGAAACAAAGAAAATGAGATGAGCAAGAGAAAATTTCATTTTTTCTGGTCGTGCCCATGTCTAATCCCAACCTATTCCACTACATAGGCTCCCTTATCTCCACATAGTTTAATAAGAATTTAATAAAGTTTTGGCCTTTGTTTAACTGGCCTCTTTATTTCGGGCTGGGGGGGGGGGAAGCAAAGTATAGCATACATTGCTATATACACATAAGCTGTGCATTAATCAATTAAGAGAATTCACCTATTTACGCATGTATTTGAAGGTAAAAAGGTTAACTAAAGTTTCCCCACACACATGTCTGTTAGTCGTGTCTGACTCTATGGGCAGTGTTCACCTCTGTTTCTAAGCCAAAGAGCCAGTGTTGTGCAAGTCCATGGCAATGTGGCCAGCATGGCCAAACACATTTCTGTGCATGGAACATTGTTTGCATTCCCACTTTTTATGGTGGTACCTATTTATCTACTTGCATGAACATGCTTTTGAACTGCTAGGTGAGCAGGAGCTGGGGTTAACAATGGGAACTCACTCCACTGTGCAGCACCCAGGATTCAAACTGCCAAGCTGCTGACTTTGCAACTGACAGTTTCAGCACTCTAGCCTGATAAGCCACCACGCCACTTGTGTATTTGAAAGGCACTCACAAAAAATATGGACTCAAAATTAGAAAATGTGACAATTCACATTAACTGTTACCACACATAAATTTATCAAGCAATGGATAAACGTTTCAGTTCCTTAAAAATGAAGTTGGCAGCTGTGTCATTCATGTTTATTTCAGTATGTGTGTTCTACATCTGTTATATATTTAGAAATTTAAATTAGTTGGCTGTGGTCATGGTTTGCTGTTGCTCTAGTTCATGCTTCCTGACACTAAGTGCATTCAAAAAAATAAGACACTGGAATAATATTCTTGTTGGACTCATGGGATATGTTTGTTGAAAATCATAAGGCGCTGAAGCCCTTTGTTTGCCTTTGTCGAGGGGGATGAGGAGACTTGAAAATAATGGCCTCCTGAATCCTTCTTTAACTGAAAGGTAGTAAAATGACCACTTCAACCATCTGGCTAGTATAAGAATGCAGTTAATAAACATTTAAACAAAAATAAAAATGTCATGAAGAAATATGGTTTCATCGGCAACAGTGTCTGTTAAAAAGTAGGTAAGGTAAGTCCTCTCTCTTTTTATTTAATATAGCAAAGAGTCAGATCTAAGCCATAAACATCTGAGGTCACAATAACTCAGCACTAAAACATAAAGTGTCGTCTTTAGAAAAAGACCACTGGCAAGCTACTTTTAACTACAGCCAGCTTTTGTGAATCATCTTGAGGCTTCCCATTGTTATGTGCAGTCCTTTCAATTATATCATGCTCCTTTTTGATTTGGTGTTCTAACATATATGCCATGTTTTCTATTCTTAGTAAATGCATGTGATGGTAATGGATCCCTCCTCAAAGACAAAAGCACAAATGGTATATTTTTAACTTGCGTGTACTTTGGCACCTCATATTTGAAATACATCTCCACGTGATGTTTCACATGTATTTAATTTCTATAAGAAACAGAAGAAACAGAACAAACTTTGCAAATGTTCCAGAGTCTCTGTAGATGGGAAATTGGTAAGTTTTGTTTGAATCGCAACACAATTTCACAATTCTTCCCATCCTTCGATGGCATTTGGCACTAAACCCAAGGTTTCCAAATTTGGGTCGTCCAATGTTCTTGGACTAAACCTCCCAGAAGTCTTCTCCATTAGCTGTGCTGCCCAGGACTTCTGGAGTTGCAGTCCAAGAACACCTGGGGACCCAAGGATGGGAAGCATTCTACTAAACTGACTGGATGTATCTGATGATATGGACCAGCAAAGAGTTAAATGCTATAATAATTTGTGCCTGAGATACTTTAATTCCTATGTTCATTGTAATGGATTTTAGAAGTAGTGAAGCCTGTTAGTTTAGGCCATTTGTAAACATGGAGAACATTAATGTGTAGTTTCAGTTTAGTAGCTATGCCATTATCTCAGTGTCTGTGTAAATAAGAGCCAGTAGAGATACCTGTCAGAAGCAAGTGAAACCTGATTGGTCTAAAAGCAACATGTGACTGTCTTTTTCCCATGCTTGTGAACAGTCTGCGGAGGAGAAGAAGGACATTTTGGAAGGACATTTTGTTGGCACATGAGGTCAAGATTCCAGCTTAATAATGCAATGATAGGAATTCAGAGGGGTCTAATCCCTAGGCCTTATAAGTTAGTGTAGATATCATTCTTTGTTATGTTTCAGAGAAAAGTAGTATTTTTGTGTAACCTCCAGTAGTTTTAATAAATATATATTTTAACTATTAGAATTAGAGATGGTCATGAAACAAACTTTTACTTCATTTCATTATTCATTATTTGTTTCGTTAGCTAATTAAATGAATAATGAACCAACCCATCAAAGAAAAACAAAATGAAATGAAATGGAAAATTATGTTTTGTTCACTTCATTTTTCATTACCCCCCCTCCTACCTTGTCCTCGCTGCAGTCCTCCTGGTCCTGGTGGGGGAAGGTAGGCCTGTGGAGGTGCTGGCCCCAAGTCAGTGCCTCAAAAAGCCCCCAACTGGGGGGACTTTTTTAAAAAAATAAAAAATATTAAAAAGGAGCACTGACCCAGTCCCCAGGGTGGCCAGGTCGGTGCTCTAAAATGAGGAAAAAATAACAAATAAAACCAGTGCCGACTCGGCCCTAGGGGCCTTGCAGTCAGTGCTTTAAAAAACCTGAGGTGCTGGCCCCAAGCCAGTGCCTCAAAAAGCCCCTGCCACCAGGACCCCCCCCCCCCGCCGCCGCCACCACCGCCACCGTCACCTGGTAAGTTGGACATGAATTGGTTCAGTTCAGTTCGGGTTTGTACAATTTTTAAAAAAACTTGGTACGAATCTGAACTGAAACGAAACAAGGGTGGGCCCAAAACAGATGAACCCGAACCATGGATTTTCTGTTTCGTGCCCACCTCTAATTAGGATGATGCCTTGAAAGTAGTTTTTGGTAAGTCTAAGATCTCAGCAGTAGAAAGGTTGGAGAAGTCATTCATTTAATCAAACTCACAGGTGTTGGGGTTTTTTTTTAAGTCTCCTGGCTCTAATAATTCAGCTGAGGTTGATCGGCAGGGGAGAGCCTGTAGAAGCTGAAAATTAACCCTGTTCCAGAGGCTGAGGTCCTGGGACACTGTACATTCATTCACAAATAAAGTACACAAATGTTGAACTGATAAATTGGTATCTGTTTAGAAACATGAAATTGACAAGAACAAGGTGTCACTGAGTCCAACCTCCAGACAAAAGAGACAACCTAGCACTAATTCAAATTAAATTAATTCCACAAGTTATTAAAAATAAAAACATGGGGGGGGGGTTAAATAAAGCACAAATTAGTAAAATAAATGATCAAAATGTATAAAGATCCAAAATCAGGTGTGGGCAGGAAATGAAGCCTCACAATCCAATACAGAAAGAAGGGTGGAAGGAAAGTGCAGATGGGATTGTGAGAAATGCAATGCAATCAAGGCTTTTCTGTCGCTGTGAGAATCCATGTGAGAGAGAAGTTCCAGGTTGGATTAAAGAGTGGCAGTCAGGGAAGAAATTAACAGTACAATCAGAGATTTGTTGCTATAAATTAATCAAGAGGGATTTTCCTCTTCAGGTTATGAAAGTTATATTTTTGAGAAACCTGAAGATCTGGGTAACTCTAGGGGTAGAGGAATTTATACCCGCAATACAGACAAAGGAACCTGTGAAAAATAGCTGTCTGCTTCACAATTTCTCTAAAGCTGCCAAACTGTCACTGACTGAAAGAGACAATCTAATTGCCACGGATAATCCAACACCTGTATCAAATTGTCATGATGTACAGAGATCTCTAGTGTGGCAGGAACTAGAAGAGCACATTAAAATCATCTGCACATGTTACTAGGAAAATTTAAGCTGTTTCTGTGCCTAGGCAACTACACTGGGGATAGTTCCATCCTGATGAAATTAATAATAATAATAATAATAATAATAATAATAATAATAATAATAATAATAATAATAATAATAATAATAAATAAATAAATAAATAAATAAATAAATAAATAAATAAATAAATAAATAAATAAATAAATAAATAAATAAATATCCAACAAAAGGAGTAATACCTGAAAATTACAGGCCTATAACATGTTTATCAACTATGTATAAACTGCTGACAGGCATCATAGCTGATAGAGTCCAGGATTATTTGGAAGCAAATAACATCATGCCAGTATAGCAGAAAGGGAACAAACAGGGAAGTAGAGGCACAAAAGATCAGTTACTCATTGATAAAATGATCCTAGAGAATTGTAAAGCCCAGAAAACTAATGTATATATGACTTGGATTGACTATACAAAAAGCCTTTGACTCAGTACTGCATAGTTGGATTATTAAGTGCCTGAATGTCATTGGAATATGTAAAAGTATTGGTGCTTCATTGAAAATGTGATGAAGAACTGGAATACAGAATTGTTTGTCAGGGACAAACGCTACGGATTGGTTAGCATTAAATGAGGGATTTTTCAAAGTGACTCTTTGTCACCTCTCCTATTTACTATTGCCCTGATTCCCCTCTCAATAATTTTGCAGAAGAAAAATTTAGGGTACAAAACTGCTAAAAAATTCAGGGGAAATTTCTCATATATTTTATATGGATGACTTAAAGTTGTATGGAAAATCAGAAACTGAAATACACTCATTGACCAACACAGCCCAAATTTTCAGTACTGATGTTAGTATTGACTTTGGACTAAACAAATTTGCCACAGTGGCACTGAGAAAAAGTAAGCTGAATGGTGGTAACATCATCAAGACCCTTAATAGCTGGGCCATACCAGTCATCAGGTATACCCTTGGCATTATAACCTGGACTCAGATGGGCTAGATAGTCTGGATAGGAAACAAGAAAACTTATGACCATTCACTATACATTACATCCACACAGTGAGGTTGACAGGCTGTATTTACCTAGAAAATTAGGTGGTAGAGGACTTTTGCAAGTGAAGCAGACAGTTGAAAAAGAGAACCATGCATTGCCAGATTATATAAAAATAGTACAGAGCCAGCATTATTGGAGGTTAAGAACAAGGAGGTGTTTAAAGTAAAGCAAACAAAGGGTCAATACAGGAAAACAACAATGCAAATACGAGCTGATAGCTGGCATAATGAAGCACTGCATGGGCAGTTCCTCGAAAAAATCCAAGGAAAAGTAGATGAGGAAAAGACTTGGTTGTGGCTCACCAATGGAACACTGAAAAAAGAGACAAAAGCCCTGATTTTTGCCGCTCAAGAACAAGCTCTTAGAACAAATGTAGTTAAGGCTAGAATAGAAAAATCATCTGAGTCCCCCACATGTAGACTCTGCAAAGAGGCAGATGAAACTATCGACCATATATTGAGCTGTTGCAAGAAAATTGCTCAGACTGATTACAAACAGTGTCATAATGTAGTTGCTCCAATGGTCCACTGAAATTTGTGTCAGAACTATCATCTTCCTGTAGCAAAGAACTGGTGGGATCATAAGCCTGGAAAAGTGATTGAAAATGAGCATGCAAAATTACTTTGGGACTTCAGAATACAGACAGACAGGGTTTTTGCGCATTATACCCTGGATATTGTGATTGTGGAGAAGAAAAAAGTGTGGATCATTGATGTTGCTAAACCAGGTGATAGTAGAGTCACTGAGAAACAACTTGGAAAAATTACCCGATATCAGGATCTGAAAATTGAACTTCAGAGACTCTGGCATAAACCGGTACAGGTGGTCCCAGTGGTAATCGGCACGCTGGGTGCGGTGCCCAAAAACCTAAGAAAGTATCTAGAAGAAATTGGAGTGGACAAAGTCACCATCAGTCAGATGCAGAAAGCCACCTTACTGGGATTTGCTCGCATAATTCGCCCATACATCACTGAGTCCTAAAAAAAAAAATCAAAGGAAAAGTAGATGAGGAAAAAACTTGGTTATGGCTCACCAGTGGAACACTGAAAAAAGAGACAAAAGCCCTGATTTTTGCCGCTCAAGAACAAGCTCTTAGAACAAATGTAGTGAAGGCTAGAACAGAAAAATCAGCTGAGTCCCCCACATGTAGACTCTGCAAAGAGGCAGATGAAACTATCGACCATATATTGAGGTGTTGCAAGAAAATTGCTCAGACTGATTACAAACATAATGTACTTGTTCAAATTGACCACTGGAATTTGTGTCACAACTATCATCTGCCAAAGCAAAGAACTGGTGTGATCATAAGCCTAAAAAAAGTGATTGAAAATGAGCATGCAAAATTACTTTGGGACTTCTGAATGCATACACAGAGGATTTTGGAGCATAATACCCCAGATATTACGATTGTGTAGAAGAAAAAAGTGTGGCTCATTGATACCAAGTAGAGATGGGCACGGAACGAACATTTTTTCATTTCCATTACCGTTTGTCATTTCCGTTACACAACAAAATGACAAACGAAAATTGTGATGAAAATGCAACGAAACGAACAGAACCACGAAAATTGTGATCGTTACGTTTCGTTTCCGATAATGGCAACGCGCAATGAAATGAGCTGTTTTAAATGTTAAAAACCACCCTGGACATCTGTAAAAACGCAGTGATAATTATTTATACTGTCTAATAATACCTACCAGGGGGGTTGAGGTCCTTAAAATGTTTGTTTTAGTCTTCTCCCATCGCGATGTATTTTTCTTTTCCCTTTAAAATGGAGGTCGCCACCAGCCACAAAATGGAGGCAAGCCATGTGATGGGATCATGTTCAACCAATAGCATGCCCAGGTTGCAGACTGGGCAGGTAGGTCTGGCAGCCACAGAGGGCATAAAAAGCTCTGGCAGCCCCCGTCCTCCTTGCAGTCTCTGGTGGGAGTTAGGGTGGGATTGCTGTCTCTTCTGCGCCTCTAGCTTCAGTCCTGCAGCCTCCCTGTGTGCGTGCGTGCTGCATACCTCTCGGTGAGTACCCTCCCTTTGCTCCGCAGTGCAGTCACTCTGCGGCTGCCTTGCACCCTGGGCAACGCCTGCCACTGCCTTTGCAGCCTCCCTGCATACCTAGTCTATACTGTGTCTCTGCCAGCATCCATTTTTTTTAGTGTTTTCCCTCTGTTCTGGGGCGTTGGGGGATGCCTGTGCACAGAAATGCTTTAAGAAACGCGCAAAAAGTGGGTAGAAACGACAAATGAAAAAATGAAAAACGGGAATGAAATTTTTCAAAAAAATCCCGACAAATGGAAACGAACCGAAACAGACTTCTCAATGACAAACGAAAAACCGAAATGCCATTTTTCTGTTTCGTGCCCATTTCTAATACCAAGTGATAGTAGAGTCGCCGAGAAACAACTTGAAAAAATTACCAAGCAGATGAAAGTCCATTAGCAAAAACCTCAGAAACACGGAAGTATTGTGTGTTACGAAAGCTCAGTGAAACCCTCTTGTCATTCCCATGATGACAGCCTTGGTGGAAATATATTTCAGTACAATGGATAGAATACCAAGACAAGAAAAAGAATGTTCCCAGGAACCCTAATACATTGTATGGTGATAAGCATTGAGGGACCTGAAGTTCCATCTGAGGAGTTTCTAGGGAGAACAATAGACTTTTAGGTGACAAAGAAAACACATTGGATACGATTCTGTTTAAAATAATTCTTGTGTGAAAATTTACTATATTTTAGGTTTTAGATTACTATTTTTTTGTTTCTAAACCATTGCCAATTTCTATATTTAATAACAGTGTTAATAACATCAATTGTAATGAACTGACAAAGAATATTATTTTCCTTTATTTTTATACACCCTGTCTCCAAACCTTGGAAATGCTCACCACCACCCCTGGAGCAAATTGTCTGAAAGAAACACTGATGGAAGTGTGTGTGTGATCAGGTAGGTGAGTGAGGGGTGTGGAAAGCGAGAGCAAATTTTTCTGCATTCACATATCAGGGATGAAATTCTTATCTCCTATAATCTAAACATATCCCTGGCAGAGGAGTAGAAAAACTAACTCCCCTGGCACGATCCCCTGCTTCTTCATGTACCTTGTATGTACACCTAAATTTTAGTCTGCTTTTCCTTTTAGCAGAATCCAGTAGTTTTTTTTTTTAATCATCAGTTGGATCAGGCTCTAATTTCTTATTTGTTTATTTTCTCTCATCAGATCCACTAACTACACATAGCCCTCACTGAGCTATTCTCCTCCATTTTCTTTTTAACTTCCAAACAGGTCATTCATCTGTGTTTGTGGGACTTCTCAGAGCTTGCTGCAAGAAAGCACCATCTTTCTCTTTTGCCGCTGAATGTTGAATGAGACCACAGGTTTCAGTATTATTAGGAAGAGTTACAACGATCAGCAAAGTAAAAAGTCAAACATGAAAAGCCTACACACTGACATGGAACATTTTTCACTGTTTACTGTGTAGCTTCATAATTTCACTTGCTAATTTTCTGGCAGTACTCATATCAGAGTGAAGATATACTTGTCATAACCAAGATATCTTAAACTTTTTAATTTACTCTTGAGGGAAAGTGGCCAAGGAACTTCATCTTCCTTAATTCCAGTGCAGTCTGATGTTATTATGCTCCTTTGGGTCATATGAGATATTGCTATGTCAAAGGTTTTTAGACAATTTTTTGCAAATTAAAGCAGGTCTAATCAGCTAGGTTGCCTGTGTACAAATTAACTCTCGCATTCAATGCAATGTATCTACAATGAGCAAAATATTATGTTTCTCTTTCGGGCACTCATACGGATTTAAAAAGGAAGGCTAAGAAAACAGTGTGGATTAAAAAAAATTTTGTCCCCACGGTGCAAGTACTTATTTATATCAACTAGACATGGGCACGACTCGGCGAAATTGTCGTTTCCGTTTTCGGTTATCGTTTCCGTTACGTAACAGAAACTGTAACGATAATTAAGCCGTCAGAACTCGAACTCGAACCGAAAAAGAAAAACTTGCTCAGGTTTTTTGTTTCTGTTTGTGGCATCGCGGCGATCGCGCAATGCAAAGCACAGAAAAAGTTTTTAAAAGTTTTTTTAAAAAAACCCGACTCCCGGCCAAAAAAGCAGGCGAAAATATGTCTGCCTGAGTCTTTGCCACCTACCAGAGGGGTGGTTTCTGGGGGGTCCCCGGCCTTTCCCCCCCTCTTCTCCTGTCCTGGGCTGCTTGCACCAGGCTGGGGGGGTCATCCTTCGTTGTCTCGCCATGCCATGCGGTGGGGGGGATCCAAAATGGCTACCGCAATCGTGGTCAAAAAACACACCAAATCACCACAGAAACATGTGAAATTTATTTATTTTAAATGCCTGAATTTTAATAGTTAGAACATAAGAACATAAGAAGAGCCATGCTGGATCAGGCCAAAGGCCCATCTAGTCCAGCCTCATGTATCTCACAGCGGCCCCACCAGATGTGTTTGGGAGTGCATGAGACTAGATATCCGTCTCCTGATACCACTCTCCTGCATCTGGCCCTTGAAGTACCCTGGTTTAAACCCTGGAGGTTACACATCTCCATCATGGTTTGTAACCTTTGATGGACTTTTCCTCCAGGAATCTGTCCAATCCCCTTTTGAAGGCATCCAGGTCAGATGCCATCACCACATTGTGTGGCAGGGAGTTCCATAGACTTACAACGCGCTGGGTGAAAAAATATTTTCTTTTGTCAGTTCTTACTCTCCCAGCCCTCAATTTGAGTGTATGTCCCCTAGTTCTGGTATTTTGGGAGAGGGAGAAGAGCTTCCCTCTATCCACTTTACTCATGCCTGAATTTTTACAGTATCCCCCCTCATTGCAGTAAAGAGGCCCAAATGTTTTAGCCTTTCTTCATAAGGGAGGTTTTTTACTAGCAATGACCAAATTGTACACAATATTGGGGATTTTTTTTTAATGTTTATAATGTTGGCTGTTTTATTTTTTTTTAGACCTGCAATTTTTTTTAGACCTGCAATGGAGGGACACATGCAATTTTTTTTAACCATTCCACCAATGGCATTGCCCCAGGTTTTTGACTGACACTTCTGGATGTCTCGGAGAGCATAAAAAGCCAAGGCACCTTCCAGAAATCGCAGTTGGGTGTATGGATGTGGTTGAAGGAGGAGGGCTGGCTGCTGGTGCTGGTGTGATCCGATCAACCGGTTCACCCAAATCCACATGCCTGTTGACCTTTTCAAAAAATTCTAAGAGGTTTGTCAGACAAGATTTACCCTTACAGAAGCCATGCTGATTTTCTCTCAGCAAGGTTTGTTCTTTTATGTGTTTTAAGATTGAGGGACAGGGAGGCTGGAGGCTTTAGGATTTAAGTTAGGCAGGCAGGGAGGGAATTGAATTTAGAAAATAATTTCTTTGATTTTCCCTGCAGCTTTGTCTGCTGAAGGGAATAGCAGTCTTTTATTCTTTATTTCTTCTCTGGCAGTTTGTGAGGATGTTTTTTCTGATATTGGATAAAGGGGGGAGGTTTGACTGGGAGTGGGAGGTGTGGATTTATTTTAAAAATATATTATATACTACCATTTAGTTTTTCTATTTTCCCCAACTTCAATTTGCTTGCACACACACACACATTTGGGGTGCAAGACCCAAGAACAGATCCAGACCTCTATCCTAAGTGATATCCTAACTGCCCACTCGCCCATCCGCCTGTGCCTCCTCCACCCGCCTGCGATAGCCTGCGCCGCCGCCCGCCCACTCGTCCGCCCGTGGCCGCTGCCCGCCCATGGCCCCCTGCCACTGCCGCCTGCCCGCACCTCCCCCATCTGCTGCCTTGCTATTGCCTCACAGCTTTTATTTTCTAGATTCGCCTCGTTATTCTCCCTATGTGATTCTCGCCACCCGCCCCTGCTATGTCTTCTCTATGTGATTCTCTACCCCCCCCCCCCAGTTTAAAAGTAGCAGCCCGTATTGATTTTATTTTATTTTATTTTATTTTATTTTATTTTATTTTATTTTATTTTAGACCTGCCCATTTGGGCTGGGCATGGGATGGGACCATGCAATTTTTTTTAACCATTCCACCAATGCCTAGGGCGCAAAAACACCTAGTGCCAGCCCTGAGGTTTGACTGGGAGTGGGAGGTGTGGGGACGCCCCAAGCCAATGCTCTGGGAAGTCAAATCGCACTAAATCGCGATGGAAATGACAAACAACAAACAACAAACGAAACAACAAATTTTTGAAAAAATTCACGACAAACAGAAACAACCCGAAATGGACCCGTTCTGACAAACGAAAACTCGAAACGGCATTTTTTCTGGTTGTGCCCATCTTTAATACCAACACAATGAGTTGTTTGATGGGTGGTTTCTGATTCTTGCTGTTCAGAGCTCTGTGACCCACAGGTAGCGCAGGGATCATATTTGGATCATCTTTGCAGTCTTGTGAGGACCTATGTGAGTGTGAACTAAGGACAATCCCCCTACACTGACAGTAATGTTGGCCAGGTGTATGATGATCTAAGTTCATTGTCCAACCAGGCTTGGGAGGCCTTGCCTGGATGGTTTCATGAATACTTGTAGACAGGATAAAGTTCTAGATATCCAGAAATCTGGAAGTTGAGTCATGGGAACTGGACTTCTTTTCTTGAAAGATTGAAACATTTTGGTGCTCATCAAAACAGCTTCATCAGACTGACAAAGCTGTTTGGATGAGCAGTGAAACGTTTCAGTCTCTCAAAAAAAGAAGTCTAGTTGCCATGACTCAACTTCCAGATAAACCTAGATGACTTAGAATCTACACAGATATATCCAGAACCTTCCCCTTTGTACCTCTGCTTAAATAAATCTGTCTCCTGTTAAATCCATGAATCACATCTCCCTTCATTATTGACTCCTCCATCTGCAAGGACAGCAGTTAATGCTTCTATTTTGATTGAAATGAATATTTTTAAAGGCTTTTGGTTGAGGGGCTCTTTGTAGTAATTTGATTAACATACTTGTAGGATGTCTGTGGAGCTTCTCAGTCATCCAGGTAAGGTTATCCAGGAGCTGAGTCATGGCAACTGGACTTTTCTTGTGGGATCAAAACGTTTGGCTACTCACCCACATAGCTTCATCACTTGTAGGATATTTGGAGTATATCTATGATTTCCTCTTCCTTCTGCATAAATTCTCAGTAATCTTACCTTATAGGTTCAAAATGCCAAACTGCTGACTGGGGTGGGGTACAGAGATCACATTACACCCCTATTAAAGCAACTCTACTTGCTGCTAATTAGCTATCGGGCACAATTCAAGGTGCTGAACTTGACTTACAAAGCACTATACGGCTTAGTTCCTAGCTATTTCAAAGATCAAATATCACATTATGAACCAACTCGGGTATTAAGGTTGTCAGAAGAGGCCCTTCTCTCCATCCCGCCACCCTCAGAGGTACGTCTTGTGGGAACCCATTTAAAGGCCTTCTCAGCTGCTGTGCCCAGACTCTGGAACTCCATCCCACTAGAGGCCAGTACTGCCTCTTCTATGTTGTCTTTCTGGAAATAGGCAAAGACCTTTCTCTTCAGGCAAGCTTTCCCTGAATGATGGTCTATTATTTATATGAATCTACAGGATCACATCGACTTTGTGCTTATAACTACATATAACCTTATGGGTTTACATTGACGCTATGTTTTCAATGTTAGTTTCCATCACTCATAACTTTACATGGAACTTTACTCCACTTTAACTACTTGTGTTCGCTTGTAGCTTTAACGTAATGTTGTCTATTAATGGGCGCTTTTACACAACCCCTAAAATCCGAGGCAAAGGGCTCCCAGATCCAGAACTTAAAATTGTTTTCCCACCAGCTCTAGATTTTTTAAAAAAATTAAGTACGACCATGCCCACCGAAGCACGTCCCAGCGCATTTTCCAAGTACCTGGTCTCCGAAGGTGAAAAATTTCTGATGCGGATGTAAAGCAGTGAGAGCCGGGCTCTCCTCACCTTGTGTTTGTTTGTTTTTTGCCCCCGCCCCTTTAAGAGACTGAAAGAGACTGGAATGCTTCCCAGGGCAGATCCTGACAGCAGAGCAGAGGTGAGCCTGCATTATTTTGTCCCTTTTTTCCTCCCTCCCCTCACACAGACAGGAGCAAGGAAGTGCGGAGGGGTGGGAACACAGGAAGAGAGACAAACCCCCAAGATCTCTGGTCCAAATTTAAGTTGCCAGTGGATCTTAGAGGTCATGTAAAAGCGCTCAATGTTGTAAGATGTTCCTCAATTCCTTGTTCTCAATACTTGATCATGTCTTAATTGTACTGGACTGTATATTTTCCCTCATTCTGTAAGCCGCCTTTGATCCTTTTTCCAAGGAGAAAGGTGGGGTAAAAATACTCTAAATAAATAAATAAATAAATAAATAAATAAATAAATAAATAAATAAATAAATAAATAAATAAAGGGGAAAACTTGTTCCTACAGTAACTTTTCAGGCTCTGTGCCTTGCTGTGTTTGAATTCCAATCAGTTTCAATTGCATTGTACTGGGCAATATGGCTTACTAATGATCACTCAATTAACCTCAAATCACCAAAATAAAAGGTGAATGCCCAAGTGAGGTAACAGCATAATTGTAGTCTGATCCCGTAGGACACAAGGTTGCATACAAATACATGACATCAAAATAAAATGAAAGGTGCAGGAAAAGCAATAACATTTTGAGGTGGTTTGTCTCAGATTGTTTGTTGATAATTATGGAGACTATGTTTGTTTCTAAGCAAATAAGGAGTGGTGGAGGGGAATCACAATTCCCTTTCTCTTATCAGTAGTCAGTATTTCAGCAAAGCTGAGTATGTGATGATTTATTGCTCTTTGTCTTGAGACAGAACACAGATTTCTATGTGAGATACACATGGAGGGGGATACTCATGGACCCCCCACCACAAAACATCCAACCAAAACCATGCTTTATCCACATGTCTGTGAAGATTCTCAGTCATCCAGGTGAGGTTATCTGGAAGTTAAGCCATTCTAATATTATTCTGACCCCATTAGTAATCATTCTTATTGCCTATGATGGGCAGTTTCTAGAATGCTGGCTGAAGAGTTAGTGAACGAATAGTCTTCTCTGGTTCTCAAGGCAGAAATCCAAATCTTAAGGTGAACAGTACTGGGAGGAGAAGATAGGTTGATTCTGGTGTACGAAGTGGCTATAAGTCCTTTCCCAGTGAGCAGAAGGTCTAATCACCTCAGCCAGGGCAAACCATGTCAGTTATTCCAAACCAATATCACCTTAGAACTGCAGGGATGGAAGGGACCCACTAGATCATCATGTCCAGCTCCTGTCAAGGAGGCACAGTGAAGAATCAAGCTCCTAACCCAGTGGTGTCCAAACTCCGACCCTCCAGATGTTTTGGACCACGACTCCCACAGTCCTTTGTCATTGGCAATACAGGCTTGGAATTCTGGGAGTTGTGTTCCAAAACATCTGGAGGGCCAAAGTTTGGACAACCCTGTCCTAACCCCTGGTTGTGCAGCAAGAGATCTAAACCACTGAGCTATCCAGCAGATACACACTGTGAAGACTTTCACTGGCTCCCTCCCAAGTCTTCTCTTCCCACCTCTGTTTTTCTTCCATGTCTGATAAGCTCATGTTGGGCCCGTTGAACCATGAGGCATGGAAAGGAGAACAAGCAATTTAACTCAGGAGCTCTTTTGTTGCACAAGTCCTGGAAGCAGGGGCTCAAAGCTGGGGGCGTGGGGAGAGAGGAATTGCTACTTTGCCTGCTTCGCTTCTGTGGCATCACAAAAGTTCCCGTAAAGAGGTTTTGGGTCTGTTTCCCTTATAATTTCAAAGCTGAGAGGTCTGGCTCATCTCTGTACTGTTTCCTGGCGCAACCACGTCAAGCCCAATGTTTTTGAGTCAGGCAAGCGTGTGCTGCCTTGTGTTGTGTCGTTACAGTCGTGACCGACTCTTCGTGACCCCATGTCCATGTTTTTTGCAGAATCAGTGGTTTGCCAGCACTCCAGGCGCCTGTGCTGGTGGTCTCCCATCCAAGTAATAACCGGGGCCGACCCTGCTTAGCTTCCGAAATCAGGCGAGATCGGATATCCTTAGGGCAGCTAGGCAGCAATCTAAGTGTCTCCAAAGGGGACATGTTAGATTTGTGCTTTGTTGGCAGCAAAGCCACGTCTTAGAAACAGCACTGTCCCTTGTCTCTCAAACGAGAAAACTTCTCTAATGATATATCTCTTGAATACCTCTGCCAGAGCTGAATCATGTGCTGGTTTGCCTCTCCCAAATAGAGATGGGCAGGTGGGGTTACTGATGGGTGCTTTCCACAAGCCTGGGCTGGAGGCAGGTTATATAGAGTTTTTTAATGCCCTAATTGCCCCCAGCCACTATCTTTTCTCATTGGTAGCCCTCTCACCTGCCCTGGGCCCACTGTGGATGAGATAGTTGCTTTGGAGTCAGATAGGGATAGAGATGGGCACGAGTTAGCGGTATTCCCGTTTCCGTTTCCGTTACTTGTATCCGTTACTCTACGGAAATGGTAACGGGAATTACTCCGCCAGAATTCGAGCTCGAACCGACGAACAAACAATTTGGTCTGATTTGTCGTGCTCGTTACTTGCATCGCGGCGATCGCGCAATGCCAAGCGGCACAGAAAAAAAGTTTTTAAAAGTTAAAAAAAAAAAACGATTCCCGGCCCTAAAAGTAGGCGAAAACTGTCTGAGGGCACCTACCAGGCCAGAAGGGTGTTTTATTTGGGGGGGGGTTTCCCCGCCCCCCTCTCCTTGGCTATTGCTACTGCTGCGCTGCTGGTACCAGGCTGGGAGGGCGCATCCATTTGCCATGCAGTGCGGGAGATCCAAAATGGCGACCGCAATATTTTTTTTTGAAATCGTTGCCCAAAACCCCACCAAAGCACCACAGAAACATGCGAAAATTAGCTATTTTAAATGCTTGAATTTTTACAGTAGCAGCAGTGGGTTTTTCTTGCAAAAAAAGTATCCGTTGATTTTATTTTATTTTATTTTATTTTATTTTTTTACACCTGCGCATTCGCAGTGATGGGCTCACCCATGGGAGTGGACCATGCAAAGTTTTGGAGCCATTCCACCAATCGCATGGCCAGGTTTTGCTGACTGTACCAGGCTGGGAGGGCGCATCCATTTGCCATGCAGTGCGGGGGATCCAAAATGGCGACCGCAATATTTTTTTTTGAAATCGTTGCCCAAAACCCCACCAAAGCACCACAGAAACATGCGAAAATTAAATGCTTGAAATAGCTAATCCCTTGATTTTATTTTATTTTATTTTGAAATAGCTAATCCGTTGATTTTATTTTTTTTATTTTATTTTATTTTATTTTATTTTATTTTTTTACACCTGCACATTCGCAATGATGGGCTCTGGCTGACTCCTGCAGCTCCCTCCAGGAGCCCGCTACCCCCCCAAAACCAGTACTAACGACAACGAAAAAATGAAAAAACGAACCGACTATTTTTTGTGAAATTTCGCGAAACGAGCCAAAACGGACTGCCTCCGACACACGACAACTCGAAAACGTCATTTTCCCTAGTCGTGCCCATCTCTAGATAGGGATTTGGGGCCCATCTCACCTGATTGGCATACAAAGTTGGGCAGACATATTTTTGCCTATCCCACACTATTTGCCCAAGGGATTTTGAAGATGGCTAAGTGGCTTGTGTCATGTTTAAACCAGTCACACAGGTGAGTAGTGTGGAACAGTATGTGAGTACTGGCAAGTCCTCAAGAAACACATGCAGTGCTGCCGCACCCAGCATCATGGCAACTAGGATCCAGAGATTTGCTTACTTGGATAGGCTCAGTCTTGTACACTGTCCATCTATGTTCTAAAGGACTGGAAAGTTGGTGGGTGTATGGAGTGTCCAGGGACATAGCTCTCACCAGAGGTTTCGGACTCACCCATTTGGGGGTCAAAGAAGGGGTAAGAGATTCACACTACATTCAGTCCCATCTGCTAGCTGAGGGTGATTGAAGTTAAAATAATAAAATGTACCCTTAGTTAACTCCATCACCTGTATCCATCTCTTTATTTCAGGAATGGGTGGGCACTGGGCAGTGTGCCTATAATGTGCACATGCATAATCAAAAATAACAAGAGAGATGCAGCATCTTTTTTCATTCAGAGTTACTGTTTTTAATTTATAACTATTCATCTTAGTTATTAATTAATCAAGCAGAACTCATAATAACATTAATGAACTATTGTTTTTTTTAAAGTGATGATGAACACATTAACTAGAAGATAATAGGGGGGAACATGTATTTTGCTTTAAATCTTGATTTCCAGGAGATCTAGATGATTTTAATGTCTGTTTCTTATCCCCGAGATACTTGATGACAGAGAAATGTCAGATTCACTGTGACATTTTTAATATTTTTCAAAACATGTCAAATGCAACCCTGAGGAAAAAGATTTTCTTTATCTTGACAGCTTAAGAACATTAACATGACTCTGTTTTTAAACATCTGGGATTAAATCAGGGAGGAATTACTGTGTTACATTTCTCAACCCTGTGTACCATTGTGTATCATTTTGTCTGAATTCAAAGCTATAATAGGAAAGGAAACCTGGCAAATGGGACTCTAAAAATCAGAAACAAGCGCTAGAGTGTCAAGTAAAAACTAAGGGGATCCAAGATCACATATCGAACCATTTTTTCCTCAGCTTATCCCACATCACAGGACTGTCACAAAGAAAACATGAGAGAGAAGGCGCATCACATATTTTGCCTTGAGCATTTTGAAAGGGAGGTTGATAGACGGACCCCCCCCAAAAAAAAACAGAATAAAAAAACCAGTGATACAAATAAATAAACCAATCACAAAATCCCCAGCAACAATAGTGAATGTGGGATCCAAATTACCCACAGAAGTTATTAAGAAACAAATAGGTTTCCACCACTCTTTTAAAGATAACACAGTAAGGAATTCAGATGGGATTTCTAGGGTAGAGGATTTCATCACAACGAGGGTGCATAAACAGAGGCAAATTTTCCTCCTGTTTCATGAAACCCAGAGCCAGTAGCTCTCCTTCCTAATTAGTGGCATTTGGGGAGGGGAGGGAATCAGTTCAATGTGAAAACTGAGCCTCTTTTATCATGAAGTACTGGAAATTCTTTGAATATACTAAATTCTTGCATTGCTGGTAAGAAATACTCTGGCAAAAGGGTTTTGTCATCCTCAGATCTCAGCAATTACAGAAGTGCTGAGCTACGGCTGGCATCACTTCTGTCCTCCCTTGGACACCTGACAGAAGTTGAAGTTTATGGGATGGGCATGGAGGGAATCCCTTCACCTCATTATTTCAGGGCATAGCACCCCCTTTTCTCTGTTCTGGTTATGAGCTGTTTGTACATGCACTTGCCTTTAGTTCAATATCAAGTGGAAACCCTGGCCATTGTGTCAGACTGGTTTAATCAATGTATTTCAATTGTATTATTTTTTCCATGTAATTGTATGAGTCATACCCTGCCTTAGGATCTGTCAATCTAGGATGGTTCAATTTTTTTTAAAATCTATCTGTCTAACCATTCATGAATGACTTAGGCTGAGTGCAATAATGATCAGAAGCAACATGGCCAAAGAGACAACACAACTTTTGACACTTTAGAAATTCTCCAGATGGTTTTGTTGGACTCTGGCAAAGGAACTCAGAGAAACAGATGGCTCAAGTACCAAATGACCTGATCCATATTGCCCAGCCAAATATATAGCTTTGGGGGGGATCCTCATTGTAATAGTTTTGAAGAACATTTACAATTAAATTCAAGTACATATTTAAATAAATATTCCAAAACTTTGTTTATTAAAAAAAGAAGATTAATGAAGAGTTGGAAACGAATGGCATATAAAAAGATACACAGTCCAGAACTAGTAGATCTGCCTAACCATACTCCGATTAGTGCCATATACATATAAACTTTTATTTCTACTGTGGAAGTTATGAGGGAAAAAAACACATCTATATTGCTCTCACCTCACCTCTTTTAGCCAGGATCATATAGCAATGCCCTTTCCCATGTTGTCAGTGCCTATCGGCCAATCTCATTAGTTAATCCTTTATAATGGATTTCGTCACATATGAGATTGGATCCAGGAGATGCTACTGGATGGTGTGGCCTGATCTGGTGGCCAGAGCTATTTCCTGGTGATGACATAATATAAGAGAGATTGAGAACCAGCCTGGCCCTGACCTCTGCCTGAGTTGGATCTTTATAGTCCAGCAGCAGAAATACTGTTTGGGAGGGACCAGGCTGCAGTGATTTAAGAGAGACCACTCCAAGCGAAGCAACATGTTCTGACCATTCTTTCTCACCATCTGATCTTACCCAGTGTTAGCAAAATTCCATGTGGAACCTTGCATTTATTTCTGGCTTCCCAGATGCCAAAGGGGTATCAAGTTAAGTACCTAACATTCGGCTCCTTTGACCATTTAAGCACAGAGACCCAATCTGCAATGGGTGGGCAGAATGATTATTCTTTCTCTTCCCAGCTGCGACAAAATCCCCTTGGCCCTGCCCGCCAGCCCTCTTCCAATCCTCCAGTACAGTCACTAACAATACTGCTTAAAAAGCCATCACTGGTGCCAATGAAAGACCTTGGACTACTGGAGACTGCTATACGCAGAGAGAGAGGTCATCCACAAAGGGAAGGATTAAAAATCTCCTCTGTGCAGGCTGCATTCCCAATCAGGATGAGGTCTGCTGAGCAAACAGAGAGTGACATAGCCAAAAGTGAAAGAACCCTTCTATGCTATGAAAAGACAAAAGACAAACACTACAAGCCTTTATGAGTCAAGGGTGAAAGGAATCAGTGGTTTCTCACTTGGAAGCAGGGATGGAGAGAGAACAGGGATAGAAATCATTGTTAAGTTTCTCCTGTTAGGAGTGGATGAAAAAAATGTAAAGGTTTTTCCCCTTGCTGAAGGCAGTTAAAAGGTTTTGAGTTTTTCTGTATTTTGTGTTTGTTCATTTCCACTTTTTGCACAAAAAGGAAAACAGGTTTGTGTGTGTGTGTGTGTGTGTGTGTGTGTGTGTGTGTGTGTGTGTGTGTGTGTGTGTGTGTGTGTGCAAAGAAGCATCTTTCCCTGCCAGGGAACCTTGTTACTTTCCACAAAGATACAAGGCTTCAAACACAAAATATACATTTTTCACACAAAAGCCAGAGGATTTTTTTTCATATGCAATTGAGAAAGGGGGGGTTAACTTGTGGTTTTGTAATTGTGTAAGGGCAAAAAAAATTCTGCACAATTACTCATTTTAACAATGAGATGTTTTATTGTGTAGAAACAGCCTTTCTCACCAAGAAAAAAAAGGAGTGTTCTTTTAATCCTTGGGAACTAACAATAACAGTTTGTTAAAACTTGGCAGGACTGTCAAGAAGCCCTATCTGAGAGGAAATATCTTACTCACTTATTACCCAGCATGGGGAAAGAAGCCACAAATGCAGTCAATCAGTTGTTCCAAGCAATTTATGTTGTACAGAAGCTATTCCCATTTGTTCAAATGTGCCTGAACATAACATCTTAATGAAATAAGTTATGTTTAGTTTCTGTCTGACTGTGAAAGATATTTGTAGCATATATGTAATGGTATAGCAATAAATTTAGGAGGTTCAGGCACTCATCATGACAATCTCACATGTGCAACCCTCTAAGGAGAATCAAAAAATGCAGGTATGGTGATCTACATCAACCAAAAACCTATTGTAGTTTGCACTTTCATAGAAGCATGCTTGAGGGGTTTGTTCTGTGCAGCTATGGAAGATAAATTGCTAATGTAAAACCAAGTAATTCCCTGAACACTTCATATTCCAAATGGGATTCGTAACAACAACATACTGGCAAGAAATCTATAGGTGTTTGTATGGCCATTTTGGTCAATACTTTATCAAAATCTAGGGTCTGTCCTCACTGCAGTACAGTGAATATTCAGTACTTGGTAGTCTGGAGCAGCAGAAATTTACACACTGCAATTAACCTCTTTCCTCCCTATGATTCATAGTTACTTGGATGTGACCCAGATTATTTATGAGTTATGAACTGGAAGTACTGACAGTGGAAGGAAAAAGAAAAAAGAAAAAAAGAATGGGCAAGAAGAAAAAAATAATCTGGTCTGTTTCAGGAGAGGTTAAAATGAGTTAATATGCCTCATTTTAATCAGGACCAAGAAAATGAGACAAGCTGTGTCAAATCATTGCTACTCAGGAGGCTGATGAAATCCACCACTGTCATCCACTACTGCTGCTCTTCAGCTGACTAATCAGCTTCCTGAAAGTTACATCTTGTCTCTGTTTCGCCTTAGAAACCATTTCACACATCTTTCTTATGACATGTTATCCTTGGCACCCAATTCTGTTTCCCTAAAACCCTAAGTCTCATTTCTTTGATGGTATGACCTCAAAGGACAAAATTAGCAAGTTGCCTCTGGGAGAGAAGTGGGCTATATCCAGAAGGACTGCTTCAAGCAGTGCCAAAACAAAATAGCTATCCTGCCTTCCGCCTTTGTAGGGAATTTTCTTTAGTATGAAAAAAATATGTGAGAAAATATGGGATGATCAGAAGAGGATGATGATGGACACCTTGTAACACTCCATGTACATAGCAAGACAATGATGAAACAAAAGTGTTACCTGAAAGCACCCCAAAAATATACCTAGTAACATTGTGAGTTAATTTAGAACAGTTTGTCACATGGTTAATGCCACTTTGGGGATTAAGATCGGCCCTAACATACATTGTCATTGAGATCCACACACTTAATGTGATTTTTAACATCCAAAAACAGCCACTACAGTAAGGCGTAGACTTAAAGCATGTTTCATGGGTCAGGTATTTCAATTCTGTTCCACCAAGGGTGCGGACAGAATGGGATCTGAATAGGGGTTGCATTGCTTTTAGGGAGCTACATCCATGCAGTTTGACCATTGGCCACCACATCTATCTTAAACATTCATCTGAACAAGAGATGGGCATGACTCAGCGAAATTTTCATTTTCGTTTTCGTTTTTTCATTTTGTTTCGTAACAAAAACGAAAATGAAAATTTTTCAAAAACCAAAACGGAAACGGAAACGAAATGACCAATTTTGCCGTGTTTTTCCTTTTTCGTTGCGGCAAATCCATTGAACTGAAAAGAATGCTAACGAAACAGCAATTTTTCATTTTTGTTTTTGTTTTTTGTTTCATTACGAACCGAAAACGAAACGAAAAATTTTTCAAAATGAAAACGAAAAACAAAAACAAACCAAAACAGATCCCCAAAAGAAAAACAAAAAACGAAAAACAAATTTTTTTTGAGTCGTGCCCATCTCTAATCTGAACTCACTCTGCCTCTACCAACCTCTTTCTTCTTCTCCTGCCTTCATTTCTCCCTTCTTCTTCCACTTGACTTAGGGCAAGACCGCCATTCCATGCTGACCATCTCTGACCCAACCATTAGAACATCTAATCAACTGCCATGCCCTTTTGTCTTGCCTCAGGGACCAAAAGTAGATTGATAATGCTGATTGTTACAGCATTATCACCTGCACAAAATACACTATGTTCTCAAATTTCAGCAACTTGCTATGCATAGTCATTTCCCCTATAACCTAGTCAACAAATTGTTGATGCTTTTGTTGTTCAGTCATTAAGTTGTGTTCGACTCTTCATGACCCCATGGACCAGTGCACACCAGGCCCTCCTGTCTTCCACTGCTTCCCAGAATTTGATCAAATCCAGGTTGGTTGCATCAATGACACCATCTAACCATCTCATTCGCTGCCATTCCCTTTCCCTTTTGCCTTCAATCTTTCCCAACATCAGGGACTTTTCCAAGGAGTCCTTTCTCCTCATGAGGTGGCCAAAGTACTGGAGTCTCAGCTTCAAAATCTGTCCTTCCAGTGAACATTTGGGGTTTATTTCCTTCAGGATGGATAGGTTTTATCTCCTCGCAGTCCAGGGGACTCTCAAGACGCTCCTCCAGCACCACAGCTCAAAAGCATCAATTCTGCAGTGATCAACCTTTATAGTCCAGCTTTCAATTCCATACATCACTACTGGGGGGGGGAAAAACATAGCTTTGACTATCTGGACCTTAGTCGGCAATGTGATGTCTCTGCTCTTTAAGATGCTGCCTAGGTCTGCCATCACTTTCTTCCCAAGAAGCAGGTGTCTTTTAATTTCATTGCTGCAGCCATCTGCAGTGATCAAGGAGCCCAAGAAAATAAACTCTGTCATTGGCTCCATTTCTTCCCCTTCTATTTGCCAGGAGGTGATGAAATGGGTGTCCATGGTCTTCGATTTTTTTGATGTTGAGCTTCAGTCCATTTTTTTTCACTCTCCTCTTTCACCCTCATTAAGAGTTCTTTCATTCCTCCTCACTTTCTGCTATCAGAGTAGTATCATCTGCATATCTGAGGTTGTTGATATTTCTTTAAAAGCCTTAGCAAAGATGCTGATTTTAACTCCCATTGGGATACTTGGTCATTCCAGGCAATGAAGCTTATTGGGAATAAGGGGAATGTCTGGTCAGAGTTTTCAGCAAATCATAATGCTGCAAAGTACAAATGGCTTATTCTGATTTCTGGGGGATTGGACCATTTGTGGAAAAGGAAAATAACTCCTATATATGGTTACTGGAGTCCATTAGGATCAGGAAATGCCTCACATTTTTTCATCTGATTTTGTTTTATTTTTACTTTACTTTGCATTTTTTATTTATTTATTTATTTATTTATTTATTTATTTGATTTATATACTGCAACCATCTAGCAAAAAAGCTACTCTGGGTGGTTTACAAACATAAACCAGATTAAACAACTTAAAATAAAAAATAAAAAATAATCAATCAAACCAAATAATCAAATCATAACAATAAAAGGAACACATAAACAAATAAGCACAAATACAAAAAATCAAAATGCTTTAACAAATCAAAATAAGAGCAAATAAAAAAAATAACTAATAGAAAATTTTAATAAGGCAGGGAAAATGACAGTGTCCTGTTTATATAAGTTGGTTGAATCAGAATATTCAGGGAAGGCCAACCCATAAAGCCAGGTTTTCAGCAGTTTCTTGAAGGCTTGTAGTGAGGGCGCCAGGCAAATCTGTTGGGGAACTTTGTTCCACAGATGAGGTGCGACCACTGAGAAGGCTCTTTTCCTTGTTGATGTTTTCTGGGCGTCCCTTGGGGTCGGTAACTGCAGATAGCCCACCTGGCTTGACCGAGTGATTCTGGCAGTTCTTTTTGGGAGGAGCCGTTCTGTCAAATGCTGAGGGCCCAAACCGTTTAGGGCTTTGCTTGTTAATACCAAAACCTTGAAGTCAATGCGGTAGCAAATAGGCAGCCAGTGCAGAGCAGCCAAGACAGGGGTAATATGCTGGCACCTTTTTAACCCTGTTAACAATCTGGCCGCTGTATTCTGCACTAGCTGCAATCTCCACATTAACCTCATAGGCAGCCCCATGTAGAAAGCGCTACAGTAGCCTAATCTCGAGACTACGAGTGCATGAACCAGCGTGGTCAGCGCCCCAATGTCCAGGAAGTGTATAAGAAGTGTATGTTTTCTTTAATTTGTCTGATTTTATTCTATTTTTAACCTGCCCCATGTTTTCTCTTCTGCATGTTTATGTTGTAGATCACAAGCTGATTATGAGCCAACAGTGTTGTCATGTGGCTGCAGAAAGCAAATGATATTTTAGAATGCATCAACCGAAGTATAGTCTCCAAATTTTATGAGGTACTAGTCAACCTATCTTTAGCACCAGTCCTCATATACAATACTGTTACTAGTTCCAGAAACTACACTTCAAGAAGGATGCCAACAAACTAGAGCAAATTCAGAGGAGGGCAATAAGGATAATCAAGGGATTGAAAGCCAAACCCTATGAGAGGAAAAACTGAAATAATTAGGCATGTTTAGCCTTGAGAAAAGAAAACAGAGGGGAGCTATCATAGCATTTTTCAAACACTTGATAGGTAGTCATGCAGAGTAGGGGCAGGATCAGTCCCCAATTATTCCAGAGTTCAGAAGTAGAGCTGGGGATGAACTGACATAACGGTGGTTAGTTGTCGTTCATCAAGGTTGACAAATCAGGAACAATGAATATCCCACCCACAAACTGAAAAAAAAAAAAGTTATTAGGGTTTCCCTTTGCCGTAAGTGAATCTGCTGCTTGCCATCTTGGCAAATCCAAGGGAAACCAAGTAGCTTTGGAAGAGGCTGGGGGGGGGGGTGTCTTTGGAGAGGGTAGGTGACTCAGGTTTTTTTTGGGGGGGGGTTATAGGCAGACATGGTCTGTCTTGAAAAATGGGGACAAATAAAAGGTGGATATTCATCCCTTCACATTCCTTGGGGTATCCTGACCTGGCAAATTTGAATGGATCAATATTAAATCAGCAATACAGTAGTCACTTAATATCAAGATTATTTTTTTCTAAATTTGTCTCCATCCCTATTCAGGACACATAATAAGGCTTTAAAGTTACAGGAAGCCAGATTCAGACTAAATATCAGGAAAACAATTCTTAACTGTGAGAGCAGTACAACAATGGAATTAATCACCATGGGAGGTGGTCAGTGATCCAAAGCTGGAGGCATATGAGAGACAATTTGACAATTATGTGTCATATCTGATTTGGCTTGGATTCCTGCCTTGAGCAGGGGATTGGACTCAATGGGTTTATAAGCCACTTCCAGCTAAAATGTTCTATGGCTTTATGTGTTGCAGAGTCCTTTTAAAAACAAGTGGAATTATACTGGGGGCAAAAACATTCAACAATCTGTCCAATACAAGTCTCATGCATGAGGATTATAATCATTTAGCAGACATGGCAATCAATATCTCTCTACATGGGATCTTGGGGAGCCACGGTAATTCAGATTAAGCAGTATCCAGTTAGAATGGCAAATAGTCTGACCTGCTCTGGAAGTTGAGTCATGGCAACTTCTGTAAAGGCCTTTACTTCCTGAATCTTGATTTTCCCCGGGTATCCTCTACATACCTGAACCAGTGGGGTGGTGTTATCCCTGGGAAGGCGTTAACTTCTTCTTTTTTTTTTTTTTTAATTTATAATTTTATTGGGTTTTTGAGGGGGGGAAAAGGGAAAAGGAAAAAATGGGAGGGATAGAATTTAAAATTTACATTGAATATGTCAAGCAAAGTAAAAGAAAAGTAATATAACATATTGATAAATTGCCAAATATTATCACAGTACTAATAAGTTTGTTACTTCTTGCCATCTTTTCCGAGAGATCTCATCATAGTCTCCCTTTAAATAGCCGGAGAGTCTATCGATTTCGATACATTCTTTTATCTTTTCGTGGATATTCTTCTCTGTTGGCACGTTTGGTTGTTTCCAGAATTTCGCATACAATATCCTTGCAGCAACAATTACATGGTGAAGTACATATCTCTGATCATATGAAATATTTATATTTACTATATTTAATAAGAAAAGTTCTGGTCTAAGCTCTATCTTAATTTTCAGACATCTTTCTAAAAATAGTTTTACCATTTTCCAATATGCCTTTGCCTCTTTGCATGTCCACCACATATGGTAAAAAGTACCACAGTCATGTTTACATTTCCAACATTTGTGTGAGCAATTATACATCTTAGATAATCGGTGTGGTGCAAGATGCCATCTATAAAACATCTTATAACAGTTTTCCTTAAAAGAAATAGATTTAAAGATTTTAACTGTATTCCACAGAGAGTCCCATTTGTTTAGATGAATAGGATAACCAAAGTTTTCTGCCCATCTTATCATAGTGTCTTTGACCAGTGTATCAATCATTTTTTCATTTAACAATATGGTGTAAAATTTACTAAGCAGCTTAGCATCGCCAGAAGAAAGTATTTTATCAAGTGGAGTATCAGTAGTCGTGAATCCCCCCTCTTTGGTGAGGTCTTTGAAGTGTGAATATATTTGTTGATACTTCCACCAGTCTAAATTGTAACCTTCTGATACTAATTTCCCTAATGGTTTCAATGAGAGGTCAACATTCAGAAGGTGTCTATAAGTTATAACTTTTGGAGTTTCACTTATATGGGAGCTATAAGTCGCTCCCAGCGGAGATAGCCACAGAGGTGCTTTAGGGTAGAATTGTTTTTTAATCAATAACCATATTCTAACTAGGGCGTTCCTTATCCAGTGTTTTTTGAAGAGAGTAGGTATGTTGCCCTTGTACCACATGTAATAATGCCAGCCCTTGTCTAGGCCATAACTCTCAAGCTGCAAAGTTCTTTTGTTTGTCATCAGAATCCAGTCTTTAATCCAGGTCATGGCAGCAGCCTTGTAGTATAATACTAAATTAGGAAGGGCAAAGCCACCAGTTTTGGTTCTATCCTGTAGATAGAGATTTTTAATCCTTGCTTTTTTCTTTTGCCATATGAATATACGTATACTTTTTTCCAGATCTGTAATGATCTTAAAATTAGGTAATATAGGCAAGGATTGAAATAGGAAAAGCAGTTTAGGTAAAACATTCATTTTAACTGCAGCAATTCTGCCCATTAAGGATAATTGGAGTCTTGACCAAGTTTCGAGGTCAGCTTTGATTGTTTTTATAACATTTACATAGTTATCTTTAAGTAAAGAGTTACAACGATTAGATACAGTAATACCCAGATATTTTACCTTACTGACATGTTGAAAACCCGATTGATTTACCAGTTTTTCAACCATAGGTGAGGTCATATTTTTGGTGAGCAACAATGTTTTTTCTTTGTTTACCTTTAATCCAGAGATTTTAGAGTATGCCTCCAAAGACTTCAAGAGTTCTAAAGAGGAGGTCTGGGGGTTCTCCATAATTACCAACAAATCATCTGCAAAAGCTTGTACCTTATAAACTTCTCCTTTGCTCTGTAAGCCTTGAATACCAGGGGTTTTCCTTATAACATGTAGGAGTACCTCCAGAGTTAATATAAACAAGAGAGGAGAGAGGGGGCATCCTTGCCTGGTACCTTTATATATATTGACTGTGTCTGTAAGGTGGCCATTGACTATAATCCTGGTGTTTTGGGTGGAATAGATTTGTTCGATTGCTCGCAGCATTCTATGGCCACATTGTAGATAGTCTAACTGAGTTTTAAGTAGAGACCAGGATACATTATCAAAAGCTTTCTCAGCATCGATGAAAGCGAAAGCTACTTGCTTTTCAGAGTGGGATTCGTAATATTCTAACACATTGAGGAAAGTTCTGATGTTGGATTGAAGATGCCTTTTCGGAAGAAAGCCAGACTGATCATGCGATATCAAAGGGGGTAGAATCGTCCGCCATCTATTAGCCAAAATGGTTGCAAAGATTTTATAATCCACATTTAGAAGGGCAATTGGCCTGTAGTTCTGTATCGAGTCTTTTGGTTTCCCTTCTTTGGGAATCAGTGTCGTATGTGATGATTTCCAGGAATCTGGTATGTCTTCGCCTTCTAAAATGGATGTAAAAAGATTTTTCATATTTCCTGAGACTATCTCCGAGAATTTTTTGTAAAATTGAGCCGGTATTGAGTCGGGCCCAGGAGCCCTGTTCATTTTTTGGTGATTGATAGCTTCTGTTATTTCCATCATTGTAATAGGAGCGTTCGTCTGGGCTCTCTGTTCTTCAGTAAGTTTTGGGAAATTGGCTTGTTCGAGATAATGAAAGATGGCATCTTGGTCGATCGTCTCTGGCTTAAATAAGTTCTGGTAGTATGCCTCTATAATTTTTTGAATTTGTAACTGCGCTGTCTGATTTTCCCCATTTTTATCTTTGAGCGATGATATGCGTTTTTGAGATTGTACGTTTTTTAACCTGTAGGCTAACCATCTGCCTGGTTTGTTTGCATTTTCCACAAAATTCAGTTTGGCCAACTTGATTTTGTGAGCTATATCAGCAGTCAAAATTAGATTTAGTTCATGCCTACAAGAAGCCAGGTCTTTGTCCAGCTGCTCATTGCGGGGATCGTGGGTTAGATCCGTTTCAAGCTTTTTCATCGTATTAAGAATTGGTTCAAATTGCTTTTTCCTCTCTTTATTCTTTCTTGCCATATATTGAATGACAAAACCTCTAAAATAAGGCTTTGAGGCATCCCACACAGTTCTCAGTGGTGTACCCTTGTTCAGGTTCATTTCAAAATATAGGTTCAAGTCTTTAGCTGCCTCTAAGATAAATTCTTTATCCGTCCACAGGGCTGAGTTGATTTTCCAGTGTCTGGGCTTACCCGAAGATTTCAGTGTCCATAAAATGGCATTGTGATCAGATATTGTTCGGGGCAAAGTTTCTATATCCCTTGTATTTAGCAGAAGATCGGATGTAGCCCAGCACATATCTATACGGGAGAAAGAGGCATATTGTCTTGAATGGAAGGTGAAACCATCTTTTAGTGGATTTTTCCTTCTCCAAATATCTTGAAGTTCTAAAATGTTGGACATGTCCAGAAATGATTTAGGCAGTGTGGAAGATGAAATCCTGGATTTTCCCCTTTTGGATGTTTTCCTATCTACAGATGGGGTATGTACAGCATTGAAATCTCCCAATATTATTAACTGATGGTTTTCGTATTGCAACAGTTTCTTGGCCAATTTTTCGAAAAAGATTTGTCTTCCATGGTTATCATTGGGGGCGTATATACCAACAATAATTGTTTCTTTAGATTGGATATTTGCCTGGACAAGGATCCATCTGCCTGCTTCGTCTTTTTCCAGAAGGGTTGGGAAGAGCTCTGGTTTAATATATAGTGCCACCCCATTTTGCTTCTTTACTTTGTTTGATGTGGAAAATAAATTCCCCAATTTATTTTGGATTAAATATTGTTCATGCTTTCTCAAAATATGGGTTTCCTGTAAACAGATGATTGAACACTGTTGTTTTTGGAGAAGATTAAAGGTCTTCCGACGCTTCTGTGGGGTGTTCAATCCATTGATATTCCATGTTAGAATTTTCTGGGCCATCTTATTTTACTTCCAACGATATTTCTTTTTCCCTGATTTTGGCCTGAGATAGTGTTTCGGCCTGGCACCTCCCACTGCGCCATGAGAATCTTGATCCTGCTTTGAGATCTCTTGTTTGGAGGTCTGATTTTCTCGGCTGTCATCTTTGGTGGTGGTTTGAGTATCGGTTGTATCCTCACCTTCGGAGGAAGACGGTGAAGAGGAGGAGGGAGAGTAGCCCAACTTCCGTGTGTTTTTTTTTTGCAAAATTTCTAGCTTTCTGGTGGGATTCAATTTTCTGTAATTTCCCTTCCCATTGGAAAGAGAGACCTTGAGGGTAGAGCCACTTGTATCTTATGTCATGCTTGAGCAAAAGTTTAGTAAGAAATGAATATTCTTTTCGCAGTTGACGGACATCCCAGGGGACGTCTTTCAATATTGCCACTTTGGATTTATTTGGATTTATTCTTCTTCACTTCTTCCATGTATAGGTTTGCAACAATTGGTGATACTGGGGAACCCATGGCACAAGCATGCTTCTGTCTGTAGGTCCCCACTCTGCATTAAATATATGGTGTTCAGACACAGGTCCAGGAGCAGGCATATCTGGTCTGGGTTGAGGCTGCTTCTGGAGCTGAGGATGCTGTCTTCTCTTAGTCTTCTCTTTACAGTTGTTAGGGCATCAGTGGTGGGAATGCTGGTAAAGAGAGATGTAACATCAAAGGATACCATGGTTTTGTCTGTATCCAGTTTCAGCTCCCTGACTTTAGAAACAAACTCCTCTGAACTGTGCACGTGGTGGTCCGTGAGTCCAATCAGTGGGGTTAGGATAGTCGCCAGGTTTTTTAAAATGTTGTAAGTCACTGAATTTATACTACTGACGATGGGTCTGAGGTGGAATCCTTGCTTGTGGATCTTGGGAAGTCCGTAAAAGCAGGGGATGGTCTCTTTAGGCTATGGCCAGTGGTAAGTCACCCTGTCAATTGTGTTATCTTTCTCCAAGAGTTTTAAGTATTCTGTTACTTTTTTCTTGTAGTTACTGGTGGGGTCTTTTTTTTTTTTTTTTAAGAAAAATAAGTTCAGTTGCCATGACTCAGCTTCCAGATAATCTCACCTGGATGACTCAGAATCTTCACAGACGGTCTGACCTGCTATTTTAGAGACACCATAATCTGTTCTTCCATTGACAAGTGGTCAATCTGCACATTGTTGGCACAGTTTTCTTTTATATGTAGGTGAGCATGAAGGTTGTGGATTAGCATGATAGCCCAACACAGATATCAGAAGACAACAAGATCCTCCTAGAAAGGTGCCAACTCTGGAGGAGCAACTGTAAGAAAAGATTCAGGATGTGTGCCTTTGACTTTGCAGATAATGAATTCAAAACTATTTTGTGGCAAGGTTGTGGAAAGGAGAAAAATATGATCATCTGAAACAAGTCTTTTAAACACAACTTGTTCCTTACATTACACCGAGCTAGACAGGTTTTTTAAAATCTCTTTCTCTTTCTCTTTCTCTACAACTTAAACATAACAATAAATATGTATTTTCCTGGCGTCTCACTCTCCTGCTGCTGTGGACGTGAGCACGGTTGTAGCATGACCGCTGACAAACTAAAATGCCCAGTGTGAGCTCAAAGATACATCAAGGAACAAAGAAACTGAAGCCTGGGAGGAGGGAAAGGCCTTCAATTATTCAAGACTCTTCCTCTGCCTTACTCAGGTTTTTTTAAGTTAAAAAAAAAAACCCTTCTGTACAGCAATTGAAATGAGATGCTCACACAGCATGAGTTGTCAGGCTGTGCAGGCTTCTGAGGCACTAGAGCATATCTTCAATCTTTTATCTGCCATGCTAATTCTCTGCTTTTAAAATAATTATATATTTCAATTCGAAAGCAAAATGGTTGGAACAGATGAACTCAGGTGAGCTTGACAAGGCCGGCCCATTTTAGGGTTTTGGAAAAAATACTTCCCACATTTGAAGGTAATCCATAGCTCCGTTACACTAAAATTAGACCATGAGGACATGCAGCTTAAAACCATCACTCAATCAGTATTAACTTAATGAAATGACCATCTTCCTCTATCATCCATAGAAAATAATTCCTGTGACAATTTTTTTTCATTTCTGTACACTATTAATCCCTCCCCATTGGACTCTCCACTATCTACAACTTCACAATTCCTCTCTACTTTCTACTGATTCTCCACTGCCCTTCAACTTTCCAGGTCACATCAGTAGTTAGAATTTTACTTGTCGGTTTTATGAACATTAACTTGCATAACGCATGCAGTGAAATCATGCTAATTAACAAAGTACTGGTTGCAATGCCCCATGTCTGTCTGCTCCATGATGATGCATGTGACTAGAGACCAGCAATGCATTAATTAGTGGCAATTCACTGTGGAGAGTTACACAGTTTAACTTGCACACATAAATATCACCCAACAGTATTCTGCCCAATGTCTCCAGGTGATCTCTTTGGTTCTATACTGCCATTGGCTCCTCAAGCTAGGAGATAATCCAATTTGCCCGTGTGCCTGAAAAAGGTGTGAAATTCTCCCATTCCTGGGAATGGCCCGGTGGAGTTCCGGATGCAGCCTATAATTAGTACTGCCTGAGCCCGTCCTGACCTCTTTTTCTTGGACTGCAATCTTGAAAGGAGGCTGCTCAGAGTGGCAAGGTTTTGCTTTCAGAGCACGCCTCGTGGGCCTGGAGCTGTGCGTAAGCACAGCTCGGTGGTAGAGTGCTGGACTTTGGAGCTGCACAGCCTGCCATTCCTTCCCATCTGGGAGCTTGCTTAGTTTATGAAAGAGAGAGAGGGAGGACAAGGAAGAAGAAAAAGAAATTAAAGGGGAATAAACCTCCTGTGGGCTGTTTGAATGGAAGTAGTAAGGGAGTTGTGGGAGGAAAGCGGGTGAGACACATTGGGGGCAGCAAGAGTGGGCTTTTGTGGGATCAGGGAGTGGGCAAACTCTCATAGGGGCATCCCTTGGCATTCTTAGGGTCCTTGTTCACTGTGCGTTTCTCAATAATAATAATAATAATAATAATAATAATAATAATAATAATAATAATAATAATAATAATAATAATAATAATACTTTAATTTTATGCCGCCTTTCTCCCCAAAGGGACCCAAGGCGGCTTACATCAGATTCAAAAAAAGTACAATAAAATCAATACAATGTAAAAAACAACACAATACCAATAAAATACTATAAAAATACTATACAATATAATACAATAAAAACAAGATTAAAAACAGTAGCTGCAGCAGAGTTTAAAAAGCTCCCCAGCCAATAAGACTAAAAAGTAAGATGTTATAAAAATTTGTAAAGGCTGGAGGCTCAGAAGGCTCGCCTAAATAAGTACGTCTTAAGGCCTCGCTTGAATAGTTCAAGGGAGGAGGCAGTTCTTAACTCAAAGGGGAGGGAGTTCCATAGTATCGGTGCCAATACTGAGAAGGCCCTATTTCTTGCCGCCGCCCCTCGCACTTCCTTGGGTGGTGGTACTTGTAGAAGGGCCTTCTCCGATGACCGAAGGGGGCAGGCCGGATTATATAGAAGAAGGCGGTCTCTTAGATAACCTGGTCCTGAGATGTACAGGGCTTTAAAGGTCATAACCAGCACCTTGAATTGGGCCCGGAAACGAATGGGCAGCCAATGTAGTCCCTGGAGAAGCAACCCAACAGAGTCGTACCGCCGAGCTCCAGTAACCATCCAGGCTGCCGCATTCTGTACCAGTTGTAGTTTCTGAACCGTCTTCAAGGGCAGCCCCACATAGAGCGTGTTGCAATAATCTAATCTTGATGTCACCATGGCATGGATCACCGTGGCCAGATCTGCATGATCCAAGTACGGCCGCAGCTGGCGCACCAACCGAAGCTGGGCAAAGGCTCCCCTGGCCACAGTCGCTACCTGGGAATCCCCAAGCTGCGGACCTGCTCCTTCAGAGGGAGTGCAACCCCGTTCAGAGCAGGCCGATATTCCAGCACCTGCATAGAAGATTTCTGAACCAGGAGAACCTCTGTCTTGCCCAGATTTAATTTCAGCTTGTTAGCCCTCATCCAGATCCCCACCGACATCAGACAGTGCTCTAGAACTTCAACCGCCCCCCTGGAATCTGGGGGAAAGGAGAGATATAACTGGGTGTCATCAGCATATTGATGGCACCCAACTCCAAATCCCCGGATGACCTCTCCCAGCGGTTTCATGTAAATGTTAAATAGCATGGGGGACAGAATAGAGCCCTGTGGCACCCCACACTTCAAGGGACAGGGTGCCGAACAGGCGTCCTCCAGCACCACCATCTGGGACCGATCCTCCAAGTAGGAGCGGAACCACTGCAGGACAGTGCCTCCAACTCCCAACTCAGCCAATCGGCCCAGAAGGACACCATGGTCGATGGTGTAAAAAGCCACTGAGAGGTCCAGCAGGACCAACAGGGACACACTCCCCCTGTCTAGTCCCCGGCGTAGGTCATCCACCATGGCAACCAAGGCGGTTTCTGTCCCATAGCCTGGTCTGAAACCTGATTGAAAAGGATATAGATAATAATAATAATAATAATAATAATAATAATAATAATAATAATAATAATAATAATAATAATAATAATAATAATAATAATAATAATAATAATTGATGCATCCACTTTTGGTAGTCTCGTTTTTCAGGTTCTGCTCTATAATAGCATTTCATGATTCCCCAATTCTCTTGTAAAGTATATTTCTGCCACTTCTGAGATGGTTCAACTTCCAGTAACTATACAGGCCCATGCCCTGGTTGCTCAGCAGTGGGACCCGTGACCTGTAGCCCATTTATTAACGAATGTCCAGGTTCATCAACACCCATTGCGGTCCTTGTTAACCCGGGTGATGACCGAGCTGGTATAGGCTTCTACGCAGTGATATTGACAGTGATGTTGCACTTACCTAGAAAATTAGGTGGTAGAGGTCTTCTGCAAGTGAAGCAGACAGTTGAAGAAGAGAAGCATGCGTTGGCAGATTATGTAAAAAAAGTACAGAGCCAGCATTATTGGAGGTTAAGAACAAGGAGGTGTTTAAAGTAAAGCAAACAAAGAATCAATACAGGAAACAACAATGTAAATACGAGCTGATAGCTGGCATAATAAAGCACTGCATGGGCAGTTCCTAAAAAAAAATCAAAGGAAAAGTAGATGAGGAAAAGACTTGGTTATGGCTCACCAATGGAACACTGGAAAAAAAAGACTGAAGCCCTGATTTTTGCAGTTCAAGAAGAAGCTATCAGAACAAATGCAGTTAAGGCTAGAATAGAAAAATCAGCTGAGTCCCCAACATGTAGACTCTGTAAAGAGGCAGATGAAACTATCGACCATATATTGAGTTGTTGCAAGAAAATTGCTCAGACTGATTACAAACAGCATCTTAATGTAGTGGCTCAAATGGTCCACTGGAATTTGTGCCAAAACTATCTGCCCATAGCAAAGAACTGGTGGGATCATAAGCCTGAAAAAGTGACTGAAAATGAGCATGCAAAATTACTTTGGGACTTCTGAATACAGACAGACAGGGTTTTGGAGCATAATACCCTGGATATTGTGATTGTGGAGAAGAAAAAAGTGTGGATCATTGATGTTGCTATACCAAATGATAGTAAAGTCACTGAGAAATAACATGAAAAAATGACCTGATATCACAATCTGAAAATTGAACTTCAGAGACTCTGGCATAAACCAGTACAGGTGGTCCCTGTAGTAATAGGCATGGTGGGTGTGGTGCCTAAAGAGCTAAGCAAGTATTTAGGAGAAATTGGAGTTGACAAAGTCACCATCAGTCAACTGCGGAAAGCCACCTTACTCGCATAATTCACTGATACATCACATAGTCCTAAACGCGTGGGAAGCGTTCGACTAGTGATTTGTATTACAAAATCCAGCGTAGTTAGCTGTGTGGTTAATAATAATAATAATAATAATAGACTTTCTAATTAAAATTTGGTAGGAATCTATTGTGCTTGCAGTGCAACACCCTAGGCATTTATTTATTTATTTATTTATTTATTTATTTATTTATTTATTTATTTATTTATTATTCATGCATTTCTTGACTGCTGAATTTCCCAGAAGGGACTCTGAGCGGTTCACATGAAAGCTAAACAAATAAACAGTAATATTAAAACCGTCAAGAGGCAAAAACAAGAGATGGTGGGGAAAATATGGCAGACAGGGGCAACACAACTATACATTACCGATCGCTGAACTCTTCCGTAAAAAGCTAGGTCTTTAATGCTTTTAAAAAGGCAGATCAGGGCTCAATTTGGCGGATTTTACATGGTAGTTTGTTCCACAGGGTGGGGCCAACTACCAAAAAGGCCCAATTATGGGTGACAACCTTACGGGCCTCCTGGGGGGTGGCCACATGGAGCGAAAGTGCCAAAGATGCTGTGGTGAGTCGGGCCAATGCTGCCTTTGTGAAATGCGCTCTGCCAGATACTCAGGCCCCAGGCCATGGAGGGTATCTTGAACCTTATCCATGAGGCAATGGGTAGCCAGTACAGATGGGCTAGAATTGGCATGATGTGGTCAAAATGACCCGCACTGACCACCAGTCTGACCGCTGTATTCTGCACCCGCTGCAGCTGCCGGATAAGGGTCAAGGGAAGCCCCATGTAGAGAGCATTGCAGTAATTAATCCTCAAGATGACCAGAGATTACACAGGTGTCCGTAGGGAGTCACCATCAAGGTACGGGCAGATCTGGGTGATAAGCCTAAATTTATAAAAGGCTGACTTGAACCTGGCAAACATCTGGGACTCCAGAGATAATGCCGGGTCCAAGACAATGCCCAGACTCCTCACTCTTTCAATCAGCTGGAGGGCAGACCCACCCAGACTGGGAGGAGGACCACCATACCCATCTGCCCCAACCCCGAAGAACAGAACATCAGTCTTGGGGTTGAATTTGAGCCTGTTAGACCTGGCCCATTCCAGCACAGCATTCAGGCAGCAATCAAGGGTCTGGGTGGCCTCCATTGCAGAGACAGAAAAGGAGATATAGAGCTGTGTGTCATCAGCATACTGATGACAGCAAACCCCATATCTTTTGATGACCTCAGCCAGCAACCTCATATAAATGTTAAAAACCATGGGGGAGATTGGTGACCCCTGAGGCACCCCACAAGAGAGTGTCCAAGGAGACAACAATTCTCTACCCAGGCTTACTTGCTGGGCATGGCCCCCAAGGAAGGAGCAGAGCCAGCTCAAAGCTGAACCTCCAATCCCCACCTCCAGCCAGGCTGCTTCCATGATTGGCACGCCATGAGTGGCGAATGGACCAGCTGGTTCTGGTGTGGGGAGGGACTGGATCATGATGGCACCTGTGGCACTGAGCTTCACATTTGTATACAATTAGAGAACACCCATGTCTAGAGAGCAGAATAAAAAAAAACATGGCGAGTTTGGCCCAGTTACATCACTCAGCCTTTCTGTGGGTGCAGTGGGGCTACTTCCTGGGCCTTTCTTGAGAGGAAATTGCTGAGAAGCCGCTAGAGGTCAGGATTTGACACAGTAGGTTCCAGAGAAGGGTCCCCATGTCAAAACCTCATTCACCCAAGCTATCACTATCCCCTTGCAGAAAACACACTTAACAGGCTCTTAGAACCCGCATGGTAGCTGTGGTCAAATGGCCAAGCATGAGATTCAGAAACTGAGTTTCTCTAAAACAATAAGCTTTGAAAAGCTTATACTAAGACAAATACTTTTTTAAAAAAAAATGCTGAACACAGGGAAACAGACTTTTGGACCCTGACAAAAAAACCACCTTCTGCAGACAAAAACAATAAAGATTAACCAGCTATGGGGCAACGCTTCTCATGTCTCTTGACTTTCCAACAGCCGCAAAACATGCTGCTTTCCCTAGTGTATCTCTCTCTTCTAAAGTCCTCTGACTTCTCTCCTGCTAACTGCAGGGCATTACCTCGCTTTAACTCCACATAGCTTAAGAAACTCAGCTCTACTCAATGACTGACTCCTAACTCTAATCCCCTTTTCTACCTTCTACCTTCTAACCTCAAAATGGTTTTTGATGCTCAAGGGCATAAATCCTGCAGACCTGAGGACTGGCATGGCTCCCTTTGATCTGATGCTTAATCTGTTGATGTCCTTTTCAGCTCGGAATAGTCTTCTTCCCATTCAACTGTGGTAATTCAAAAAAAAACCCTCTGGTTTATGAATATATTGCATTTCTTTCTTTTCTAAAAGGAAATGCTGCACAATATCATGCCTGCAGTATGGTCAACATTCAGGTGGTCCTTTGCTATGTAGAGTTTGGCATCCTTTTTTTCTTGCTAGCAATGCAGGCATGAGATTGTACTAAAATCAGTGCTGATTAGAGATGGGCACAAAATGAAAAATGAAATGCTGTTTTGTAATTTTGTTACATAACAAATTCCTTCATTACAGAAAAAAACATGTTTTGTCATGAGATGAAACACTATTTTTCCCTCTAGGAACAAAATGATTCATCCCAGAGGAACCAAAATGGCAGGGGAACTTCCTCAAGCTCTTCCCTACAAGCCTCCAATATTTGGGTAGATTTAGGGTTCAGAGGTCTGAGTTATTATGCTCCAAAGGGGTGTCCCTAGGAAAAAAATCATTCTAACCACAATAGCACCCCTCCCAAGGGTCAGAGATTAGTGGCTTTGCTTCCTTCAATTAGAATGTTTTTTTCCCCTATGAGCACCCGCTTTGGAGCTTAATAACTCAGCCCCTGACCCCCAAACCTCTCCAAATTTTAGGGGCTTACAGTGAAATGTCCAATGAAGCTATGCCGTGATTTCCATGCCGATATATGGTGGTGAACCCTATTTTTGAGTACATAATGTTTTTATGCACTCAAAAATAGGGTTCACAGCCATGTAAGGTAAAGGCTCCCTCCACACATGCGTGCTAGTCATGTCCGAATCTAGGGGCAGTGCTCATCTCCGTATTCAAACTGAAGAGCCAGTGTTGTACAAATCCATGGCCATGTGGATGGCATGGATGCAAGGAAACACTGTTTTACCTTCCCACTTTTATGGCGGTACTATTTACTTTCATTTACATGCTTTCAAACTGCTATGTTGGCAGGAGCGGGGGTTAACAGTGGTAGCCTTAGTCCTTTGAGCCACCACACCCCCATTCACAGCCATGTATCAGCTCCAAAATGGCAGGGGGCCTTCATTGGTCTCTTCCTTGTAAGCCCCTGAAATTTGGAGAGGTTTGGGGGTCAGGGGACTGAATTATTAATCTCCAAAGAGGGTGCCCCTAGGGGAAAAATCATTCTAATTGAAGGAAGCCAAGCCACTAATCACTCACCCTTAGGGGTGTGTGGTTATTGCAGTTTTCTTGTTGAATTGGAATTATTTTTTCCTGGGGAACCCTCTTTGGAGCTTAATAACTCGGCCCCCTGAAACCAAAACCTCTCCAAATTTGGGGGGCTTACAGGGAAGGTTTTTGTGCAGAATCATGCCTGTGATCACTATTTTTGACTACATAAAACTATGTACTCCAAAATAGTGATTGCAGGCATGCTTCAGACATGCTTTCCTAGAGCCCTGGGCTTTTAAAAAAAAACTTTTTTTTTCCCTCCCCCCAAGCCCCACCTGCCAGCTGATGGGTGCTGGGGTGGGGAAAAAGTTTTTGAAAAAGCCCAGAGCTTTTTTAAAAAAAACTTTTTCCCTCCCCCAAGTGGCTTACAGATGGAACAAAATGGTTTGCTTCAGCAAAAAAAAAAAAACCACACCATGTTGTTTTGTCTGTAATGAAATGCTGCTTCCTCGTGTCTTTTTGTTTTGTTACATTTCATTACATAACAACACAAAGAAACAGCATTTTGTTTTTTCATTTTGTGCCCATCCCTAATTGATATGATTATATATTTTGAATAAAAGTGTAATATATGCTGTGGAGCAAGCCACAAGTGTAGTCTCAGAGTGAGAAAGGTCATTCAAAGCTTTGGAGTAGGCTTTGGAGCAAAGTGCCCCCAATATATCGATGACATCCAACTCTAATGCAGATGAAGAAGAAGTCAATACTTTTGAATGCTGCCTGGATTCAATAATGGACTAGTCAGGGAAGCTGAAATTAAGTCCTGATGAGACTGTTGTAGAAGGGGCTGCGCCCGCTGGCAAATTAGAGTCATAGTCCGGGATCCTCTCTCAGCTCTTCCACCTCGGCAGACAGGTTTGTCGAGGTCACAAAAGACAGTGGCTGCTCCCAGGTGGTAGAATGCCTTCCCTTGTGAGGCCAGGTTCTTACCGTCTTATCTACCGGCACAGAAGTGAAGGCCTTCCCTTTTAGACAGGCTTTTAACATGTGAATTGGGCAAAGAAAGGCTTTTGATTTTTGGATGCGGCACATGCTCACTGTCATCCTTAGGTTTTAATGGGGTTTTAATGTGTTTTGAACAGCTTTAAGCTAATTGTTTTAATATTCCTATATGTTTAATTGCTTTTTAATGTAATAATTTACTGTGCTTTCAGTTGGCTTGTTTCTTAATAACATCTGAGCCATGCTGGCTCCCTTCACCAGGAGAAGGGTGGAACAAAAATGAGAAATATAAATGATTTTTTAAAAATACCATTATTTCATTTTAACCGCTTTGTGATTATATTGGTTTTATTTGATTTTGATGATTCTATTGTTATTTTTTTTCTATTGTTACTTTTGTCCTTGTTTTTTATTTCATGATGACTGTAAGCTGCCTTCAGCACTACTGAGTAATGGAAGGGTGGGATATAGATGCAAATGATAGCAAAATTAATAAGAATCATGACAGCAACAACCCACCACCAGAACCAAAATTATGTCCCTTACAGTTTAATGCCCCCAAGCATAAGCACAGCACTTGTTGCAGTTCTGAATTTCTTGCAGAATTCCCTTTTCAATGTAGTTGAAGTATAGAGAATCAAGGGAGAGAAGATCTCCAAGTTCCCAGGGTAGTCCACCCATTTTTCTTTAACTACCATTTAAAAGTATCAATAACTCACTCACAGACCTTTACCGAAGAAAGAATTTAAAAAACAAGTTCTTACTTACAATTGCTTGAAAATTACAGACTTGTGTATGCTGGGTTTTTTACAGATCTCATATGAGCAATCAACTGAACAAGTCAACATCAAAGGGCGCTATCACATGGGCAAAAGATGCATTTTTAAAAATAAAGATATTTTTACATCTTTTTTGGGGGGGGGCTGAGCTGCAAGCACCCATCAGCTTGGGGCTGGCAAAAAAAAGTTTAAAAATTGCTCCTTTCCCCCCCCCCCACTCCATCAGGTGGGGGGGGGGGGGCGGGGGTTTGTTTTTGTATTTTTGCTGAGCTCCAAGCGCTGTATGGGGTGGGGGGAAAGGAGCAATTTTAAAACTTTTTTATTTTTGCCAGCCCCAAGCCCACACTACAGCTGATCAGCACTTGGGGCTCAGCAAAAAGAAGTTTAGAAATCCCTCCTTTCCCCCCACCCCATAGGTACTTCCCCCATCCCATAGGTGCATGCAATGCTTGGGGCCCAACAAAAAAAAGGTCCTTTTAAACTTTTTAAACTTAAACTTTTTAAACTTAAACTTTTTAAACTTAAACCTTTTAAACTTAAACTTTTAAACTTAAACTTTTAAACTTAAACTTTTTAAACTTAAACGATTTTTAAACTTTTTGCCAGCCCCAAGTTTTTTTTTTTTTTTGCTGAGCCCCAAGCACCCATTTTAAAATTGCTCCTTTTCCCTCATCTCATAGATGCTTCCCACATCCCATAGGTGCTTCCCTCAGCCAAAAATAAAAACACCCTCCTTTCCCTCATCTTATAAAGTGGGGGGAAAGCAGTGATTTTTAAACTTTTTCCCCAGCCCCAAAACTTTTTTCCTCAGCCAAAAAAAAGTTTAAAAATACCTCCTTTCCCCCCTATCCCATGGCAATTTTAAAACTTTTTTTTTCTTTTTTTTTCTTTTTTTTTTTTCTTTTTTTTTTTTTTTTTTGGCTGAGCCCCAAGTGCTCATCAGCTGTAGTGCGGGCTTGGGGCTGGCAAAAAAAAAAAAAGCTTTAAAAAATAAAACAGAAAGCCAAATTAGTAATTTTAAATTTTAAAAAAAGAAACTACCATCACCTAACAGGGCAAAAGAGGGAGGGGGAAAACCCGGATAATCAGCATCCCCACATACCTATGCGAGGTTGGAAAAGTGCATTTTAAAAAATACCCAACATCACCCATAGGTCATGGAAAGCTTGGTTCAACCCGTTGAAGGGGATGTTACCGGGTTTTCTTTTTTAAAAAAAAAAAACTTGATGGTTGTGGGGACACATATTTTTGAGCTGGATTATGTGCAAGTAAAAACCAAATCAAACTGCTCGTAAAATAGCACCCAAAGAAACAACTGTAACCAACAGACTAAGAAAGGGGGAGAAGAGCACTCAGCAGAGAGGCGGGGCTCTCTTTGAAATTAGATGCTAAAAGAAACTATTGGTTAGTGCTGGGTAGACCGACAATCACTCCAGCCCAGAAAGGTTCCTCCCTATCACACCAACCACAGATAGCATGGGGAGATTGCAAATAAAACTCCAAAACCACTTCTATCCCTGAAAGCAAGGTTTATATCTTTGTTTGCTTTTCAAAAGGCAACCTAAAGGCAAAGTGCCTGTATACAGTCACTTTCATTTATGAGGGTAGTCAGCTTCATTTTTTAAAAAAATGAATTTAAGAATATAATTCCCTCTGGGCAACGGCAGAGTGTCCTTTTCTTCAAACGGAAGGAGATTTTGAAATAAACAGAGCTCATCCCTTCTGTGATGAAAGATAACAACACACACACACACACACACACACACACACACACACACACACACACACACACACACACACACACACACACACACACATTTCTTTCTTTTAATGTGTGTCTTGCAGAAAAGAGAGTAACTGCCAATAGTAAATGTTCAAAATATAGACTTTCTTCCCAGGTTTTGCATTGTTTTAACTTAGAAGTAACCAGAAGCATAAAATACTGCCTAGGCCAGTAATCATGCGTCTCAATGGTGACTTTGCTCTGTCTGCTGTTTACCACTGATTGTATTCTGAACTTTTATCGCCTTGTATATCTGCTTATACAATATAATCAATGGATACAATCAATGAGACTTAGGCACAGAGTTTTAAGTACTTAAATGCATTGATTTCTGCAGGGAGTTTAAATATGACTAATTTTCTCTAGACAATGTGCCCAATGATTCCATTTCCTGTTTGAGGGTAAAAAAAAAACCCATGCATTTCCAAACTTTCTTATTTAACAGGTGTGGTCATGTAATCACAAATGCTATAAATTCTTATGTTTAATCTCAAATAGCAGTTTGTTAAGATTTGAGAGACAACCTATGCTTTACTTGCCCACTGGATTTCATTCATCCATTTACTGAAAAAGTGAGGTACTCAGCAAATTAAAGGTCTAGGTGTGCATTTATCAGCCAAAGACTTGCCCATTAACGAAAGTAGAATTTAGGAGTCTGATCTACAGTACAGGAAATGCTTACTGTATATACTCAAATATAAGTCTAGTTTTTCAGCCCTAATTTTGGGCTGAAAAAAGTGGCCCTTGACTTATATTTGGGTCAATACTTTTAGCCACTGAGGCAAATGCTTGGGTTGGTGGGTAAAAGTCATTTTAAACATTGTGTGCTGCTTCTCCTGACACCCCCCCCCCGCATTGCGTGGGAGAGGCATGCAATGTTTAAAATAACTTTTAGCCACCGAGGTAAGAGCTTGGGTCAGTGGCTAAAAGTCATTTTAAACACTGTGTGCGACTTCTCCTGACCCCACTCTGCATCACGAGGGAGTGGTGAGCAATGTTTAAAATGACTTTTAGCCACCGACGCAATCACTTGCTTCGTTGGCTAAAAGTCATTTTAAATATCACACACCGCTCCCCCAGATCACAAAGGAAGAGCTGCCAGTCCCTGCAGCATTTCCCACCCTAGACTTATACTCAAGTCAATAAGTTTCCCCAGTTTTGGGGGGTTAAATTAGAGGCCTCGACTTATACTGGGGTCGACTTATACTCAAGTATATATGGTATCTAAAAAAGGCAAAAGAGACCATCTTCTAAAGGCCAAGTAAGCAAAAAACTGTATGGGGGTGGGAGCCTCATTTCACTGAAACAATCTACTTGTAAGGGCTTTATATGCCATTTGGTTGCAAAAATATGAAGGGGACAACTACCTGATAGTTTTGCATACTCCAGTCTGATTTAACAGGAAATTAGTGTGTTCCCCACCACCACCACCAAAGACAAGTCATAGATTCTGCATATCAGAATCACCCCTGTCTGGAGGGATTGGTAAAGTATGGTTTAAACCAGTGCTCCCCAACCTTTTTATCACCATGGACCGGTAAATGTTTGATAATTTTTCCCTGGCCCGCTTGTTTTGATTTAATAAGATAAAAAAGGTAAATGCCCCCCCCGGCTGCTGACGCACATGCGTGCTAGTCGTTTCCCACTCTAGGGGGCGGTGCTCATCTCCGTACTCAAGCCGAAGAGCCAGTGTTGTGCGAGTCCTTGGCATCGCTGCAAGGAAACACTGTTTTTACTTCCTCGCGTTTTTTTCCCCAGGGGCTACCCAGCCGCCGTGAGGTCTTGGGACCCTTCGCCCTTCCTTGACATGAGGCCTCCCTCCCTCCCTCCCTTTCTTTCTTTCTTTCTTTCTTTCTTTCTTTCTTTCTTTCTTTCTTTCTTTCCCTTTTCTTTCTCCCTCCCTCCCTCCCTCCCTCCCTCCTTTCTTTCTTTCTTTCTTTCTTTCCCTTTTCTTTCTCCCTCCCTCCCCTCTCCCTTCTTTCTTTTTTCTTTCTTTCTCTCTCTCCCTTCCTCCCTCTTTCTTTCTTTCCTCCCACTCTCCTTCCTTCCTTCCTTCCTTCCTTCCTTCCTTCCTTCCTTCCTTCCTTCCTTCCTCTTTCTCTCCCTTCTTTCTTTCTTTCTCTCCCTCCCTCCCTCCCTCTCCCTTCTTTCTTTTTTCTTTATTTCTCTCACTCTCACTCCCTCTCTTTCCTTCCTTCCTTCCCTCCCACTCTACCTCCTTACTTACTTCCCTTCTTTCTTTCCTTCCTTCCTCATTTTCTTTCTTTCTTTCACTTTCTTTCTTTCTTTCTTTCTTTCTTTCTTTCTTTCTCCCTCCCTCCTCCTCTCCTTTGTTCCCTCCCACTCCCCTTTCTTCTTCTTCTTTCTTTCCCCCTTTTCTTTTTTCTTTCTTCCTCTCTCCTCTCCTCTCCCTTCTTTCTTTCTTTATTTCCTTCCCTCCCTCCCTCCCTTTCTTTTTCTTCCTTTCTTCCTCATTTTCTTTCTTTCTTCCCCTTCTTTTGTTCTTCCTTTCTCTCTCTCCCTCACTCCTTCTCTCCCTTTCTTTTTCTTACCCTCCCTCCTTCCTTTACTTACTTACTTTCTTCCTCCCTTCCTCCTTCTCCCTCCTCCTCTCTTTCTTTCTTTGTTCCTGCCTCTTCCTCTCCTTCCTTCTTTCCTTCCTTCCTCCCCTTCTCCCTTCTTTCTTTTTCTTTCTCTCTCTCTCTCCCTTCCTCCTTCTCCCCCTTTCTTTCTTTCTTTCTCTCTTTCCTTTCTCATTTTCTTTCTTTCTTCCTCCCTTCCTCCTTCCTTCCCTTTCTTTCTTTCTTTCCTTCTTTCTTTCTTTCTTTCTTTCTTTCTTTCTTTCTTTCTTTCTTTCTTTCTTTCTTTCTTTCTTTCTTTCTCCCCAGTCCTTCCTATCCATCAGCACCATCCAGCCTTTCCAGTCCACACACACACACACACACACACACACACACGAGAGACACACACAAACAACGCCACCAGTTTACACAGGCAAAAGAGAGTAACCCAGACGCTTTCCAAGGAAACAGGACTGGAAAAGAAGGCGCTGCCCGGGTCGGAGCCTTTTCCACAGCGCAGGATTAAGAAGGATTTTTATTTTATTTTATTTTAAAAACGGCGGTGGGGGGGGGAGGGCAGAGGGAAGATCCAGACCGTTGCGGAACCCTAGGTCCTGGTATTCCCTGGTGGTCGCCCATCCAAGTACTAACCAGGGCCAACCCTGCTTAGCTTCCGAAATCAAGCAAGATTGGATGTGCTTAGGGCATCTAGGCAGCCACTTTACCCACAACTAACTATATCAAGCATTGCTGCTTTATAAGTAAATTGTGTGGTCCAGGTCTTCCCCCAAAATGGAATAGTGTATAAGTCAAAATAACAACAACATATTATGTTTTGGGTAGATTAGAGACTTTCCAGCGATTAAAAATAGGATGGGTTATCAGCCTGGTAACAGCCTGATTACATTACACACCCAAGGTACCTGACATGAAAGCCTCTGGAAAATGATTTGTGAGTTTGCCTTTGGCTGCTTCCCTTCGCCACTGATTCACTAGAGTTGAGGGACAAAATGACCCCAAGGTTCTCTCCTCTCTCAGACGGCCACCCATAAATTTTCCAGAAAGACCTTCTGGTTTGCAGAGAGGATCAACGGCAGATGGGAAAAGCCTTTGGGTGGGAGGCCTCTCAACCCCCTGGGCTCGCCTGATGGATGCCACAGCAAAGGGGGGAGGAGATGCTCTGTGAGTACTCCTTTGTAGAGATGGGCACGACTAGGGAAAATGACGTTTTCGAGTTGTCGTGTGTCGGAGGCAGTCCGTTTCGGCTCGTTTCCGTTTTTCGCGAAATTTTGCAAAAATTAGTCGGTTCGTTTTTTCGTTTTTTCGTTGTCGTTAGTACTGGTTTTGGGGGGTAGCGGGCTCCTGGAGGGAGCTGCAGGAGTCAGCCAGAGCCACAAGTGACGGACTGGCAGACTCTTTGCACCCGCTGTGTCACACGTACTTGCATGTAGTGCAATGCAAGTAGATCTGGCTTAGGGTTAAGACGGGTTAGCGCAAGGGCTAGGGTTAGGCTAGTTACGGGTGAGGTTAGGGTGAGTATTGGGGTGCACCTCTGGGTGCCTCTCTGACCCACTTAGAAGGACAGTGTACTGGCGTATGGGTTAGGCTTAGGGTCCGGGTTTGGGCTACGATTAGTGGGCTGTTTATGCCCGATTGGCACATCCCAGAAGTCTCTGTGGTCAACCTGGCCAAGTGGTCATGCGATTGGTGGAAAATTTGCATGGTCTACTCCCATGGGCGAGCCCATCATTGCAAATGTGCAGGTGTAAAAAAATAAAATAAAATAAAACAAAATAAAATAAAATAAAATAAAATCAACAGAGACTTTTTTTGCAAGAAAAACCCACTGCTGCTACTGTAAAAATTCAAGCATTTAAAATAGCTAATTTTCGCATGTTTCTGTGGTGCTTTGGTGGGGTTTGGGGCAACGATTTCAAAAAAAAATATTGCGGTCGCCATTTTGGATCCCCCGCACTGCATGGCAAATGGATGCGCCCTCCCAGCCTGGTACAGTCAGCAAAACCTGGCCATGCAATTGGTGGAATGGCTCCAAAACTTTGCATGGTCCACTCCCATGGGCGAGCCCATCATTGCGACTGTGCAGGTGTAAAAAAATAAAATAAAATAAAATAAAATAAAATCATCGGAGACTTTTTTGCAAGAAAAACCCACTGCTGCTACTGTAAAAATTCAAGCATTTAAAATAGCTAATTTTCGCATGTTTCTGTGGTCCTTTGGTGGGGTTTTGGGCAACGATTTAAAAAAAAATATTGCGGTCGCCATTTTGGATCCCCCGCACTGCATGGCAAATGGATGCGCCCTCCCAGCCTGGTACCAGCAGTGCAGCAGTAGCAATAGCCAAGGAGAGGGGGGTGGGGAACCCCCCCAACCCCCCCCCCCCCAAATAAAACACCCTTCTGGCCTGGTAGGTGCCCTCAGACAGTTTTCGCCTACTTTTAGGGCCGGGAATCGTTTTTTTTTTAACTTTTAAAAACTTTTTTTCTGTGCCGCTTGGCATTGCGCGATCGCCGTGATGCAAGTAACAAGCACGACAAATCAGACCAAATTGTTTGTTCGTTGGTTCGAGCTCGAATTCTGGCGGAGTAATTCCCGTTTAACGTTTCCGTAGAGTAACGGATACGAGTAACGGAAACGGAAACGGGAATACCGCTAAGTCGTGCCCATCTCCACTCCTTTGGCTGCTCTTGCGCAGAGAGAGAGTCCAGTTCGGACCCATGGTGGCCAAAGGCACCGGCCAGGAGCACCGTCCCTGCCCCTTCTCCGTGCCTGATCCTCCTGGGCCTTCTTTACCACTCCCTTCTAGCTCTGTCGTTCTCAGAGTAGCAAAATGGTCTGCAAATAAAAAGGAAAGACAAGTGAAAAGGGGAAAAGCACAAAATCTCACCAATTATTGTGCCCAGCAGGGAGAAAACTGTTTGCCTGTTTCTTCTTCACTGACCTGAATGAAGGAAGTGAAGGTGGACCTGTGCACCCCCGTCCTCTGCTCCTGCCCCTACAAGGGATAGGTGCTCGGCTCCCGCCATGAGAGCCACAGACCCACTGAGAAGCATTTAAAGATGATGAATGGGTTTGTGAATTTGATACTGCATCTTCCTCCACCTGACGTCTGGCAAATTTTCACCTCCCCATTAAAAATATATACAACCCCAGTAACCTTAAAATGGCAGATCCTTCTGAGACGATCATTTCCATGAGTGAGTGTGTGGTGGGACTCCCTCTTCCAACTTAATCCCGCATGGCTGGTCAGTGGAGGACCATCCCAGAGGATGGATGGATGGATGGATGGATGGATGGATGGAGAGATGAATGGATGGGTGGGTGGACATCCCCCTTCCATAGGGGCTGATGAAACACAGGCACAGAACGATGTGCTCCAGCCTCAGCTGGATTTTTGCACTGAAGCAACGTTGATAAATACCAGGCACTTGGGCTGCTGGCATATTCGTTTTGTCTCCCGTGACACAAGAGCGGTCAGGAGGGGGTTTGGCCATGCAGCGGCCCAGCTTCAGCATCCTGCCATGCCTTTTTGGGGGTGTCACTTGCAGGCATGTTCTGGGCCCTGGAAAAGCTACAGCACTCTCTCCCTTCTCGGCTGATGCACCATTTCTGCTCCTCCTCGTTGGCACAGTACCTAGTCAGGATATGATTGAGACGTACAAAATAATGCAGGGCATGAGTTAAGTGGACAGAGGGAGGCTCTTCTCCCTCTCACAAAATACCAGAACTAGGGGACATACACTCAAATTGAGGGCTGGGAGAGTAAGAACTGACAAAAGATTTTTTTTTTTTACCCAGCACATTGTTAGTCTGTGGAACTCCCTGCCACAGGAGGTGGTGATGACATCTGGCCTTGATGTCTTCAAAAGGGGATTGGGCAGATTCCTGGAGGAAAAGTCCATCACAGGTTACAAACCATGAGGGAGATGTGTAATCTCTCTCCAGGCTTAAAATCGGGGTACTTCAAGGACCAGATGCAGGGGAGTGGTATCAGGAGACAGAGATCAAGTCTTGTGCACTCCCAGACGCATCTGGTGGGGCCACTGTGAGATAAAGGAAGCTGGACTTAGATCGGCCTTTGGCCTGATCCAGCATGGCTCTTCTTATGTTCTTATGTTCTAGGAGGGCCCCTTTTTCACCGAGCAGGAAAGCTGCCACGCCCTCCCACCTTTCAGCCCCAGGACTCCTTCCAAGCGTGCAGATCGAATCACTGGGAAGGGATGGGGTTCTTTTCAGCCGTAATGCACTCCAGGGGCAGTTGCCAGCGGAGGGCTCGTCGGCCTGGGTGGCATCCTGCCACGAAAGCCATTAAGGCCTTGTTTCTTCTTTCCTGGAAGGTGACTCTCCTCCAGTGAAGGCCAAAGGAACGAGGGAGAAAGCGGCGGGAGCCTCAGTGTGGATCTCAGGAGGAGGAAGGGGCCTCAGATCACTTTCCCGTAAAAGGGACTAATTCTGCTCCCAGTTCCTGAGGGAGGTGTGTGGGGCTCCCAAAAGCTCAAGAGCCCCCCATGCAAGGAATGGCACCCGCTTTTTCCTTGGCTTTGGTCTTGTGGGGCAGGTGACTGAGCCCACGGGACCAGGTGGTGCCCCTTCCTCTCAGGGCAGAGGGCTCTGGCTGCTCCGTATTTGTGGCGGAGTTGCTGGGAGGAGCGTTTTTATCACAGGTCTCCAGGAACAGGAAAAGATCTCCCTATGTTGTTCCCATGCAAAGCTCGCCAGGATGCTGTCTGACTCGTTCCCACCCACCCTCTCTTGGACTGGCCTCACTGCCAGAGCGACACCTGGGGGGGGCAGCCCTGGCCCTGTTTTGCATGCTCTGTGGTGCCCTCTGCCTGGCTTCCGTCTGAGCCACTGTGATGGCAGGGAGGAGGAGGAGGAGGGGGGCATTGGGGGGGTCGCAGCGGGGGGGCGGCGATGGCGGGGACGATTGCAGGGGCGGCGATTGCGGGGGTCGTGGCGGCGAGAGCGGGGTGGGGGCGATTGCGGGGTGGTCACGGCAGCGGCGGCGGCGGCGGCGATGGCGGGGCAGGGGCGATTGCGGGGGGGTCTCGGCAGCGGCGGCGATGGCGGGGGTGATTGCGGGGGCTGCGATGGTGGGGGGTCGCGGTGGCGATAGCGGGGCGGGGGCGATTGCGGGGGGGTCACGCGGCGGTGGCGATGGCGGTTTGGGGGTGATTGCGGGGGGTCACGGCGGCGGCGGCGGCGGCGGCGATGGCTGTCAAGCCCCACACACAGAATACACAGCAAGCCAAGTTCAGTTCTTTGCCAGGAACTTTAGTAGTAATCCAGATAAGGAACAAAGTACAGTCCGAATCAAAGCCAAAATACCTTAAAGAGCCAAATGCCAAGTTCAAGGGTACAGAGAAACGTCGTAATCAGAAAGCCGGTCCAAGGTCAGGAAACAGAGTCTGGATACACACTGGAGCATGGTGACAAGGTAAGTGACGTTTTGCTCCCACAGAGGTTTCAGGGTAAACTTGCTAGCTTTATCCTAAACCAGGGAACACACCCATATCTCTGGCAAGGCTCCTGCTAGAACTCAGGGCTTTCAGATCTAATTCTATGCCTATCATTAAAGATCCTTTCCCTGGCACTCCTGTTAGTTCTTCTTTGCAGTGTCCTGTTCCTAGCCCTCATAGGAGGAGAAGATGTGCCCTCAGCTGCGTCCTCAGACTCAGCTGCCTGCTGAGTTGAACTGCAAGGCTCCTCCTGCTGTTCTTCAGCATTTAACCCTTCACATTCAGGTTCTATGACAGGCAGGGTCCTGGTAATGGCGGGGGCGATTGCGGGGACGGCGATTGTGGGTGGGGGTCGCGGCGGCGGCGGCGGCAGTGGCGATGGCGGGGCGGGGGCGAGCGCGATTGCGGGGGGGTCACGGCGGCGGCGGCGGCGATGGCAGGGGCGATTGCGGGGGCGGGATAGGGGGGTGTCGCGGCGGCGGTGGCGGCAGCGATGGCGGGGGGCGATTGCAGGGGGGTCGCGGTGGCGGTGGCGGCGATGACAGGGGCGTCGCCGTGGCGGCGGCGGCGGCAGCAGTGGCGGGGTGGGGGCGATTGCGGGGGGGTCGCGGCGGCAGCGGCCCGGTGCCGATTGATCCACGGACCGGCACCGGTCCGCAGCCCGGGGGTTGGGGAACACTGGTTTAAACTATATGCTTTGAACAGTGTGTTGTTAAATGGTAAAAATCACACTACTATTTGAAAGAAGCAAAAATGCAAAACTTGTGTTTTCTTACTCACAATTAGTCCAAAAATACAGGTAGCTAATTTGCAAAGTGAGGGCAAGGTTACATTAAGATAGGATTTTGGAATATGTGTTGGTGTCCATGAAGTAGAGGTAAATTGACTCTGAGTCATGTGGTAGTCATGCAGTTTTGAATTTGCATTCCTTTGGAACAAAAGTTTAATCCAATCTTTTTGAGGGACACCCTAACCATATGTATGCGCTCTCTTTTTGAGACAAAGCTGGAGTTCAGAGAGGCAAGTAGGTGGGTATATATGTGTTTCTGGTTCATCTCCTACCCATGAACTGATGAACCAATAAATAACTTTGTGGTGTCATATTCTAAAACAATTATTATCAGGTGTAACAAAAATTAAATTAAGAATATACTTCCCTTAACATCACTCTGGGGATGACACATGGTACATTATAGGTTATAAATAACAACATATATGATTAAAACTATGACACAATAGCCTAAAAGAGAAATGCAATGTAAAGAGCTGCACCAACAACAGTTATTAAATTCAGCAGAGTTGCACCATAAAACTGCTATCGTTATTTAAATAAAGCATATTAAAATAGCAGGCAGACAAAAAGTTCTTGCCTGGTAACAAACAACAGCAGGTTTAATGCAACATGAGTTTCTATGAGGAGATCCTACTGTTTAGATGCAAGGCATTACAATGGACCAAAGGTGGCTTTTACACCAGATGGTGCAGTATGTAAGTCAAATAAATAAATAAAATAAGATATCCGAGGCAACTCACCCAACACCAGCCAATGGGGGAGTTCTGGATGAGATCCTCAGATGAAGAATAAGAATACTGACAGACTCATTTGAAACAAGTGGTCAGGGTGCTACACCATTTAGGATCAGCCATCAATAAATCTTGCCCTGAAAATCAGTGCAGCCATTTAAGAAAAGAAATTGTATGTTTCCTTTAGCCACTCCTGGTTAGCATCTCAGCACGCAGCAGGCATAGACCTTCCTATTCAGGCAAGCTTTCCACATCTGACTGGCGGCAAGGACAAGGCTTTTAATAGCTGGTTGCTATAATTCTGAATTATTATGGTTTCAAATAATGTGTTTTTAAAGTCTGTGATCAATTGAGTGGATTTCAGTGTATATTATTTATAATTCATTACAGGGGTTTTTTAGTTGCCTATTTAATCACCAAGTTGCCTTGGTTCTGGTTCTGAGATAAAAGCAGGAGGTAAATCAAATAAAGAAATATTTTGTCCTAAATGAAGTTACCAAGATTTTCTCAAGGCAGCCCCATCTGTCAGTGGTCCAGCTGCACATTAAATCACATGCTAACCAAGAGCCTTTTCACACGACCCCTAAGATCCGCTGGCCACTTAAATTCGGACCAGAGGTCTTGGGGGTTCCTTGCTCTTCCTGTGTTCCCACCCCCTCCGCACTTCCTTGCTCCTGTCTGCGTGAGGGGAGGGAGAAAAAAGAGAGGAAAAAATGCAGGCTCACCTCCGTCTGCCAGTCGAAGCCGCCCTGAGCCCCGTCGTCATCCTGGTTCCTGTCTCTTAAAGGGGCGGAGGCAAAAACAACAACAAACAGAAGTGAGGAGAGCCCGGCACTCACTCCTTTACATCTGCATCAGGGATTTTCACCCTCGGAGAGCAGGTACCTGAAAAGTGCGCTGGGACGCGCTTAGGTGGTCATGGTCGCACTTAATTTTCTGTAAACTCTGGAGCTGGTGGGGAAGCAATTTTAAGCTCCGGAGCTGGGAGCCATTTGCCGCGGAGTTTAGGGGTCGTGTGAAAAGGCTCCAAAATACTCCCCCCCCATGCTTACATCATTTTCCTTCCCAGGAAGAAAGTTCTTCAAAGCACAATCATGCTTGCAAATGAAGCTATGTCTTTCTTTCCTGATAATAATTCCGAAACAAAAGCAAAGTAATTTGCAAAGTGCAATTTAAGGCAATCTCATGCTAGAACAATCATGTCACCTTTTATTCACAGTTTGTGAAAAGCAGAGCTACATGAGTTTGAGATTGTTTTCATTTCTACCATGCTGCCAATTCTCCCTCTCAGCACCGTCCAAATGAGACCATATAAAAGAGGCATTCTTAGTAGATTCTGGTCAGATTTCTATAGAGATCCCCAGAAGTGTTTCAAAAAGGTTGTGCAAAGTGGAGCTATATAAAGTCATATACATATGAAACTGAAGACTGGAATCACTGTGTTATGCCAGTATTATATTATAATAAGCAGAAATAGGGGAGCATAGAATAAGAGTCTGAGACCTGTTTTCAGCCTTCTACTGAAGATGAGCTACTGCCCTGTTCATATAAGGAGGCAACTGGCTTACCTGTGGCCTTCCCAGTAATATCTCAGCACTGTGAAAATGGTACCTTCATACCTACCTTGGTACCATTTTGCTGTGCACAGAGAACTCTGTCCTAATTGTTCTGTAGATTATTTGCCTCAGCTGTTTTTTTACCACAAAAGCCCCTATGGCCTCCCATCTCTGTCACATCCCTGCGGCACCACTACATTTGCCCCTTGATGCTGTGATATGAAATCACCAAGATATATCAATTCCCTTTTTCTTCACCCTTTCCTGTCCTTGACTTCCATCTTCGTGTGTCAACAAAGCACTCTCATTGCTGGCTCTTGTTTGTCAAAGGATATTTCCCTCAGTTCATGGCAACTTTTTTTCAATTTCTCTCACTTCCCCAGCTTCTTCTGACTGTCTTCCTTTTAGGACAATTGTCCCCTTTTCTGATTTGCATCCCTCTTTTTTTGCCATTTTGGTCTTGACACTTCTCTTTCCTCTGTCCTCCAATGACTCAAAACCGGTGCTTGATTTATTTCTCTGCTGACACGGCAGTTGACAGCCCAATACATACGTGTCACGTTCCTGGGGCTTTGAAAGGTCAAAGCAAGAAGAACATACTGCACCCAACCAGCAACTGCTGAACTGCCATGCCACTGCTGTGTGGCTTCCGGAAGGTCATTCAGGGAAATAACAGCAGCAGCATAAGTGGGAACGGAAGGTCAGTGAACCTGCCAGTCATTCACCATCCTTCAAATTCATAAAAAAAAAACATCCTCTTTCTCCTATTGATTCTAGCAAGATCTGCTCTGAGTAGAAGCAACAGTGTATTACATGTGACTCTTCTACAGTTCTAACTGGAGCTGCTTAACATAAACGTGTGCAACAGAAAAAGAACCATGTCAAATACAACAGTAAAAATGCACAGTGAAATGATGCAGTGAAAGACAGTAGCTTTGCTCTCAGTGCCCTCTGTTTGCCCCCACTTTCATCACATCAGAAGTGCCTCCTACCACACAACAGGCAGATACCTCCAGGTCTCAGGCATTGGCCTAAAAAGAAATATGATGATGCTGACCTGGCAATACCAGCACTAAATATTTGGCTTCACAGTATTCTGTTCCACTAGGTTGTGACAAAAAACAACAACGAACAACAGATGGAATCTGACTAGAAAATGGTTATATGGAGGCAGACTAGAGTATTTTGCTGCCCAAGACAAATAATATTCCTTCCATCCCCTAACTATAGTACATAGTTATTTTAACACATGAGACAGACTATTCAAAAGCACCTCTCTCTTCTCCATGGCATAAAAATGAAACAATAATGAACAAAAGTTTCAAACCCTGCTGCCATTACATGATGCCCCAAATGTACATCTTGAGGCACCTTCCTCATTCCTCCTTATGGCAGGGCTAAGACATGGTTCAATGGCTGGAATCCCAGGGGCACAGAAGCAATTGTTTCTATGGATGAAGGGAGAAACAGATTGTTGTTATTTCTGAATAAGAGTGTTAGAAATGGCATTCCAGCCTTCATCTACAAGGATCCTGCAAATTCGCCCAAATATTGCACTTACTTTAGTTTGGTTGCTGTGCTGTCCTGAGAAGGAATGCTGTGAACGAAGAAAGGCACTCAGACTAGTTCAGAAAAAAGCTAATCTGTTCCTTACCTTATTGATCAAATTACCAACCCAAATATTTGCATATTATACAACTCCTCAGAAGCCCTGGATGTTACATGACCTACTAAGCTGCTGTTCACTTCTATATTCCACATGGCTGTCTTTATCTAATGTCCCTACATCCCAAGGATTAATCTAGAATGTCTGAACTAAACAATTATTAAGTAACAGAAAGAGATCTGAGAGGGGGCTTCAAAATGGCATGCTTCTGACTCCATTAAGGTCAATGGGAGCATAGCCATTAACTTCCACAAAGCCAGAAAGCTCCACACCATGGGTGGTTCTCCTGTAAAAGGTTACTTTACAAAATGCACAGCAGGGGTTCCTATTGATTGTGTCTCACTGGCATAATCCATAGAACAGTTGCTCATATCAAGTGTGGTTTAAAATTGGAATATTTTTACCCGTATAAAAGGGGTAGCAGAGCAAAGTAAAATGATTCATCAATGTTACAACTACAGATGAGCATGAAACGAACAATTTTTCGGTTCCGTTATTCATTCCATTACGTAACAAAACGACAAACGAAAATTGTGATGAAAATGAAACGAAACGAACAGAACCACAAAAATTGTGTTTGTTACGTTTCATTTTTGTTCCTGGTGGCGTGCAATGAAATGAGCTGTTTCAAATGTTTAAAAAAGCCCTGGACATCCATAAAAACACAGCGATAATTATTTATACTGTCTGATAATACCTACCGGGTGGGGGGTTGGGGTCCTTAAAACGTGCATTTATGTCTTTTCTCAGATCGCTGTATTTTTTTCCTTTAGGGGGAGTTAGGGGACATCGACCCAAAATGGCTCCCAGATGCCTAATATTGATTTCTTGGGTATTAAAACGCCCTGGACATCCATAAAAATGCAGCGATAATGCGATAATTATTTGAAATAATTAGCTACCAAGGGGTTGGGGTCCTTAAAACGTTTGTTTTTGTCTTCTCCCATCGCGATGTATTTTTCTTTTCCCTTTAAGGATGACAAAATGGATGCCGCCACTCCAGCCACAACATGGAGGCAAGCCATGTGATGGGATCATGTAAATTCTTGGAAAACTTCAACCAATAGCATGCCCAGGTGGCAGACTGAGCAGGTCTGGCAGCCACAGAGGGCATAAAAATCTCTGGCAGCCCCCGTCCTCCTTGCAGTCTCCGGTGGGAGTTAGGGTGGGATTGCTGTCTCTGTGACACTAGCTTCAGACCTGCAGCCTCCCTGTGTGGGTTTGTGCATACCTCTCGGTGAGTACCCTCCCCTGCCCTGCAGTGCAGTCACTCTGCGGCTGCCTTGCACCCTGGGCAATGCCCGCCGCTGCCTTTGCAGCCTCCCTGCGAACCTAGTCTATACTGTGTCTCTGCCAGCATCAATTTTTTTAGTGTTTTTCCTCTGGTCCGGGGCATTAGGGGATGCCCACGCACGGAAATGCTTTAAAAATCGCGCAAAAAGCAAGTAGAAATGAAAAACAAAAAAAGAAAAACAAAAATGATTTTTTTTCCAAAAAATTCACGAAAAATGGAAACGAAATGAAACGGACCTCTCAACGACAAACGACAAACAGAACACCATTTTTTTATTCATGCCCATCTCTAGTTACCACAAAGGAAAATATAACACAACTATAACTATGGGTTTAGAACCAATACAAATACTCTTTTTTTTTAATTGATGAAGCATGTTAGAGTATCTGGCTGTCGATCCAGGGGATCAGAAGTTTGAATCCTTACTGTGCTCCCTAAATAAGAGCCAACCAGTGGAGCACTGGACAAACTGAGCAGTCATAGGGTACCTCCAGAAAAGGAAACAGTAAAGTACTTCTGAGAACTTTATGTTTAGAAGACACTGGAATTGATTATGATACAGCAGGATCAATATGACAGCCTACCATTGTTACCAGTTTTTACAGATTATTTTTGAGTCCGTGCTTGGCTTGGAACCAGTGTCCAATAACTAAACTGAAATAAAATAAGGAAGCGCAAACACTGAACTGTTTAAATCTGATTTATTGAAGCCAAGCCAAAATTAACAGTCAGTGGTCTCACCCTGGATGGTGTGAGTGAGCCCTGATCATTTGTACAAGGGAGAGGGCCTGATTCATCAGCCCGATGATTGTTGCCAGAGTGGATCCCTAAACAAAGGAATGATGGTGGCCAACACGTGGGAAGCAAGGGATCCAGGGGTCTGGTAGGGAAAAGTTGGGGTGGAGGGTGGTACGCGGACATGGAAATGGGTACCAGGAGGGGGAAGCCCCATTGGTGCACAGCGCATTCCAAGGGAATGTACCAGAGGAGTTAAAAAAGGAGGGTGCGAGGAAAACAACCCCTCTTTTCCCTCCTGGTCACCGAGCAGCCCCGCCCACCCTCCCTAAGCAACTGTATTCATAGTTAGAGATGGGCACGACTTGGAAAAAAAATTTTCGAGTTGTCGTTAGTCGGGCCAGTTCCGTTTCGGGTCGTCTCCGTTTTTCGCGAAAATTCGCAAAAATTAGTCGGTTCGTTTTTTTCGTTTTTTCATTTCCGTTTCTGTCGCGATTTCGCGCATTTTGACGTCCGACCGAGACTTGCGGCTTGCGGGCGCAGCGCCGGCGGCGGTGGCGCGGGGGTACATGCGTGGGCGGCGGCAGCGGCAGCGGCAGGGGGAGTGGCTAGCGCGCGGTCGGGTGCGTGGGCGCGTGGGCGCGCGGGCAGGTGGGCGCGTGGGCGGGTGGGCGCGGGTCCCGCAAATGAGCAGGCTAAATACAGTTTAAACCTGCCTGGGTGATGGACTTGCTGCTGCACAACAAGGCTAGTGCATCCTAAGCAAACAAAGTGGGGCAGAAACAAATTTGCATTTCTTTTTTTCTCTTGGTCTGCTGTGCTGCTGAATCTGCTGATGCTGAACCAGCCAGCCACCCTACTTGGTCTGGCTGACGTGCCTGTTTGTTGTACTTTTTTGTTGTTTGGTTTTGAATCCATCCCATCTCCCCTCCACCTCTCTCAGAGGCAGCAGGAGAAACAGACATTCCGTTCCTCCCCAAATCTGAATGAGGGGTCTACTCCTCTACTCCTCTCAAATTGGCCCCCCATCACCAAGGTCCTTCTGCCTTCACTTCACATTCACAGTCAAAGTCACACACACTTAAAGGACAAGCAATAAAGCCAAAGCCAATGCAACCCTGCTTTTGGTCATGGTCAAAAAAAACATTAGCAGTTAGAGCCTGAGGTGGTTAAGCTACGTACCTAGCTAGTAGCTACAGCCAGGAATAGTTTTGGTAGGGATGGGAATGGGATAGGGCTCTGGGTTGCTCTGGCTTAAGTTTTACAGCCCACAGCCCAGCCCACTAGGCTATACAAGGAGGAGGACTATCTCTGGTCCATAAGGCCAGAGTAAGGGCGGCCACTCCGGTCAGGCCACAAGGCAGAGTATGAGAGCACCACAGCACAGAGCCAGAGTGCGGCAGGCTCATTGCCAGCTCCAGTATAAAACGGATGGAGCTGAATGGCATGACAGGAATTTAAATGCCACTGGCCTTGGGTCACAGTGTCTTGCAGCCCAGAGGACTGAGTTGCGGAGGAGGCCAATCACCTTGAGTCTGGTCTGGCACCACACTGCCTGCGATGCACCACATGGCACTTTCTGACAAACTCTTGGGTGGTGCTGTACGTAGTACGAACGCTGTTCAAATCAGTACCCCCCCTTCCGTGTGAAACACGGCGTCTTGCAGCCCAGAGGAAAGACTGGTGGAGGAGGCCAATCACCTTGAGTTTGGTCTGGCACCACACTGCCTGCGATGCACCACTGTCCACCACATGTTACTTCTTGACTAAGTCTTGGTGTGGTGCTGTACGTACGAATGCTGTTCAAATCAGTACCTCCCTACTGTGTGAAACACGGCGTCTTGCAGCCCAGAGGAAAGGCTGGAGGAGGAGGCCAATCACCTTGAGTTTGGTCTGGCACCACACTGCCTGCGATGCACCACCGTCCACCACATGTCACTTTTTGACTAAGTCTTGGCGGTGCTGTATCAGGGACCCCCTTCCATGTGAAACACGGTGTCTTGCAGCCCAGAGGAAAGACTGGAGGAGGAGGCCAATCACCTTGAATTTGGTCTGGCACCACACTGGCTGCAAAAAGGACAGCAAGCCACATTCTGAGTCTGACTCTTCCTCCCCAAGTCCCCAGCTGTGTGCTGGTAGACTTCCTAACTGCCGGCCCGGCAGTCTACTACCATGCCCTTCTTTGTGAATCACAGTTGGTTCCCACACAACTCCAAGAGCCAAGCCTGCAACTTTGCAATAAACTAATGGAGGGCTGGCACCCAACTCCTCTTATCTTCGTTGTGAGGCACAGTGTCTTGCACCCCAGGGGAAAGAGTGGCGGAGGCCACAAGCTGGAGTAATTGAATGCTGGGCCAGCAATCCACGACCATGGCCTTCGTTGTGAATCCCAGCTCCTACAACTCCAACAGCCAAGCCTGGAACTGTCAGAGAAACGACTGGAGTGCTGGCACCCAAGTACTCTTCCCTTCTTAGTGAGGCACAGTGTTTTGCATCCCAGACGAAAGAGTGGCAGAGGCCGCAAGCTGGAGTAATTGAATGCTGGGCCAGCAATCCCGACCACGACCATGGCCTTCGTTGTGAATCCCAGCTCCTACAACTCCAACAGCCAAGCCTGGATGGAACTGTCAGAGAAACTACTGGAGTGCTGGCACCCAACTACTCTTCCCTTCTTAGTGAGGCACAGTGTTTTGCATCCCAGAGGAAAGAGTGGCGGAGGCCACAAGCTGGAGTAATTGAATGCTGGGCCAGCAATCCCGACCACGACCATGGCCTTCGTTGTGAATCCCAGCTCCTACAACTCCAACAGGCAAGCCTGGATGGAACTGTCAGAGAAACTACTGGAGTGCGTGCTGCACATAACTTCTCTTCCCTTCTTAGTGAGCCACAGTGTTTTGCATCCAAGAGGAAAGAGTGGCTGGAGGAGGCCACATAGCCTGAGTCTGAGGCCACAGGGCCTCCGTAGGGGAGGAACATTGCCAGGAAGAAGCTCCTGCTCCCCAACGTGGCTGAATGGCCTGAGGAGGACGCCAGGAAAATGCCCTTCTTCGTGAGCCACAGTTGGCAGCCCAGTGGAAAAGCAGAGTCCACATGGTGTCTGACTCTGAGGCCTGAGACCACTCTGACAAAAGGACTGCAAGCCAGAGGGTCTTCCTACACAGCTGTGTGCTGCTTTCCCCGGCCATAAACTCCTAGCAGACCAGCACAGCCATGTTCCCTTCTCAGTGAGACATAGCTTTGCACTCCATGGAAGACAGTAGGCCTGAGAAACACAGGCTCACTGTCTGTGTGAGTCAGAGTACCCACAAAGAACCAAGCCTGGAGTGGAGGCTTCCTTGCTCCCTCCCTTCACAGAGAGCCACAGTCAGTGCATTGCATCCCAGTGGCATGCCCTTCATAGTGAATCACATTCCCCACAACTCTAAGAGCCAAGCCTTGAACTTTCTGATAAACTGTCCTATTTGTAACGGTGACAGAGGGCCACCAGCACGGCAGTAAGTTGCCCTTCTTTGTGAGCCACAGTGTATGGCAATGGCAGCCCACTGAAGACTAATTGGCGGTCCGGAGGCTGACAACACTCCCACACTGCGGCACTCCTTCCTGCAGAGTCCTGTCACTGTCCCAGGCAGAGTCCAAGGGTGCTTTCACATGAGTTCTGCCTAATCACGGGCCCACCCCATGGCTGTTTTCTAGCACACAAGCACAATTCCCTTCTCTGTGAGGCACAGTGTGTGCAAACAAATAGTTGTTGAGTGAATGCACTGTTACAGTTGGTCTTCAAGAGGTTTTCCGCCAAGAAGAGGGCACAGCCGTGGTTGCTGCATGGGCAAGTTGAGGGCAGTGGCGACAGGGCTGAACTTGAAGCACTAACTGGACCATGATGTTAGGGTGAAGGAGAAGCGGCTGGAAGGCCTCCTCTAAGCCGGAAGTGGGGGGAGCCTGACAGGCAGGCAGGGAGAAGACACAGAGCTAGAGTGAGTCTGAGTCTTTGACCACACAGGCTTCCAAAAGGACAGCAAGCCAAGCTTTCTGACTTTCTTTCCCAGCTGTGTGCTGGTAGACTGCTCCTAACTGCCGTGCCGGCATTCCATCTCCATGCCCTTCGTAGTGAATCACAGCAGTTCCACAACTCCAAGAGCCAAGCCTGGAACTTCCTCCTGAAAGGCTCTTCTATTTCTAAGAAACAAACGATTATTGAGCTGAACTGTGGTACGCGCAAGTACATTCCACTCCAGCCCTTCTTAGTGAGACACAGTGTGGTGCAGCCCAGAGGACAGAGTAGCGGAGGCCTAAACATCCCCCTTAACCCTAACCCTAAGCCAACCACCAGCTGTTCCTGAAGAGTGTTCCCATAACTCAATCATCATCATCAATCACAACCTAGATTTGCAACCAGTAACTTTTCTGGTCCGGCAGCCTTTGTTCCAGGGTTAGGGCAGAAATGATTATAAAATGTTTAAGCACCAAGTGTGCGCACAATGAGTCACACAGCACAGCACCAAGATCCACACAGGGGACTTTCGGCCAGGAGTACGCACACACAACAAGGACATTTCCCTTCTTTGTGAGGCACGGCTGGCAGCCCAGTAGAAAGAGTGGCGGAGGAGACAGAGCTAGGTCTGTGTAAATTACAGACTCACACAGTCAGTGTGGGACAGAGTATCCACCAAGAACCAAACATGGAGGCTTCCTTGGCAGGCAGAGTTTCTCTCGCCACCCCAGGAGACCGGGTTTTGGCAACCAAGAAGACAGAGTGGAAGCAGGAGAACTGGGTGGGTCTATTTCTTTAAGGCTGTAAGGAGGGGAGCTTGCCCCCTGATACTCAGTCTTTGAGGTAGGTTGTTGTAAAGTGCTTCCTCACCACTTTGTGTGTGAGAGAATACAGGTAGGCAGGCAGGCAGGCAGGCAGGCAGGCAGGCAGGCTCGTAGGGCCAAGGGGAGGCAGGCAGGCTTGCAGGCGGGCATGGAGGATTGCAGGCAGGAGGTTAGGTTACAGGCAGCAACTTAGTTCTTGGAGTGTTGGGGTAATCCCAAGGTGGAAAGGTTGAAGCGGATGAAAGTCAAACTTTCCACCGTCTCCGGGTACAGGCGACAGCGGCGCGGCCTCAGGACATCTCCCATGTGGGAGAAGACACGCTCACTCTGGACACTGGTGGGTGGGATAGACAAGAGGTCCAACGCCAGAGTTGAAAGAGCGGGCCAGAGGTCTGCCTTTCTGGCCCAGTAGTGCAGTGGGTCCGAGCTGAGGGGTTGGAGGAGCTCGGCCATGTACTCCTTCACCATGGTCTGAGCGGGGTCTGCTACTTCTTCCTCCCTTGCCTCCACTGAGGAGGAAACTGCCATGGCTAGGGCAGAGGCCAGGTAGTTGGCTGCTGGAACGGAACCTGGTCTCTGGGTGAACGCTCCTGGAGTACAGAGGGATGTGGATCCTTGCGAGGACTCCTCCTCAGCATCGCTCTGGCTTCTGTGCGCCCTCTGAAACGCCTGGCCCTCATCGGAGACAGCCCTGACTTGACGGCATAGCTCCGTCTTCCAGGATTTCAGTTCGGCAGTGCTGGCTGCCAGGGAACCCTTGACGCGAGGGTCGCACAGGCAGGCCATCTGGTACACCTTTTCCCTTCTGAGTGGGCCAAGGCGGGTATCCACGCCGGTCAACAGCCTGTCTGCCAATGCCCTGCTCTTAGGGAGAAGATTGCCTTCTTCCTGGGTACTGGTCTCTAGGCGTTGGCGAAGGGCATTGACCAGGGGGAGAACATGGCCCAGGCTGGCGTTGTAGCTGCTGAGGACATGAGTGGTCTCCTCAAAAGGCTGCAGGATACCCGCCATCTGGGAGAGGGCGAGCCACTCGGTAGCACCAAGGTCCAATTCCCTCCCCTCATGCAGGACTGGGGGGTGGTTGACATGATGTATTCCACCACTTCCTTCTGCTCCACCAGACGCTTGACCATTTCGTGGGTGGAGTTCCACCGGGTGGTCACGTCCTGGATCAGGACGTGCTCCGGTCGGCCCGTCTCCGCCTGCCTCTCACGCATCATCCTGGCTGCCTTGACACTGCGAGCGAAGTGCCCCACGATCTTCCGGCACTTGTCCAGCAAGGCCCTGGTCTCCGTGGTCCCCTCACTCCAGGAGTCCTTTGGTGCACCCAGGCCAATGGCATCGCCCACCACTAGATGCAGTTTGTGTGCTACGCACACGATGCCCTGGAACCCTGCCCCAAGAACCGCGTTGGTCATGTTACGGCCCGCGTCTGTAACCATGACTCCACGATTGACCTGTCCCTCTGTCCCCAATCCCCACTCTCTTATTGCTGTCTTGAGAACGTCAGCAATGTTGATCCCTGTGGCGTTGTCCTCCATGCTTTGTGCCTGGAGAAGCACCACCCTATACCCTCTTGGGGTGCTGCCTTGTGCCTCCCCCTGCAGCTGCTCATGGGCTGACCGGGGCTCCAGGACCTCCTTGGGTTGCCACCAATGAGCCGTCAGTGAGAGGTATCCGTGGTGCCCACCGGTCCAGAGGTCGGAAGTGAAGTGGATCTTCCTCCCTCTGGCCACCTGCAGCAGGGCCCGGATCCTGTCCCTGACAGACTCATGAAGGGAGGGAAGCACCCGCCTGCTGAAGGTACGCCGGGATGGAGTCTCGTACCATGGTGCCACGTGCTTCATCAGGTGCCTGAAGCCTGATGACTCCACAAAGGAGAGGGGCAACCCGTTCATGGCCACCATTTCACCCACCACTCGAGTGGTGGTCTCCTGTGCTTTGGCCCTATTTCGCGGGCTGACAAAAGTCCCACCCAACAGCCCCACTTCTTGCAGAGTGGCCTGCCTCTTCCCACTCTCACTAGCGGAACTGTGTTTTTCTTTCTCTATCTCTAACCCTTCTTCCCCTCTCTTCCTCCCTGAAGAGCAAGGGCCTGACAGGGTTCCAGGCAGAGTCCCAGGGTGCTTCCTCATCAGATGGCTGCGCAACCCACTTGAGGAGAGGTGTTTGGGGTCATTCCCCCTGCGCAAGACCACCCCACATATCTTGCACACCGCCATCCTTGCGTCTTGGGGGCTGTTCTCAAAATGCTCCCACAGACACCCTCGTGGCTTACAGAAAGTAACGCCCCCTCTGTTATTGCCTGCCGCTGCCGCTGCTGTGGTGCTGGTGTGGCCTCTGCCCTGCCGGGAAAGTAGACTAGTACTACTGCTCTCACTGGTGGTACTCTGGGTGGAAAGAGGGCTGCTCCTTCCGTCACTGCCTGGAGCCTGCCTTAAGTCTGACCCTGCCAACAGGTCCTCAGAATCTGGCAGGTTTAGATACAAGGAGCCCGATTCTGATTCTGATGCCATTTCAGAATCAGAGCCCTTGTCTTCTTGCTGTTCAAGGGTGGGGCTCTCAGGTAACGAAGATGGGATTTGGTACGCCTCATCCATGCTTCCCTCGGTGACAGACGATGGCACATTGCTGCTTGTGCCACTGGCACTGCTACTCGAGGAGGGAGTTGCACCAGTATCACTTTCTGCACTACTTCCTGTCCCTTCCCTCAGAAACGTGCCCCTATTTATCTTAGTAGGGGTCCCCCTCCCCTGCCCTCTAGCTGTGCGACCCCTCCTCATTTTTCTCACTTCTTGTGGCTCAGGCCAGGGAATGTATAATGTGATAGTAAGGAAAAGCACCAAGGAACTGTGCAAGTAAATGAGTGACTCACAACAGCAGCACAACAAAGAAGGAAATAGGAGCTAGGGGTTTGCCAATCCTGGCACCCAACTAAGCCTCTCTATGCCCTGCACAGGGCAAGTGTAATTAGGAGGAGAACTGTAACTTCTTCCCAGTTGTAATTGGATTGTGTATGTAGACTGTGGTGTCAAGTAAATGAGTGAGATGGACTCACAACAGCAGCACAACAAAGAAGGAAATAGGAGCTAGAGGTTTGCCAATCCTGGCACCCAACTAAGTCTCTCTATGCCCTGCACAGGGCAAGTGTAATTAGGAGAAGAACTGTAACCTCTTCCCAGTTGTAATTGGATTGTGTATGTAGACTGTGGTGGCAAGTAAATGAGTGAGATGGACTCACAACAGCAGCACAACAAAGAAGGAAATAGGAGCTAGGGGTTTGCCAATCCTGGCACCCAACTAAGTCTCTCTATGCCCTGCACAGGGCAAGTGTAATTAGGAGGAGAACTGTAATTTCTTCCCAGTTGTAATTGGATTGTGTATGTAGACTGTGGTGGCAACAAGTAAATGAGTGAGATGGACTCACAACAGCAGCACAACAAAGAAGGAAATAGGAGCTAGGGGTTTGCCAATCCTGGCACCCAACTAAGTCTCTCTATGCCCTGCACAGGGCAAGTGTAATTAGGAGGAGAACTGTAACTTCTTCCCAGTTGTAATTGGATTGTGTATGTAGACTGTGGTGGCAACAAGTAAATGAGTGAGATGGACTCACAGCAGCAGCACAACAAACAAGGAAATAGGAGCTAGGGGTTTGCCAATCCTGGCACCCAACTAAGTCTCTCAATGCCCTGCACAGGGCAAGTGTAATTAGGAGGAGAACTGTAACTTCTTCCCAGTTGTAATTGGATTGTGTATGTAGACTGTGGTGTCAAGTAAATGAGTGAGATGGACTCACAACAGCAGCACAACAAACAAGGAAATAGGAGCTAGGGGTTTGCCAATCCTGGCACCCAACTAAGTTTCTCTATGCCCTGCACAGGGCAAGTGTAATTAGGAGGAGAACTGTAACTTCTTCCCAGTTGTAATTGGATTGTGTATGTAGACTGTGGTGTCAAGTAAATGAGTGAGATGGACTCACAACAGCAGCACAACAAAGAAGGAAATAGGAGCTAGGGGTTTGCCAATCCTGGCACCCAACTAAGTCTCTCTATGCCCTGCACAGGGCAAGTGTAATTAGGAGGAGAACTGTAACCTCTTCCCAGTTGTAATTGGATTGTGTATGTAGACTGTGGTGGCAAGTAAATGAGTGAGATGGACTCACAACAGCAGCACAACAAAGAAGGAAATAGGAGCTAGGGGTTTGCCAATCCTGGCACCCAACTAAGTCTCTCTATGCCCTGCACAGGGCAAGTGTAATTAGGAGGAGAACTGTAATTTCTTCCCAGTTGTAATTGGATTGTGTATGTAGACTGTGGTGGCAACAAGTAAATGAGTGAGATGGACTCACAACAGCAGCACAACAAAGAAGGAAATAGGAGCTAGGGGTTTGCCAATCCTGGCACCCAACTAAGTCTCTCTATGCCCTGCACAGGGCAAGTGTAATTAGGAGGAGAACTGTAACTTCTTCCCAGTTCTAATTGGATTGTGTATGTAGACTGTGGTGGCAAGTAAATGAGTGAGATGGACTCACAACAGCAGCACAACAAAGAAGGAAATAGGAGCTAGGGGTTTGCCAATCCTGGCACCCAACTAAGTCTCTCTATGCCCTGCACAGGTCAAGTGTAATTAGGAGGAGAACTGTAATTTCTTCCCAGTTGTAATTGGATTGTGTATGTAGACTGTGGTGGCAACAAGTAAATGAGTGAGATGGACTCACAACAGCAGCACAACAAAGAAGGAAATAGGAGCTAGGGGTTTGCCAATCCTGGCACCCAACTAAGTCTCTCTATGCCCTGCACAGGGCAAGTGTAATTAGGAGGAGAACTGTAACTTCTTCCCAGTTGTAATTGGATTGTGTATGTAGACTGTGGTGGCAACAAGTAAATGAGTGAGATGGACTCACAACAGCAGCACAACAAACAAGGAAAAATAGGAGCTAGGGGTTTGCCAATCCTGGCACCCAACTAAGTCTCTCTATGCCCTGCACAGGGCAAGTGTAATTAGGAGGAGAACTGTAACTTCTTCCCAGTTGTAATTGGATTGTGTATGTAGACTGTGGTGGCAAGTAAATGAGTGAGATGGACTCACAACAGCAGCACAACAAAGAAGGAAATAGGAGCTAGGGGTTTGCCAATCCTGGCACCCAACTAAGTTTCTCTATGCCCTGCACAGGGCAAGTGTAATTTGGAGGAGAACTGTAATTTCTTCCCAGTTGTAATTGGATTGTGTATGTAGACTGTGGTGGCAACAAGTAAATGAGTGAGATGGACTCACAACAGCAGCACAACAAAGAAGGAAATAGGAGCTAGGGGTTTGCCAATCCTGGCACCCAACTAAGTCTCTCTATGCCCTGCACAGGGCAAGTGTAATTTGGAGGAGAACTGTAATTTCTTCCCAGTTGTAATTGGATTGTGTATGTAGACTGTGGTGGCAACAAGTAAATGAGTGAGATGGACTCACAACAGCAGCACAACAAAGAAGGAAATAGGAGCTAGGGGTTTGCCAATCCTGGCACCCAACTAAGTCTCTCTATGCCCTGCACAGGGCAAGTGTAATTAGGAGGAGAACTGTAACTTCTTCCCAGTTGTAATTGGATTGTGTATGTAGACTGTGGTGGCAAGTAAATGAGTGAGATGGACTCACAACAGCAGCACAACAAACAAGGAAATAGGAGCTAGGGGTTTGCCAATCCTGGCACCCAACTAAGTCTCTCAATGCCCTGCACAGGGCAAGTGTAATTAGGAGGAGAACTGTAATTTCTTCCCAGTTGTAATTGGATTGTGTATGTAGACTGTGGTGGCAAGTGGCAACAAGTAAATGAGTGAGATGGACTCACAACAGCAGCACAACAAACAAGGTAATAGGAGCAAGGGGTTTGCCAATCCTGGCAAACAAGTTTCACAAATTAATGCACAGGGCAAGTGTAATTAGGAGAACTGTAACTTAACTTCTTCACAGATGTATGTAAGTTATACAACAACTGCACAAAAACCAAGCTAATAGAAGCAAGGGGTTTGCAAAATCTGGCAGCACCCAACTTTCACAAATAATGCACAGTAACTAAGATGAGTGGAACTTCTTCAAAGATGTAATTGAAGAAAAAGTTCTATAGAGGTGGCTGGGTGCCTGCCCTTCAACATATTTTGTTTGAGTGCCTGACTGCAAAAAAATGAATGAGGTGTTGGACAAGGGAAAGAAATTCAAAGAATATCTATAGTGTTAAGTAAAATGAAATTGTAAAATGTTCTATAGAGGAAGGTGCCCTAGCCTTGTTGCCAAAACAAATGTGTTTGAGAAATTTGAGTGCACTCACTGGTTGGCGAGGGAGACTCTGCCTAGTACTCAGTCTGTACTGTATAATATTTTTAAAATAATTTAATCCACAGCCTCCAACCTCCCCTTCTAAGCACTAGTACTACTGGACCTTGGCTGTTGCTTGCCACTTGCTAATAAACTGTAAAATAGAAAATAAATGGAATAAAACTATAAGCTGCTACTAGGGTAGGATAGGGGTTGCTGGATTCCCTTCCAAAACCCCAATCGCAACAGCAGCAAAAAAGCTGTAGGCGCAGGGTAAAAGGACCTTGGCCAAGTAAATGAACTTGGTGGGAAATTGGAATACAAAAGAAATGGTCTGGTAGTGTAATATAAAATAATATATTTTCAAAATAAATCCGCAGCACCTCCCCTCCCCTACCGCTCCCACTCAAATCTTCCCTCCCCCTTGAAGCAAATATAAAACATACGGAACTCTTCCTCAAAAATGGAGAAAACAAAAAAGAGAATAAACACTGTGTTGCTATTCCCCACAGGGAATAGAAGAAATTATTATGTTTTGCGATTCGAATTAATATCAATTAAATTCCCTCCCTGCCTAGCGAGACGAGACCGCGACCGCGAAATCGAAACTAGACTGAGCGCAGCAATCCAGCCCTGACCACCCTCCACAAGATCCAAGCCCAGACTGTGACGGACTGGAACTGCCTCGGCTTTTTATGCCCTCTGGCACATCCAGAAGTGTCAGTCAAAACCTGTCCATGCGATTGGTGGAATGGCTCCAAAAATTTGCATGGTCCCGTCCCATGGCCAGCCCATCGTTGCGCAGGTGTAAAAAAATAAATTAAGAAAAAATAAAATAAAATCAACGGAGACGGGGCAAGACAAACCCACTGCTGGTACTGTAAAAAATCAACATTTAAAATAGGTTACTTTCGCATGTTTCTGTGGTGCTTTGGTGGGGTTTTGGGCAAGGATTTCAAAAAAAATATTGCGGTCGCCATTTTGGACCGGGAATCGGTTTTTTTTTTTAACTTTTAAAAACTTTTTTTCTGTGCCGCTTGGCATTGCGCGATCGCCGCGATGCAAGTAACGAGCACGACAAATCAGACCAAATTGTTCGTTCGTCGGTTCGAGCTCGAAGTCTGGCGGAGTGATTCCCGTTACCGTTTCCGTAGAGTAACGGAACCGAGTAACGGAAACGGAAACGGGAATACCGCTAAGTCGTGCCCATCTCTATTCATAGTCAATAAGATGATTGTTAGTATGTTTGTCACAACTGAAGGGTTTGGCATTTTCTATAGGCATTGGGACAGATCTAGGCTCTAAAGCAAAAATTAAACCATCTTAAAATGATTTATGACCTGTTGACAATGATTTATTACCCGGTGACAGTGATTTATGACCTGTCAAAATGATTTATGACCAGTGACAGTGAGTTATGACTTTGCCTCCGATGGGTGTGGACACCCCCTGGAACCTGTATGTGGAGTGGAGGCTCAGGACACCAATGGGGTGGGAACCCTGACGTGTCTCATAGTGGCTGGAAGCATCCAAGGGATTGGGTGCTCTGCCGATGTGATGGATCCGACCCAACTGCCTAGCCAGGGCACTGGTTTGCTGCATTAAATAAAGTTGTGGCCTTATTACACCCCCCAAAAAACTGTGATGGTCATGCCTCTTCATTGTACAATCATGCCATTAAGGGGATCTCAGCTGTAGGCAACAGCACAAGTTTTATGCATAAGAAAGCAGTTCAAGTTTTCCCACAATCTGCATTGTGGGTGACTTTGCACAATTGTTCTGATTATCCAATTTCCTGGACCATCAAGCTCTTGATGGTTTACTCCTTGAGTCAATGTTCCATAGATTGGTGTCCTATTGTTCAATTGGGCCCATTCTGGCTGAGACAGGGGATGTGGAACTCCAGACAATGGGACAATCTCCTGTACCTCAGGCACAGTTTACCCTGGGGATAATACTCTCACCTGGGTGTTCTGCCACTTGCTGGAGTCATATACTTCCAGTTAATTTTGGAGAGCGATTTCTCATGGCATCACCATTATTCTTAATAATCTTGGAACAAAACTACCTGAAAAACAAATGGATTCCTCCAGCTTCACCTGCTAAAGAGGTGAAGTTCTCAATAGGAGAACTCTAGATCCCTAACAAAATCAGACGGATCTGGATGGATTCAGGAGATTATCTCAAAGTGGACTACATTGTAAACACTCCTAGGGTCTTGATATAATTTGATTTGAAAGGACCACAGAGGTACAGATAGTAGGCCTCAAGCTTTTCATAAAAGAAATCACTGATACAAAAAGAAGGGAACTTGAAAGGAAGTGAGGGGTGCTATTTGTGATGGATGGCTCTAGCTTCTAAACACAGAGTAAGTTTTATCAGGGGATAATGTTGCAGGGGAGGAATCATGAAGTAATATGCTGCAGGACTGGTCAACTGTTCTACACTTTTCCGTCTTACATAACTTGGAAGTGGCGATGTCTTAGATAGAGATGGGCACGACCAGGGAAAATGACGTTTTCGAGTTGTCGTGTGTCGGAGCCGGCCCGTTTCGGCTCGTTTCCGTTTTTCGTGAAATTTTCCAAAAATTTGTCATTTCGTTTGTTGGTTTTTCGTCTGTCGTTAGTACTGGTTTGGGGGGGGCTCCTGTAGGCACCTCTGGGTGGGTGCCTCCTCTGGCCTGCCATGAAGGGAAAGCGGGCTCCTGGAGGCACCTCGTGGGTGCCTCCTCTCCTCACCCGCTAGCCGCTAGCCCGCTACAAAATGGCATGTATAGCCAATTGGATATGCATACCATTAAGTTGCAGCGCAGCAGTAGCAGGCAGAGGCACCTCTTTCGGGTGCCTCACTGCCTGCTGGAGAGCGAAGTGACAGAGGACTGGAGTGAGTCACTGGGGACCCCTAAGGGCGCCGGCTGTGACTCACTAAGAAGGGAAGTGTACTTGCTGTAGTAAAATGCGAGTACACAGATCTGGCTTGGGGTTAGGGGTTAGCGCAAGGGCTAGGATTAGGGTTACTGGTAAGGTTAGGGTGAGTTACTGGGGTGCACCTTTGGGTGCCTCTCTGACCCACGAAGAAGGACAGTGTACTGGCGTATGGGTTAGGGTTAGGGTTAGGGTTAGGGTTCGGGTTCGGGCTAGGGTTAGTGGCTTTTTATGCCCGACTGGCACATCCCAGAAGTCTTGGTCAAAACCTGGCCAAGTGGCCATGCAATTGGTGGAAACCCACTGCTGCTACTGTAAAAATTCAGGCAGTTTTAAAATAGCTATTTTCGCATGTTTCTGTGGTGCTTTGGTGTGTTTTTGGACCACAATTTCAAAATAAATATTGCGGTCGCCCCATTTTGGATCCCCCGCCCGCACCGCATGGCATGGCGAGCGAGTTGGAAAGACGACAGGGATGCCCCCCTACCAGAGCAGCCCAGGACAGGAGAGGGGGGGAAGCCGAGGACCCCCCGCCCCCCAGAAACCACCCTTCTGGTATGTGCCCTCACTGAGACAGGCATATTTTCGCCTGCTTTTTTGGCCGGGAATCGGGTTTTTTAAAAAACTTTTTTCCTGTGCCACGCCCCTTGGCGAGTTGGCGAGGGGGAGTGCGACTCAACGACGAGGATGCGCACTTTGCGCAGCCCAGGAGAGGAGGGGACGGAGGCCGGGACCCCTCCCCAGAAACCACCCCTCTGGTAGTTGCCCTCACTCAGGCAGGCATATTTTCGCCTGCTTTTTTGGCCGGGAATCAGGGTTTTTTTATTATTATTTTTAAAACTTTTTTCCTGTGGCGCTTGGCATCGCGCGATCGCTGCGATGCCCAGGAACGACAACACAAAAAATCAGGCCCAATTTTTCTTTAGTCGGTTCGAGTTCGAGTTCTGGCAGAGTAATTGTCGTTACCGTTTCCGTTCCGTAACAGAAACGAGAAATGGAAACGGAAACAAGAATTTCGCCAAGTCGTGCCCATGTCTAGTCTTAGACCAGGGCTGGTGAACCTTTTTGACACTGAATGCCCAAACTCAGTGATGGGGATGCGGTGGTGGCGGGGGGGGGGGTCGGGATCATCAGCAGCAGAGGGACAGGGTTGGGTGCAAGGGCAACAAGGGTGACGGGGGCGGGGGGCAGGGATGGTGGTGGTGATGGCGGCAGAGGCGGGTAGTGAAGGCGGCAGCAGCAGGAGGCGGGGCGATGGCGGTGATGAAGAATGAACCTGCAGCTTGGGGTGGAGAATGTTAGTGCCTGTTGCCCCACTGCTCAGTAAGAGGAGGGTGTTTTGTCATCTCCACCACCCCCACCAAAATCCCTTAGCACTGAGAGCAGAGGCCAAAAGAAGATGCAGAGCCTCCAATGGGGGCGGTGAAGCCACCTGTCCAGCCAAGAGCTCTTTCGCTTTCGGCTCCTTTCTGTCCCCACTGCCTGCCACTCTGCCTGCTCCCTTTTCCCTGGCCAACTTTTCCCTGGAAGACAGATGCCTAGCTGGCTCCAGCAAAAGGGGTGGGCGGTGTGTTGTGTGTGTGGGGGGGGGAATGCCCTCACCCCTCATGATTTCCCCATGGCAGGGGAAGAGATGGGCCACCCTCACCCTCTTGCAAGGACTCGGGGAGGCAACAGAGGAAGAAGACGGAGCAGCTCCAAGAAGAGGGAGATGGTGAAGGGAGGAAGAGGTGGGTCGGTGCTGCTGCTGCTGCTGTTACTGTTGCTGCTGCCACCAGGCCCTTGCCCTGGTTGAGCCTTCCAGTAGCTGCCTTGGGAGCGGGTGGGGAGCTGTGAGGGGGGGAAAGGGGAACACGGTCCAGAGTATGAGGAGAGCACCTGGGCTTCCTCCTCCTGCTTGAGGGCCAGGAAATGAAGGGAGTGTGAGTGCAGAGTAGCCACTGCAGCCACGGGAAACCCTTTGCTCAGCCCCTGCGTGCACACATGCCCGCCCTCCCTCCCACTTGACTCGCTTCCTTTTTTCCTTTCACTGCTTTTCGAGCCTGGAGCCCAGCGACTTGGCCTCTTCCCCTCTCTGCTTCTTCCCTAATCCTGTTCCTCTGCAAATTCCTCATGGCTGGTCCAGTGGAGGGGGAAGTTGGGGGGGGGCAGGGAGAATGTCACATGCCAGGCGAAAGCTCTCCACGTGCCACCTTTGGCACGCATGCCATAGATTCGCCATACCTGTCTTAGACCATGTAAAGAGCAGCAGTTTTAGATAAATAACAAAGTCACAGTAGCCCTAATTACACGTGCTGTGATGCAATTCTGGGTCAGGTTTGAAATATGTGGTAGATAGAGAACTTGCTTCCTGATTCTCAGATCTTTCTGGAATTTGTGGTGAAATGGGATTGGCTTATTTGAGGATCCACGAAGATATTCTAAGGAGAAAAGCAGTGATTCAAGCCATTTCACTTTTTCAAGTGTTGTTTGGTTTGTGTCCTTGCTTGCTTGCTTGATATTTGATTTATGATTTATGAAGCATGTATTTGGCCATATGGAATCTTGAAAATTACAGATGAAATTTAAAAGAAATGGAAATTATATTGGCAGCATCCAAAATTGCCTTGAACTCTTTGCTCTTCCTGAACAATAACATGTTTTTCAAGGATGACCACTACAAACTGAAAGAATCCACAGCCCATTTGTTGAGTCAGGAATACCGGAATGCTTTTGTTCTAATAAATTGATGTTTGTTTGATTCTTATTTATGACCATGAACAGTCCACAAAATGGAGCTGCAGTACTTAGATGCCCATTAGGGGAAGAGTGTGCTGAGGGAAATTCATTCATCTTGGCTCTTTAAGAGCATTCTTCCCTCAGAGAATCTTTGTTGCTCAGAACTTGAGCAATAAGATGATCTTTTATTTGCCCAACACTCATTCACATTATTAGCCGTGGAACTGCAGTTTTATTGACAAGTGCAAGAAACTGGACAGAAGCAAATGTGCCCAGGAAATGATATATGTAGGGGGTTGAGCAATACACTTTTCATTTGTGTAGGGTAGGCAATCGAGCTACAGAGAAGAGCAAGCAAATGGAGAATGTGGGGAGGGAAGAGATGGCCAAATTGAGGATTCTGGCAGCTGGGAGTTGTTTGCTTTTATACATGGCTGATTCTATAACTTTGTCCCTTCCACACAGTACAGATTCTCCTAGTGCCTATTTTTCCTCAGTACATTGTTTCAAGATTTCTTTCCATGTGGTTTTATACTTCACCTTCTGGAAAGGAGTTTATCCTTTCACTGTGGTTAGAGGAAAAGAAAAATAGGTGAGCAAAATATATGTCAAGGGCTTTTTCTATCAAGTCCTGCTGGTTGTATGCCTCCCTTTGGACTCCCAGACCCAAAATAAATAGACAACACAAAGTATTAGGTTTTAAATTGCGCCACAACTTTATTAAATCTTCAATTGACAATCAATTAACACAATTCAGAGGGGCTACCATAGTGCAAGTAAACAAATGGCCTGGATCAACTTGACTTTCAGGCCAATAATAACATAGGTGAGTTCCTAGCTGGAAATGTGCCATTGTACTTATTGAACACATTGCCAAAGTCGGGGAGACTAAGTCCCCCAAGGCAACCATAAATAATTTAACCACAAGCTAATACCTTATTAATACTCAACTAACCCTAACCTGAACTGATATTCTTTTAAAGGCTGCCCGGTCCCCTTACTGGGACCTATACCATAAATTCACTTAAAGCCAAAACTTTGCACTACCAGCCATTGTGACCAGACAGAAAAGACCCTAGCTGACCTAGTAATGAGAATGGGATGAGTGAAAACTAACCATTCCTCGATGGCCAATCATAGTAATGGTCAAAAATCTCCATCCAGCCCTGAAGCAACCGGCTACTCTCATTCTCATTACCACCAGGGAGGGTGGGTGGGAGGGATGCTTGTATTAATGTTTGAAAGAGGGTGAGGAAGCAGTGGGAGGCTCCAAAGCCTGCAGTCGCCCTGAGTCATGTGGGCATGATTTTCACACCTTTTTTGTGGGTCGGGACAACAAAGTGTCCCCACAATGGACCTTGCCACATGGAGCCACCATTGCTTTTGGCCAAGGCTTTATTGGATTCATCAGTTTTGACAGCCCAGCAGATAATGCCTGGTTTATAATGTGGAATGCCCACCACTTTAAATAGGAGGAGCACTAGGAATATCTATCCTCCAGCCTAAAGATGGGTATGAAACAGAAATATAATGTTTACTTTCATTTCATTTTGTTTCAGTCTTCATTTCATTTTGTTTCATTAATAACAGATATTTTAAAAGAATTTTCATCATGAAATGAAACGCTTCATAAAGCTGTAAATAATGGGGAGCTTTCCTTTTTTTATTTAACAGGGAGCTCACTGACCTAAATCAAAGACCCTCAAACCTTCCAATCAATTTGCTTTCAAGGAAAGAACCCTCTGTAAACAAGCTAGAAACCTAATAGCTAGCTGCTTCAGGGAGAGATTGGGGAGATAAACTCAACAGTGAGGGGGGGGGAAAGCAAATATTTTTAAAAATAACCTTCACAGTCATACTTAAAAAGGAAAGGAAAACAAACAGTTTAAATAAACTTGCAGACACAGCCAGAGAAGGGAACACCTTAGCTTCTGGGCTGGCTAGCTTCAGGCAGATCAAGATTGGAGATAAGCTATCTTGAGGTGCAGAAGAAAGGAAAACAAATCAGTTTTTTTTTAAAAAATAAACCTCCTGTTCTCAAGACAACTGGATCAAGACAGAATCCTTTGTAAGTTTGGAGAACAGGGAACTTCACACCTATGCTTATGGATTCACTTCCCTTTAGCATGTAATATGAAAGAGATGGTGCTAGCTTCACTAAATGCTCTTGATGTTTCCCAATGTATATATTAATTCTGGTGTTTTTTTTGTGTGTGTGTGTATGGCATTTCTGTCATGAACAAGGAAACAACCTAACTTAAACAGCACTTCAGTGTCAACTTTACTATCTAAAATTGTCCACTTGATTTTGGAAGCTAACTAGGGTCAGCCCTAGTTAATACTTAGATGGGAGACCACCAGGAAATACCAGGTGTTGCAGGTGCCTGGACTAGGAACTAGCAAGCCACTCCAGTATTCCGGCCAAGAAAAATCCATGGAGTCACGAAGAGTCGGTCATAACTGTAATGACACAACATACACACACACAACACTTAATTAACAGCCCTTTTATGCCAACTTCCCCATGATCTACAAGTGGTTGCTCACAGAACACCAAGAGAGACCAAGGTAGCCAATTCAGCCAGCTGACCAGCTGCCTAGTACCCCCTTCCTGTTTACTTTAAATATAGAAATGCTATACTGATTCAACCAGAAACAAGCCATGCATTCTTTGTATGCTATAGAACCCTAGTGTCTTGGGGGAGGTGCAGGTGTGGGTGGTGTTTTTCAAGGCGACAAAACTTACAAGTAGAGATGGGCACGACTTAGCGGTATTCCCGTTTCCGTTTCCGTTACTCGTTTCCATTACTCTACAGAAACGGTAACGGGAATTACTCCGCCAGACTTCGAGCTCGAACCGACGAACGAACAATTTGGTCTGATTTATCGTGCTTATTACTTGCATCGCGGCGATCGCGCAATGCCAAGCGGCACAGAAAAAAAGTTTTTAAAAGTTAAAAAAAACCCGATTCCCGGCCCTAAAAGTAGGCGAAAACTGTCTGAGGGCACCTACCAGGCCAGAAGGGTGTTTTATTTTGGGGGGGTTCCCCGTCCCCCTCTCCTTGGCTATTGCTACTGCTGCGCTGCTGGTACCAGGCTGGGAGGGCGCATCCATTTGCCATGCGGTGGGGGGGGATCCAAAATGGCGACCGCAATATTTTTTTTTGAAATCGTTGCCCAAAACCCCACGAAAGCACCACAGAAACATGCGAAAATTAGCTATTTTAAATGCTTGAATTTTTACAGTAGCAGCAGTGGGTTTTTCTTGCAAAAAAAGTCTCCGTTGATTTTATTTTATTTTATTTTATTTTATTTTTTTACACCTGCGCATTCGCAATGATGGGCTCGCCCATTGGAGTGGACCATGCAAAGTTTTGGAGCCATTCCACCAATCGCATGGCCAGGTTTTGCTGACTGTACCAGGCTGGGAGGGCGCATCCATTTGCCATGCGGTGGGGGGGATCCAAAATGGTGACCGCAATATTTTTTTTGAAATCGTTGCCCAAAACCCCACCAAAGCACCTCAGAAACATTCGAAAATTAGCTATTTTAAATGCTTGAATTTTTACAGTAGCAGCAGTGGGTTTTTCTTGCAAAAAAAAGTCTCCGTTGATTTTATTTTATTTTATTTTATTTTATTTTTTTACACCTGCGCATTCGCAAAGATGGGCTCGCCCATGGGAGTGGACCATGCAAAGTTTTGGAGCCATTCCACCAATCGCATGGCCAGGTTTTGCTGACTGTACCAGGCTGGGAGGGCGCATCCATTTGCCATGCGGTGGGGGGGGATCCAAAATGGCGACCGCAATATTTTTTTTGAAATCGTTGCCCAAAACCCCACCAAAGCACCTCAGAAACATGCGAAAATTAGCTATTTTAAATGCTTGAATTTTTACAGTAGCAGCAGTGGGTTTTTCTTGCAAAACAAAGTCTCCGTTGATTTTATTTTATTTTATTTTATTTTATTTTATTTTTTTACACCTGCACATTTGCCCATGGGAGTAGACCATGCAAATTTTCTACCAATCGCATGGCCACTTGGCCAGGTTGACCACAGAGACTTCTGGGATGTGCCAATCGGGCATAAACAGCCCACTAATCGTAGCCCAAACCCGAACCCTAAGCCTAACCCATACGCCAGTACACTGTCCTTCTAAGTGGGTCAGAGAGGCACCCAGAGGTGCACCCCAATACTCACCCTAACCTCACCCGTAACTAGCCTAACCTTAGCCCTTGCGCTAACCCGTCTTAACATTAAGCCAGATCTACTTGCATTGCACTACATGCAAGTACGTGAGACACAGCGGGTGCAAAGAGTCTGCCAGTCCGTCACTTGTGGCTCTGGCTGACTCCTGCAGCTCCCTCCAGGAGCCCGCTACCCCCCCAAACCAGTACTAACGACAATGAAAAAATGAAAAAACGAACCGACTAATGTTTGCAAATTTTCGCGAAAAACGGAAACGAGCCGAAACGGAACCGGCCCGACTAACGACAACTCGAAAAAAAATTTTTTCAAGTCGTGCCCATCTCTACTTACAAGAATGGTGGAAGATGCTCTCCCCTAACCCTGAGAAGTTGCCCACTCCTCCTCTGGGAAAAACACTTTCTAATTTATTTTTTGTCCTCTGGGAGGGACATACCTTTCTTTATAAGATGGGTCTTTTGTAATAATAGGAACAATATCATGTTTGCTTGTCTGTGAACATTCTCAGTCATCCAGGTGAATTTATCTGAAAGTTGATTCATCACAACTGGGCTTCTTTTCTTGAAAGATTGAAATGTTTTGCTACTCATCCAAGCAGCTTCATCAGTCTGAGTAAAGTTAGTAGCGAGTCCTCCATTTTATAGTTCACCTTGATTTCCACACACACCCTGGTCTGAATAGGTTCAAAAGTTAGACAAAGGCCTGAACAGGCTCATTAGGTGGACAATAGCCTGAATAGGTTCATAGGTGGACCATTACCTGAATAGGCTCTAGGTGGACAAAGGAAGTTGAGTTATGGCAACTGGACTTCTTTTCTTGAAAGATTGAAATGTCCCTACTATGGAGCCTTTCCCAACACCTATTAAGTATGGGTCATTAGCTATGGCATTGCTGGTGGAGGTGTGATTTGTTTGAGGATTTATGAAAGTATTGCTTGATAAGTAGCAGACAGATTGTGTCTGAGGCCCACACCTCTGTTGAGAGAGGGGTTTTCAGTATATACATGAATAGCTTCCCCGACCCCTCTCTCATACCACCTCTCTTCTATGTCTAATATGTGTCTGTCATGGTCCCATCATCCTTCTTCCTCCTGCCAATTTCTTCTGCTTACTGTTTCTGGGACATGAGAAGATCAGACTTCATTTGCCTCTCTTTGCAGTGCTGGGCTGGTTGTGCTTCATGGATGAATTCTATGACTACATCCGATGTTGGTTTGGATATAGTGGAAAGCAGTTCATTCTGCAGGTGGTCTTTTCTGTGATCTAAAGTGTCTATGGTGAAGTGGGCTTGTCTGCTCCTTTCATTAATAGCCTATTAATGCAACAAAAATGGAATTATTTGTGAAAGTGTCAACATACTGGTAAAAGACTCTTTATTAGATGCTATATAAAGACTCTTATACAGTGGTACCTTGTATAACGTAATTAATTCGTTCCAAATCAAATTACGTTATACAAATTCTAATTTCCCATAGGAATGCATTGAAACTGGATTTAATCCGTTCCAATGCGTTCAATGCGGTGCTAGGTTTTTTTGGGTGAGGGGGAGTGGGCGGGTGGTGGACCCCCGTACAGGTGCCAGGTAAGGGTGCCCCTCCCTGGCTCACCCCCCCTCCGTGTCTGCCGCCCCTCCTCTCCCCTCCCTCCTTCCCTCTTTCCCCGGGCGGCCGCAGGTGGTCGGGCGGAGGTGGCCGCGGGGGTGGGGGGAGGGAGTGGGGTGTGCCGCTTGGCCTGGGGTGGAAGGCTTGGGCGGGACCGCGCCAGGAATTCCCCCCCCCCCCGCTCACCTCTTGCTGGAGCCCCGGAGGCTCCCGGCAGGCAGGAGGGCGCACCGGCAGTCCGCCCCGGAACCCCAGCATCCGTGGCGGTGGCTTGCCACCCCTCCCCTCCCCGACTGCCCCGCATCCTCTTCCCGGGCGGCCTTGGACGAGACTGCACCGGGAATCCCCCCCGCTCACCTCTTGCCGGAGCCCCGGACGGCATCACAAAGGCCCCAAGCCTCGTCGGTCGGTCGGACGGACGGACACACACACACACACACACACACACACACACACACAGAGGGGAGGGGTGGCAGGCCGCCGCCGCGGATGCTGGGGTTCTGGGGAGGGCTGCCGGTGCGCCCTCCTGCCTGCCTCCGGAGCTCCGGCAACCCCCGCAACCCCCGCAAGCGCCATCCCGGAGGTGACGTGACGGAGCCGTATTTCCCCCTTCCCCCTCCGGGTGTCCCCCTGCGATTTCCATAGCAGCCCCTCCCCGCCGTCCCCATCACCTCCTCCTTTCCCCGCTCACCTCTTGCCGGGAGGAACCTCAGCATCCACGGCGGTGGCAAGCGGAGGACCCCTGCGCAGGTGGCAGTTAAGGGCACCCCTCCCTGGCTTGCCCCCCTCCATGCCTGCCGCCCCTCCCCTCCCCTCTTTCCCCGACCACCCCCCGTCCTCTTCCCGGGCGGGCGGAGGTGGTGGACGGAGGTGGCCGGGGGGGGGGATTTTTTCCCCGTTGTATGGATTTTTCGTTGTACAAACCCTCCGTTATATGAGGGTCTACTGTACAGCATATAGTGGAATGCTGGATACTCAGTTTGGTATAATGGATAGAGTGATGGAGATGGGGATGAATCAAAAATGGTGATTCATCATGATTCATGACTCATTGGGGCAGACAAATTGGCAAATTGATGAATTTCCAATGATGAATTGAATCAATGAATTAATTAATCTCCCATTTAAAATGCTCTATAAAGACACCCCCCAGCACATAAAGGTGCAAAATTTGTGGGGATCCTTCCCCTGACTCACCTCTACAAGCTCAGGAAGTTTGGTGAGCATTGGGGTTCATATGTGCTAGCTATGCACCCCCCCCATAAAAAGCTCCCCCAGGAAAATGCCCCAGGCACCTAGAGACACCAAATGTACAGAAGTGTTTATCCCAGCTCTCTTCTACAACCCCTACAAGTTTGGTAAATATTGGGTTTCAGACACCTGAGTGGGGCATCCTAGGAAAGTGCTCTTTAGAAATTTTAGAAACTCAATCTTCACCAAGCTTGGGAGGAATGTAGAGGAGAGTCAGGGGATGCTTCCCTCCAAAACTGGTGTCTCTGGGTGCACTGAGGGCCATTTTGTAGCCCAGCAAATTGATGAATGAAAAATTGCTAACAAGTCCTCATTTCCCTTTCATTGGGGGACTGCATTTATGACAAATATAAATTGAAAAATGTTAATGAATCGAACAAATTCATCAGAAAACATAATTTGTTTTTAAAATTGTCCCCATCTCTAATTAGGATTCAGGAGGCCTATTTTCAAAACCCTGTTCAATCATGAAATGTCCCCCTCCCCTTAAAACAGAACAAAACACAAATGCTATACCAGGCCTGCACAATGCATCAACCGCAGGTGACCGGTAGCCCAAGCAATCTGCCATATATATAGCCCTCCCACCCACCCAGATGCTCTGAATTTCTAACCTTCCCTTACTTTCTGCCGCCACCATGCCACACCCCCTTGCTTGGCTCCTCTGTAGGAGACTCCACCCTCCTACTCAGGAACACCGGGAAAGTACACAGGTGCACGTGCTTCTGGAAGTAGACCATGGGAACTGCAGCACTTCTAAAAGTGGACCATGGGGATGTGCAGTGGCTGAAGGTAGACTGTGCTATACCAGGTAGACTGTGCTATACCCTATGCTATACCATCAGAAATTGTGCAGGAATGCCATTTGACATGAGACTTCCTCATGGTGGTGCATCTCTCCAACCCAGTTCCTGATAGAAAAGGATGCAGACAGAGAGCAGTTGAATCAGAATTTGGAAATGTTACTTCTTTGGGACACATCTTAGTTTCCCTCCACCCAGTGTAGCCACTGGGCATCCTGGTTCAGGGATTCTAAAACCACTAATCCATTAATCCCCCCAAAACCTTTTCCACAAATATTTTGTCTAAAATTTCTTTCAACTACAGCTGCTCACTACCCACAGGTAGTGGATTGCTAATATACCCAGAAAGCATTAGCCAAAATCCTGTTGCTTAATTGTGTTTATGAGACAACTCCCAGCAGTTTTCTCCAAGCAATTAACAAATCCCTGCAGGAACTTTCTGTTAATTTGCAATCAAGCAGGCACCCAAAATTACTAGTAGAGACATGTTAATTCACAGAAAAGAGACACAGGAAATTTTTATTTTATTTTCCTAGTCATAACTAAGGATCAAGATTTTGGCAACTGGAAGGTAAACTCAGAGGGGGGCTGTGTAACACAACTGCTTCATTTAGAAACTGGCTGATAAAGCTAGTAATGTCATTGATCTGTCCTATCACTGGCCAATTCTGGTTATTAACAGGCACTTGCCACTTGAAGTTTTTGGGCAATTCTCATCAGATGCCAACAACCACAACCAACAGCTAAAGATGGTGGAGTTGGCAGTCCAAAACATTTGAAGGGCACAAGAGTGGGAAAGGCTGCACCATGCATCCCATTTTGAGTCCTAGGGATGGGATAGGAATGTATTTCAGCCCAAAGACAGAATGTAATGCCAGAGAAGTTCTGACCATCCACATGCCAGTCATGGATTGAGACAAAGAGAGAGTTGAGTGGTGTAGTGTATGAGTCTCATGTTGATCCAGATTTCTGGGAATTGTCCAAGAAGATGCACACATAACAAAAGAAGCTAAGTGTGTTTCATTATCATGTTCCAGTCTTATAAAGTTCTGCTTTCTGTTTAACGGCCACCTGAGGCACTTGGGATAGTGGAATCTAGTCTTGCATTAGTCAATTCAAGAGCACACACACCTTTTGGTGCAGCACCTTTCTTTTAGAAGCTCTGGCATTCTAAGAATGGTAAGGGGAATGATCTATAGGATCCCATGAGAATAAAAGGTGGCTGCCAATAGTACAGTATATTGAGTCATAACCAAATGGTGGTGTGATGAAGAAGGAAGCATGGCTGAGTAGGGAAATGGATCAATATGACGAATGGATCAGATGCTCTAGTCTCCACCTCTGATCTGGTTGAGAGCATTGCAGATATGTGCCTGCAATGCTTAGCAGAAGAAACCTGAAAATTCCTGCTGTTACAAGTATTTGAATGACAGAGTCTCTAAATGAGATACCTGTAGCTCTTTTAAGAATCTGGAGGGACAAAGAAACACTGGCTTTGATCCCCACCCTTGAAAGTTCAAGCCACTGCCCATCAAACTAGATTGAGTTTTTTTCCTTTTTACCGGTCTTACCGCATGAAGTACTTGTCAGGGACAGGACAGTGACCAAAAGGTGGCTAGGAGGACAAAGCAGGATGAAATTGCTTTAACAAGAAGTGACTTGGTCTGAATTGTAAGCTTTTAGCACACTTCGGAGACAGCACACATTTGAAACAAATAGGAAATGCAGTCCTTTTGAGTTTCTGTCACCCAGATTTTGTTCCTTATAATAAGCACTAGCAACCACTGTCCTGCTTCTTTAAAAGCCAGCCAGCCAATGCATTTTTTCTGCACTCACTCTGTCAGAAGGATTAGGTGTGAAATGGATAGTAGTGATTAAGCTTGTGAATTTTCAAACTATTCCCAGCACCATTAACAATTGCTTACCTTTCCTACTTTTTTTATTTCATTTTGTAGATCTAGAACCCCAAAATACAAAATCCTTGTCCATTTCATTTGCATTATTTTTGATTCAGCCTAAATACCTAAGCCCCACCCCCACCCCCACTGCCATCACTAACCAGATCTGATTGGCATCACAATGCAGTAATATTAAAGCAAAAGTTCCTGCTTGGAGAATTGCTCCTCTCCTTTTCTGTGATTTATTTTGCAGAAAATTGTTCACTTAACTGAGTTCCCTTGGAAAAATCAGCTAGTATAAATGAATGAATGAATGAATGAATGAATTTCAGCAAAATACATGCTAAAAACATACATTTCTATTACATACTGAACGCCTACTTTACTTGCCACCCCAAAAGAAGGCTCAAAAAGTGTACAAAAGCACTAAACAATGGCAGAATTTTGGTGGCTATTACATCCTTTTTGTGCCTTCTTGATTAACCCAACATAAGTATTCTCTTGTATCATCTTAGCATGAGCTTGGGGCCAACATAGTCATCTCTGCCATTTAACTAGGAAATTATTAAAATTTGTGATAGGGGAAAGGGAAGAATATTGAAGCAAAAGAAAACCCACGTGAAAACCCATGGAGGGAAACAGTTTTTTAAAATACGTGAATATGTTCACAATCATATCATTTGTAGAAATCCTTCAAACTCCTAAAATAGCTATTTTTGTCCCAATGGTACAGCCAGAGATATGTTCAGCGCAGTCCTAGCAGTGAGTGTGTGCTAAAAAGGAGTCGTTATCAGCCTCATTCAGATTGTCAACCACAGAAAAAGCAAATCATCAGCCGCCTATGAGCCCAACTCTGTATTCTCTCCATTGCTGTAGTTAGCGAGAAGCCTCTTGACCAAGCTGTAATGTGGATCTGTGGTACGTCTTTCTGTGAAAAAGTCAACTGGCTTCTTCCTTTGCAATTCCCACTACTAGTTGAACTTTTCCTTGTCCCCAAGAGCATGGGCTGCTGTTAGCCTGCTGGTTCACATTAGCCTGTTCACCCTTCTATGCACCCACACCAGCAAACTCCTTATTGCAAGATTTGGCACAATTTGTGAGTATCTTTGATACATGTGGGCTCAAGTTGAATCAGACATGTGAACAAGAAAATATATAAGTCCTTAATGGGCAGCGGCTTTGAGCTTGGAGCATAATGACGCCGTACTTAAGAATGAATGGAAACTGATTGCTCTACGGAAATAATGTAACGGGTTTAGCCAGCTATCAGAAATCAGCATTCTCATATAACTCCTGCCACATTCTTTTCAAAATGAGAACAAAAGAGGTTGCTTTTAAGGCTGACCAAAATGACTTTTCCTACATCTAGCAAACAAGTTATTAACAGCTTCACAACCCGCCCCAAGTAAATGTGTCCCGGATCGTGGTTTTAAGCATTTCAATATTATGCCATAACCCATTTCCAATGTAGCTTCCTGAGCTGGAACAAAGGATTTTTGTGTTCCAAATTAAATTGATGCTTGTGATTTGTACGTTTCTTTGTCCCAAAGGCTCTCCAAAATTAGAGGCAGAACTACAAAATCTGCCACAGATGCTTCTGAATTCATGATGGAAATAAGTGGATAGATTATATTGAAACCAATTTCTCCTTGAGCCCCTGCTCTGTTTTGCTTGTTTGTACCCAAAAGATCTCAACTGTGAGAGACAGAATTAAAGATTCAGCACAGTTTCTACTGATTTCCCAATTAAATAATGAGTATAATTTGGGTAGGATGCATCTCAACAAAGTCTCTTCCACAGCCTGTTTGGGTTGGCTGACTTGTCACAAAAGATCTCTGAAAACATAAGAGACAGAAACATGATAATCAACAACACTGATAGAACTGATGCCCTGGCTTTAAAATAATCAAACTGGTCGCATCTTAAGATCCCTGCCCCTACAGCTCAAAGCATGCGTTGTTTTTTGGAAAAATATACAAGCCAGAAGCACAGAATTTAACACAGATACTAATTGCCCAACTTAACAAACTGGATTGGTTACATCTCATAATCTGTTCTCCTAGAGCAGATTCATTGAAAGATCTCCAAAAAAATGACAGTTAGAAATATTTAGCATTGGTGCTACTGAGGTTCCAACTTAAATTAATGAGTCTTGAAAATCCATTGAAATCCACTCCCACAGGACCTCTTGTTGGTTTATTGGTTTCAAAAGATCTTGAAACCTTAAGGCAGGAGACACAAATTTTTGCACAGATATAACTGATTTCCAAACAAAATAACTATATTGGCTATTATAGATATACAGGATTTTTGGATCAGCCCAGCCCAACTTGCAGATATTCTGTGGTGATTACAGGGTGGGGAAATGGGCTGCTGATTTCCTATGGGGCCTGACTCCCCCATGGATCTTTTATATGCCATCCAGCACTCATTAGATTTAAAAAAAACAGTGTTTTTTTTAAAAAAGATACATAGCAAGAGACTGGCAGCAAAAGTGATGATGAATGATAATGTATTACTCCCAATAAAGCTTAAGATCTCCCCAGACACTTGACCATTAAGAGGCTGGGCTATCATTCTGTGATATATATTCCCTGTCACCCACACTAGAAGCTGTTTCATGTAGGTGTAGGGAGACATAAAAGATATTTCAACATTGCTACCTAGAAATCTTATTCTGAAATGTTCCTTTTTTATCTAGCTAAATCAGTTTATACTTTTTTAACCAGCACTCCATGAATGTCTGAGGGTGGAGAAATTCTTTCATTGGCTTTGTTAAAATTAATGCATAAAGGTCTATTCCCTCCCTCCCTCCCTCCCTCCCTCCGTCTCAACTCCACCTTTTCTTCTTTTTGTTTCAAATCCAGTTGCCTTTAATTGCCAAAAGGGTAGCTCCAAGCCTGACGGAGTTTGGGTCGGGGCGCATTTGCCTGCTTGCCCCAGACTTTTGGCGCAAAGACTTCACACCGATCCAGGTCTCGACTGCCCGGGGATGGGAGCCCATATAAAGTAGCTCCCTTCCAAGCCTCCTCCTCTTTTCGGCGAGCGCAGCAGCAGCGTGAGTCAGAACAGTGTGCTGCAGCTGCCACCATTAAAAACAAAGGAAAGGAAAGAAGCAGGAGAATGGATGGAGAGGAGCAAGGATGAGCAGGGAAAGCTGAGATTGGAGATAAAGGATGCAGCCCATGCTGCACCCAAGCAACCCGGTTTGAACCTTAGGTGGGGGTTAGAGTAGGAGGGGGGAAGTGCAGGTCGGGGGAAGTGCCAGTGAGCCTCCTGTGTGGCCACTGGGAGGGAGGGTGGGGAGGGTGTAGGCTAGGATATTTATTTATTTATTTATTTATTTATTTATTTATTTATTTATTTATTTATTTATTGAATTTATACCCCTCCCATCTTCCCATGGGAACTCTGGGCGGCTTACACAAGGCTGAAAAATTCAGCAAACAAAACAAATGTGGAGACGAACAACATAACAATGATAAAACAGCTTTAGCACCCTTGGCGTGAAATACTCGAGGCTCAACAGACAGCATAGGCGAGCACTCAAATGGGGGGGGGGGGACTAAACTAAATAGCCAAAGGCCTCGCCAAAGAGCAAAGTTTTTAACACTCAGCGAAAGGCTAGCAGGGACTCTGCAGAGCGCACTTCACTTGGTAGCCTGTTCCAAAGAGAAGGGCCAGCCACCAAGAAGGCCCAGTTACGAGTGGAAGTTTTTCGGACCTCTCTCTGGGTGGCAACCCAAAGCGTGTGCGCCCGCAACTGCCGAACTGGACAGGCCGAGATTGATCGCTGGACAATCCACTCTCACAGGTAGTCCTGTCAGAGGGGATAGGGTAGGGGTCGGGAAATATAATTATAACATCAATAAATAAACAATTATACTGGAATAGAGTGCACCACTGACCTTCCCTCCTTCTGCCTGGCTGGCTTTGAATTGAGTGAGCCCTCTTGTGACCAAGTGGTGGATCCCTCTGTATAGTCTTCCCCTTGGGATCCTTGAGACTTTAGAAGTTAGTGCACCTAGGTGCACATTTTTCATCCAAATAGGGAGGATTTGATTACCCACAATTGAACTATATCCAGAATTCAATTAAACAAGAAAAATACAATAAATAAAATTGTACTAGTACAGAATAGTATTTAGGGTGAAGCAAAGGGGGGGTGCCTGGTTGGCCCAGTATTCCCTGAATCATTTAATTGCAATTATCTGGGGGGAATTGTTGAGTGTTATCATGGCACCCAAGAGTGGGGGTAAGTGAAAGGCTCCAGCTAAGAAGAGGGGCCCTAATTGCCCCCTTCTCTTAAATTATCATCATCTTTACAGGATGAGGACCTTCCGGATTATGCCACAATCTGGGATAAGATTAGTCACTTGGAATGAGAGTGAGCAGGCGCAAGGGCTGGTGGAGATTGCTCCAGGAGGCAGACCGACTAGGGGCACTAAGGCTCAAAAGAGGTGGAATTGCACAGGATGGGAGAGGTAATGTTGTCCCATATTGCTTTTCTTGAGGGGGAGATTGCAGGAGCAGTGCAATAACCCAGGTCTACACCATTGGCGTCACATCACCAGTAACTGATGTGACAGTTCTTGTGTGTGCCAGGCCTCTCCAACTTGGGGGCCAGAGGAGTGGCCTTCCATGGAACCAGCCCTGTATCTTTTGGCTGGCAGGCATGGCAGGCTAGCTAGTACAAGCATGGAGGTAGGGCTGATAATTACAGGTGAGTCTGTAGCATCCCACACTAACATCTCACCTCCAGCAGTGTGGCCATGGGGTCTGACCCATCAGCTTCCATCATCCTACACATGTAGACATTTTCTGGCTCCAGCCAGAGCCGCAGAGTTAGGAACACCCATTAACTTGACAACCAGGGAGCTTGGGCGGTCTCCACTTGTAGAGTCAGGCTCCCAACTGTGGTGGCATCTTGCTCCCAGGATTCAACCATGCAGGTAGGCCCTGCTTCAGCTGAGCTTCCTGAACCTTCCACACTTGACATACCTGAGAGTGAAGAATCACTTCCACTAGGGAATCACTTGTCCCAGACCACGGTAGACAAAATCCTTAGTGGACACTTTGTTGATGTATTTGATTTACTTAACAGGGAAATCAAGGACAAAGCCTTTAAGAGCCTGGATGAGAAGGAGAAGGAGAAGATTAGGAGGTGCAAACTGGAGAAGTGTTGGTCCAACTGGTTGCCAGCCTTCTTAATTTATGTTGGGACCATTGTTAGGGCCCATCCTGAGAGGGCCACAGGCCTGATCCAATACATAGATATCATTCACAGGGCTCACATGGACTTTTCTGGGTCTGCCTGGCTGCAATATGATGAGGGCTTCCACATGCACATAGCACACTGCCCAGGCTTGATGTGGGGCGTACCCTATGGGCTGCTATGGATGAGGGTCATGTCTCCTTTCTGCCCATTGGTTGCAAAACATTTTGACAGTGGCAATTTGGCATAATGAGCGGGTCAACCTGGCACTGCCCATCCCATGGCAGGCCAGATGGTTCAACCCCATTTGGTGTGCTGAGAATTCAACTCCAAGGGGGCTTGTTATAGGCGACAGCATAAATTCAAACATATCTGCTCCGGTTGCGGAGGTGCTCACACAGCCACGGCCTGCACCAGAGGTATATCAGAGGCAAGAAGGCCTCACCCATAGGGGGGCAGTTCTCAAAGGGACCTAGCCCCATTAAAATCACTGTTTTCCATAATTGGTTGCGCAGTTGCTCTGGCAGGGTTGCTGCACAATACTTGTTAGAAGGGTTTTTGTGGGGTCTTTGAATACCAGCACTGGGGTCCAGGAGGCCATGTTGGCAAAAAAAAAAATTAAAATCTATTGTAGGCTTTGAGGATTTAGTTAGGGAGAAGATTAATAAGGAGGTTCAGGAGGGAAGAGTATTAGGGCCTTTTCTTACCCCTCCAATGCCCCAATTCCAGGTGTCCCCTCTGGGGATAGTACCCAAGAAGCCCCCTGGTAAGCACCAGCTCATTCTTCATCTGTCTTACCTGAAGGTGATTCAGTTAATGACAACATCCCCCATGAATGGTGCACGGTTAGGTATACATCCTTTGACTTGGCCATAACCATGGTCAAGAGATGTGGGATTGGGGCTGAGTTAGGGAAATGCGATATCAAGTCAGCAATCTGATTGTTGCTGGCATTCCCAGGGGATTTCAAGTTGTTGGGTTTTTCTTTCAATGACAAATTTTACCTGGACAGGGCCCTTCTTTGTGGCTGCTGCATTTCCGACACAGCTTTTGAGAGTTTTAGTTCTTTCCTCAAGTGGGATGGATGACTACCTTATTTGTGGGAGAACAGGTTTGGGCAAATGCTTACACCTCATGAGGGCCTTCCAAGGTATTGAAGAGGAGTTGGGTAGAGATGGGCACGACTTAGCGGTATTCCCGTTTCCGTTTCCGTTACTCGTTTCCGTTACTCTACGGAAACGGTAACGGGAATTACTCCGCCAGACTTCAAGCTCGAACCGACGAACGAACAATTTTGGTCTGATTTGTCGTGCTCGTTACTTGCATCGCGCAATCGCGCGATGCCACGCGGCACAGAAAAAAGTTTTTAAAAGTTAAAAAAAACCAGTTCCCGGCTGAAAAGCAGGCGGAAAAATGCCTGCCGTGCCTCAGGGCACCTACCAGAGGGGTTGTTTCTGGAGGTCCCCGGCCTCCCCCCCCCATCCCCCGTCCTTGTGGGCTGCTCTGTGGGACTCGCCGCAGGCTCGCAGCCAGCCAGCAAAAAGCCCAGTCTCGCCGGCCGCCGGCCACCGCAATTAAAGCGCAAGCAAGCAGCACGGACGGCACAGGAAAAAACTTTTAAACTCTCCCCCCACCCATTTCCGGGCCAAAAAAGGAGGTGGAAAAATGCCTGCTTGACTAAGGGCGCAGGGCACCTACCGGAGGGGGGGTTTCTGGAAGGGGGTCCCGCCTCCCCCCCATCCTGGGCAGCCGGACTCGCGAGTCGCCATCGCCATGCCATGCGGTGCGGGGGGGGGATCCAAGCCATGGGGCTGGCAAACGCAATATTGTTTTTGAAATCATGGTCCAAAAACACACAAGCACAACAGAAACACGCGAAAATTTATAAACCGCCAGGTTTTTCACAGTAGCAGTGGGTTTTTTCTTGCAACAAAATGTCTCTCCTCTCCTCTGTCCTCCATTGATTTTATTTTATTTTATTTTATTTACACCTGCGCAATGATGGGCTGGCCGAGTGGCCAGCCATGTGGGAGTGGACGGCCATGCAAATTTTTGGAGCCATCCCACCAAACGCATGGCCACTTGGCCATGGAGACTTCTGGGATGTGCCAAAAAGCCCCCTAAAACCTGCCCTAGCCCCCCTAACCCTAACCCTAACCCTTGACTCCGTACCCATACGTCACAGACTGTCTTCTTAGTGGGTCAGAGAGGCACCCAGAGGTGCAACCCACTAGCCCACCGTAACCTTACCCGTCACTAGCCTAACCCTAGCCCTTGCACTAAGCCAACTTAAAGGCAGATCTACTTGCTTGCATTGCACTACACGCAGCAAGTACAATTCCCTTCTGTGTGAGACATGGTGGTGCGAGAGCCTTAGTTAGGCATCTCACTATGGCTCTGGGTTCAGTGCCATCCACTAGTCTTCACAGTCACTGTCTGCACATTCTGTTATGCAATATCCATATGGCTATTGCATAGCATTTTGCAGCAGCAGCAGGTGAGGAGGGGAGACCCCCATGTTGAGGGGTCTCTTGGAGCCTGCTTCCCCTTTCCTAGTGGGTGAGGATAGGAGGCACCCACGGGTGCCTCCAGGAGCCCACTTTCCCTTATAGCGGGCCAGAGGAGGCACCCATCCCAGAGAGGTGCTTCCAGGAGCCTGCCCCCCCCAAAAAAAACCAGTACTAACAAAAACGAAAAAACAAAAAAATGAACTGACTAATTTTTGCGAATTTTTGTGAAAAACGGAGACGACCCGAAACGGGACCGGCCCGACTAACGACAACTCGGAAAAAAAATTTCAAGTCGTGCCCATCTCTAGAGTTGGGTGTTCCTCTAGCAGCTGAAAATATGAAGGGCCCAGTTATCTGTTTAACCTTTTTGGCATTGAGCTGGACACTGTGCACCAGACTAGCCGGTTAGCCGGTTTCCCAAGAATAAGCTCTCAGACCTCAGGAGACTATTAAAAGAACTGCTGCATAAGAACCGGGTTTCTTTGAGGGAATTGCAGATTGTTATTAGCCACCTAAATTTTTCATGCAGAGTGGTTGCACAAGGTAGGGCCTTT